>JBAJFG010000240.1:1200000-1568887 GCA_037903475.1 Ancylostoma caninum
CGGAGAATCCAAGTCTGCAGGTGAGCACTTTCAATCCCTAGGTGCATTGTCCGCTTATTGATCTTTATCGATTGGTCGCATCTGTTTGGTCCCTCTTTATTTCGCCCTCGCCATTCTTTGTTACTTTCTTCGGCGGCCAGTTTCCGGTGGTAAACCTTTAGCCTCAACGGTAATGTGATCTGAGCAAACTAAGCGTTTTGTGATGTGCATGCGTACAGAAGCGGCGCGCAAACAGATAGGATTACGGTAGGTGGGAGTTGCAGTTTAAGCGACAGGTTGATTCCTGAAAGAAAGTGGGGTTATCGAATATTGAATTTTGATTGGAGAACCGGCCGCTCTATAGATGTTACACAGCGAATTTTGTGCCTCTTTATGCTCAACTCGCTAGTGCCCGCCTATACTCGCCCTGTGTCGCTTCCATCATGCGAAATAAAACCTCAGTAATAGCATAGATATGACTTTTTAGAGCCCTCATCGTAAATCTCTCATTCCCGCTTACCTGCTGATGGTGCTTCTTATCGCCTCTTGTCGCTTACTGTCGCATCTCTCATGAAACCATAAATTTGTGAGTGTTCCTGACGATAGCTAGTCAATTTTTCAACATCTCCTCTATCGCTTAAGCCGCTTAAAGTCGCCCGTTGTCGCTTAAACTCTCTGAGATGCGGTTTCACTAAATATTAGAGGTATTTTCAGCAATGGAATATTTCATTCATTCCTTCACTACCGCTCGTTATCGCTAATATTGTAAATAAAACTTCCAAAAATCCGCAAAATCGCATGGGGTAACGCGCTTTGTACATAATTTATTCTGCATCAAAATTATCGAGCTCGTTATTCGGCCACCGGTAGACACTTACCACTCATTGCAGTACTAAATTTAAACTATAAAACTTGCTAAGGACTCGTACACACCCTCTGTCGCTTAGTCTCGATCAGTGTCGCCCAGTAGGTCCACTCATTGTCGCTTGGTCGCCTGGGCCCGCCTAGCGTCGCCTGCTTGTAATCGTCGAGCCTCCGTTTCCTTTCAGTTTTCTGGACATGTTCTGAAGCGAATCAATTTTTTATCATTTGTTTTTTGTATTTTAGTTAATTTGGCTGAAACATGCATTACAATGCGTGTGTCATTTCAGTCCTATTATCGATTGATGGACTATCTGTCGCTGATGGTCTTCAACGTCTTACCGATCATCTCGTTACTGGTAATGAACTGTATGATCATCACAACCCTTCGACGAGTAGTTGCAGAGGATGCTAAGAAAGAAGAAGAGTCCACCAGACTCGCCGATGGTACTCTCGTGCCGGTGAGTCAATCGATTTATCGATTTTTCATCGATGGAATAACTTGTGTCATACAGGAGTCCTCCTCGCATCGTCTGAATCCGAACGCTTTGCTGTTTGCTGTGGTGTTTCTGCTGCTCATCTGTGTGGGACCACAGGTAAGGTACCACGACCTATGAAGTTATCGATTTTCCAAGATCTATTATTGATTTTAGGCTCCTGCACGGTTGTTTTTCGACATGTACGGGCAGTATAACCAGCATGCAATCGTTTATACTTGCGTCTCGCAGCAGGTGAGCGTTGTTTCTGCGACCCGAACACTGGGTGTAGATCACTTTCGCGCTGCTGTAGATGTCTTTCAAGCATGCCGATTTCAGCTCGTCTTCCTGAACGCGGCGCTGAATTTCGCGCTCTACTGCGTCGTATCGAAGCGCTACCGTATTCTGATGCGACAGACGATCAAGCGACTGCTGCGGTCCTTTAAAGCCGTCGACCGCCCGTTGAAAATGAGCGCGCGCCAGAGCAAGAGCTCGACGGCGCCGGCGACGTCCATGGAAGAGCACCACAGTCGAAATCTGGTGCTTGTACATGCAGTTTAGCTGGCACACTCGCACTCGTGTATATACGTCTCATCTACCGTAACCCTGTCGCGTCCTTTAACATTTCCGCGCGCGCCTGTGTGGCTTCAGTTGTTCGCCGTTCTCGTCTAGTCCAGTTCTCGTCATTGTTTCGCTTTATCCGAAAATACGGGTTTTCTCTGGAACTGAGCCAAAGCGCCATGATTCCTGAATTTTCCCACGCTTCTAGTGGCTTACATTCCTTGGCATTTCCACTCGATTATTGTTCTGTTTTGCATCATCTAATTGATGTGTGTTTATTGTAGTCTTGGCTAGGATTTGCATTTTCATAAAAATGCATTTCACTGTTAATAAAAGCTATAATAAATGTTATTTGGTTGTTGTGTCGATAGTAGCACAGTGTTGTGAAAACTCGTACGAACGACGTATGGAACAGAAACAGTCGCGTTCGGCTTTATATGGAAGACAGTTAGAAGAAATAATTTTGGTATATACATACATTCATTGAAAATTTCCCAAGCAAGGTATATGTTCAACAGAAAACTCTTAAAAATCATCAATTATTAAAAGACAAATTTCGGAAGACGCCAGATCATAGGAGTAGCTTATATCTTCTTCCCGTAAGCACAGTTTTCCGATTTTCAACGGGTGGTTAATAATTGATGTTTAGTAATTGGTAACTTGTCATTTAACAACAAAGAAAAACAGCTGCTCAACCCCTTGTTGTACTACACACCCATATACAGATGTATTTACAAAAAAGTCTTAACACGTTCGCGACCGCGTGCACGACCGGTCGTGCACTATCCATTTAGTGTCCTACTTATCTTTGTGAAATGTCCACACTTAGCTGACTTATTCGTAGTTGACTAGTAACAGAGGTACTAGAGTAGCACACAGGCAGTGGGCAGACAGACCTTCTCTCAAGTTAGACCTTCTCTCAAATTTTTACGATAGGTTTTTCGTACTAGAACAACTAGAAGAACAATAAACTTCAAAAGAAAATTCTAACAACGACAAATCAGTAGAAAACAGAAATGGAAGGAACCTTTGAAAACTACGAAGGACAGGATAACTCTAACCAAAAAATCTTGGTTTTTATATGAGAAGGAAAAATTGCTTATGCATGGGACCGCGTGCTCGACCGGTCGAGCACGGGTGCCAGTACGCAGAGCGTGTGTCGCCAACGTGTTAAAGCTTAGCACTCTTATCAGTAAGAAAGGAGAATTTCCAAAGCATAGGAAAAAATATCAATCCTGAAAAAAAAAGAAGTTCTGATGAAAGAAATAGCTTACAACGTTACTGTGACATTCTAGTCCTGGAAAAAAAATGTAAAGCGACTATGTAAGCCGAAAAAACAGCAAAATATTGATAAAACTTTGTTGCTGAACCATGATCAAAAAAGAGCGGAAATAAAAAGAAGCTCTCATTAAGATGTGATGACATGAACAAATGTCTTTTGTTAAAAATGCGACGAACAGGAAAACAAGGTGGAAGAAGCATCCTATTGGAAAAAAAACCATGGTAAAATTGAACTTTTCTTAATTTTCAGTGAATTAATTCTAAATAGCTCATTGAGAAAGCGTCTGACTACCACTCCAACACAGCGGCTGCTTCTTTTTCCGGAGCCGTTACTCATAATAAAGTCCGTTTCTTGGCAAATACAAAGGAGAAAATGAGAAAGCACATTTTCCAAAGCAATGTGAACGCTAATTTTATTGAAAGAGTGGATCCCAGCCCGTAAAACGTCCACAGGACTTACGAAGGCGACCTCAGGCGACCTATCGGAAGGCCATGAAGGCGTTGTGAACTTTTGTTTCGGTTATACTATTCCATTTCTTGCATATGTTCGAGAAGGAAGTGGTCCGTTGTCGCCAGGAAACCCACATATTTTTGGATTGATTTCTTCTGGAAGTCAGCAGAACTCTTCACATAGTTACAGGGTGTCTTGCTAAGCTTGCTCTTACCCTGCAACACACCTTGCATTTTTCCATCGTTTCCATATGCAGTGTGATCTAAAGCTCACGTGACCGGTTCTGCCGTCCAAACTCGCATATTTAACCTCCCAAACAACAGGATTACCGTATTTCTGCAATGTTTTATTTATATCATTAGGATCAGTGTGTTAATAAGGTTCGGAATCTGCTTATAATCCCAAAAAATTGTGGTGAGACTCTGCATTTGAGGGGCGTCGATTGAGCTGAAGAACGTTGAAGGCAGGAGGCTTTGATGAAGGGAAATCATGGCAAAAACACCCTTCTCCCTGAACTTTAAGTGATTTGAAAAGGCACGGCAGCAGCTGGAGAGAGGCGGAAGTGGGAAACTATTGTTATGGAGTCCGGGGCAGTAGAAGGCGGTGCTATTTATACCGCCCTGCGACCTCCAGTGGAAATGTACGTAGGTAAATTTGATTATTTTTTGGATTTTCTGCAGTGTTTCGAGAAAAGGTGAGAGTCCGGAAAAATTGGCTACAAATAAATGCTATTATTCAAAAGAAATAGAAATGAAGCGTTTAAATCTATTGAATATGTAGGGAAATAAATCGAAAATAGCTAATGTACTTATCTAAAGCGATAGATTGTTTCTAAAAATTATGAAAGAAAGGAAAGTAAGATTTGAAATTTTCATGTAAATTTTTTAACTAAGGAAATCACAAAACAACAAAAGTATTGCAGAAGGCAAATTAGAATTTCACAGGGGAAAATAAAGAAGCAAGATATGAATGGCTACCACAACGACCGGCATCTTTGTTTACCTAATGTATGTGTAAAAAATCGTGATGTAAACAATTGCTATGAGAGTTCAGTCTGATCGCAAAATAAATGAGAAGTGAACGGCAGTATTTTCAAAGGTAATTGAGCAATATTCCACTGAAAATATAAGAGAAAACCCTTGTAAACTTTGTTTCCTGCAACAGTCACTTTTATGGATAATAGAGAGTCCATGGGTGCGAGGAGTCCAGCTGATATTATCACGTTAGGGTAAGAAGTCCTCATAAGGAAATGACGACAAGTCCCAAAATTATCATATAAGTAATGAAAAAAATACTTGATCGAGAAATTCTGTGGATGAGTGATCAAGAGACCAAAAAGTGGGGAAATTTTGGAAAATTTCTCCAGTTTGTTTATTGATTTTCTTGATAGTTACACCTGAAGCAATGAGTGACTGTTTTTGTTGGGGAAAAGTTGGAACGTATGTGATCAGGCAGGAGGAAAATGATGAATCACCACACATCGTCATTCAGGGAAAAGAAAGAAAAGGATATTTTTCCAGAGACGCGGAGTTCTACATCAAGTGAGAGACCCCTGAAACTCACATGAGGCTGTGCATAATTAAAATTTCAATTTTCCCGCCACTAATAATCCGCCGAAACTCCTTTGTTCACTATGTGCTGCCACCAAATACACGCCCGATTCTGCACCATTTGTAAGTCCTACGTACGAGTTAAAATAACGGGCAAAAGCATGTTGCTAATGCTTATCGATCGATATCGATCCATCCACCTTACTGCCTCCAATATCGATTTTTTTCCAGTGAACAGTTGTACAACAAATAACATGAAAAGCACCGACACGGGATGTGCAAGTGATTTGCAAAGCTTCAGTGAGAAAAAAGCGAAAAAAGGCGATGGGCGTGTCCGGCAAAACTGCAAAACCCGCGGGCAGGATTCGAACCTGTCTAGCGAATATACGCGTGATCTCATAAGCGAGATGCTTACCAGAACACCACGTATACTCTGATAAAGATCACTTCATGAGCGTCACTATCAATGATATGAACCGCCTTCGACATGTCGTACCGTATCGGGACCACGTCCGAACCTGGGGAGGGTTACGGCTTCAGACGGGGTGGGTAAGCTGTATCAGCTCGCACTGGGAGACATGTTTGTGGGCCATTTGCGAGAATCTGGTTAAAAGATTACCGGAAAGCCTTGGAGAGCCTTATAGGTGTAAGTTACGCATAGAAGTTACCCAGCCACTGAGGTGATTCTACAAGCAGTGAACAGTTGTTCCGACAAGATCTTCATTTGAGATTATTGACTCATCGACATTTTCTCACTCACGGCGGCGACTGTCTCGGTAGGTCATTGTTCTTGAAAGGAGAAGTTCTGTGGTAAAACTGTTGCTTTGGGATTCTCAGATCGTAGCAGTACTTCATCATAGGACGGTAATTTTCTGGTAGAGCCTTTGCAATGTCTAAAACTCCATTGTTTACCCATAGCTCAGACTAGGGTCATGCCGACCTGAGCCCGGATGCATCATTGAATTCATGGGTACTAGCATACCCATGGGTAGCAGTCGGGTATAGATAACGTCACGTATGGGTGAACTTGTTAGTGGGTCCATGGTGACACACTTACCATGGGTAATCTCAATGGTGCATCCGGGCCCTTGATTCACCTCTCTAAAGTAGAGTAGAAAACAAGAAGAAATAAGAATTTTTTCGCCACATAAATAGCCTGACGTGACAAGTATAGGGTACATGTGAAAAAAAAAGATCTTCTCATCTAGGTCATGTTCCCCATTTTCATTTTCAAGAAAATTTTCCTCTTGTATTCGCTGACGCACGTGGATTGGATAAACAAATTGGAAAGTTAATGATTAAACAAACTGTTCCTCATATCCTCCACGGAAAATTCCTGGATCTTTCACGGATTCTCAGAGAAGGAGTATCAGGATAAATGTACGCATCAGTTCGCAAAGGGGAAAGTGAAGCAGTCCGTTGTATCGAGTATCGGTGGTGATCTGGTAAGTGCCTCGCTTATGAGATCACGCCAATATTCGCTTTCCTGGGGTTCGATTCCTCTTGGAGGCTTTTGGTCTTGATGGAGCGAGTTCCTGAGGATTCTTGAATCTCCTTAGCTATTAACAGCAGATTAGATAAGTTATAGAAGTCAGTGGTGACGTCATAAGGTTCACTTTTGCATTGCATTCTTTTTCTGAATGAGATTGAGCTCCACGACCTAGCCTTTTTGGATGTCACCTTTTATGTTAGGGCCTGAACTATTATATCTAAAACAAGAGCAGAGATGAACATCTTTTCTTCAGAGAAAATTCGATCATGTGACTCGGAAGCCGATTCAGATCTGCGATTCTAAGCAGAGCAGAAACATTTTCGCAAAGGACTCCATGGAAAAATCCCCTTCACTGGCTTTTAGGAGTTCCTAGGAGCTTCCTACTTGTATTGCAACCTTGCTAGGACATCAATCTTACCTTTTTGAACAGCTGAACAGTGAGGGTTCACATGGTTCTCAGGTGAAGCACTAGGCCTAAAACCAACTAAATTTAAAATTTCCCAACCAATTTCAATGTTAATTTCAGGGAAATCCATGAAATCCAGCTGATCAAGCAAAAACGAACCTCATGACGTCACCATTGCCCTCGATAACTACCCTAAACTGCAGTGAATAACTAGACGAACTTAAGAATTCTTGAGAACTCCCTTCATCAAGACTAAATGCCTCAAAGGGGAATCGAACCCCAGGAAAGCGAATATAGGCGTGATCTCATAAGCGAAACACTTACCAGATCACCACCGATACTCGATGCAACGGACTGTTTCACGTTCCCTTTGATCGATACCGGCGGTCACGTGCTTTTCTGGAAGTTTTCACTCGACCAGTTTGTCATTTCATTAGATTTAATTTCTATTAGGCTGGGCAGAGGGTGGGGCTTTATGAATCTCAAGGAACGAGACGACATGGACAAGAACTTCTCTACGACGTTTGCAAATTTGGAAAAAAGACTTCAAAAGACCTGGAGAGTCGTGGATACTTCCTCCATGAGGTGTTTCGAGCCTTAAGGTACATCGCGTAAGGTACTCAAGGCCTAATATGACCTCCAAAGAGGTGATGATCCAGAATTTTGTCGAATCAACGTCCCTCATCCAGATTTCCACTTTTTTCCAGATAGCTGTGTTGGTTTCTCGTTATCTTTTCTCTTTTTTTTCTTTTTTTTTTTTGTTTTCTCTGACTGAACAGCCACGTTTGTTCAACTCTGAAAGGCACAAAAGGAGCTGTCTTCAGAAGCTTTAACCCTCTGACTCTTTTTCCTCAGGCCTAAGCCTTCAAACTCAAGAATTTCCTGTTGCCGGAATCCAAAAACATAACTTATCCCCACCTCACCTTTCTGCTAACGTACCTAACCAAATATGTACCATAGAAAACTGTAAATCCTCGCCTTTACAGCTGATTGCTCAACGGTTACGTAGCTGGAGGCGGGATAACAAAGGCCTCAGGCCAAGTTTATTATCAAAGGCCAAATCCTGGCCATATTTTCCCTTCCGTGCAAAGTTCAAAGGAGTAGAAAAAACGCGCACGTGCTGCGCCCCTCAGAAAGTGGTCTTCTCTCTCGGCCTCTGCGTCCCGAAATGGCTCCACTGGAATCAGCTGATCACCAACTGGAGCTGCACTTCGATAGCATTACGTATGATTTTCCTGAGTCAATGACGGAGCTCAGGCAGTGCGCCGCCAACTTCCGCTGCTCAAATTGCACCATTTTTGACCGCTACTGGTTGCGGACTGTTGTTGTTGTTTTTTTTTTTTTGACGAACGGCTGGCCAGATACCTCGCGGGCCGCAGGACACAGGTGGCCCGCGCCTGATTTGAGGAATTTCAGCTATGGAAAACTGGTGACAATTCGATCATCGCTTAGGAATGTTAATAAAGCGTTCCGAGGTAGCATTTGGTTGCGGAAAGGCTTGGCTGTTTCCCATTCGGGTGTGAAGGGGCTTATCTGGGAAAACTGAGAAATTTTTTTGTTGCTTTGTTCATAGTCAGGAAAACAAGTGAATCCAGAACATGCAGTTCCTTGAATTTGAAACCGTTTCTCTCCTTGTCGAGATTCCACAAAAATATTCTCGATCCATGAAATTTTCTAGGGCAGGAAGCGTACAAAAACACCGAATGATTTCATTAATTTATCCAAGGACTCAAAAATAACTTTAAAAAATCCTGATTACCAAAAAAAAATACAAGGCCATGCTATCTTTTCTACGAAGTTGCATCCCTTCCTCCCCATCGATCATCCGAATATTCGACTTATTTGAAATCGAATATTCAAATTCATTATTCTCATACGCTCACTGCAATGTTCGATACTGATTCTATGCATGAAATTTCTCTACCAGTTCCACAAATGCTACCTTGAAATGAAATACGTAAATAGCTGATTAACATTTTACCATACCCAAACGCCTGCGATCATTCTCATTTCTCACTAATCCAACCCGGAATGCTGCGGGCTTCCAAAGTGCTGACACGGCCGAGCTCCCTGGAACGGTTAGGAAAGGTGTGTCCCAATTTTTTTTTCATTAAAAATTTAGCTGGAGCAGTAAATATTGCCTCTTCCGGAACAGCTGTGCACATTATCCTGGAAACTGCCCCTGAATTGCCCAAGCAACGGCCAAATCCACTTTCTGGTCTAATTAACTGTAGCCAAACATCTTTAGGAGCAGTGCCTTGCTCCTCAATGTCCTGCCAACCGCCGGAGCAGCGTTGTGACAGTTGTCCGACACCGCTTGAGCCCATATACTGCCGAGGTCAACGCGGCTGGGCTGGAACAATACGTACGTGCGTACAGTGTCGGAATTCACGGCTCCTACACGTGCACGCTTGATAAGTGCGCTTTGTTCGCGTCGATAACAGGGTGTACGTGGTGGTCTGGTAAGTGTGTCGCTTATGAGATCACGCGTATATTCGCCGCGCAAGTTCGACGCCCGTCCACGGTTTTTGGTTTTGCACTGAGAAGTTGGCACGAGTGTCGTGTGGATCTTAGCCCAGTGTTGAGTACTGGGCAATTGGCTGGATATGCCTCGGATATGAATATTTTAGAGGATCTCTCGGTGAAATTGACGAATTTTGAGAACAACCAGTGGTTTTTAAGAGGTCCCAATCCCCGCGACCGGTTGTTTTCTGGAACCAGCCTAGAAATTTCGACCTGAGTTCCATGATATGTTTTAAGAAATTGTTCCCATATATTTTAAAAGGATCCCAAGTGGCCAAAAAACTCTGAACCCTCCGAAAATTTCCAAAATGGTTGCGTCTCTACAAAAATCTGACTCGTGCCCTATAATATACAAAACTTTTGCGGAACCCTTTACCCCACTTATCCTCCTGACCTAATCCAAATTCCTCGACTTTTGAGTGTCCTGGTCCTTCCAACTATCTCAGCAAATATTTTTGGAAATTTTGGACCCCCTCAAACAGTGCTGGACCCAATTTTCTGCCCTGCCAAGGTTAAAACCAGCCCACATTCCGCTTTTCCCTGGCTAAAGGAAATCCGTTTTCGATCACGTGACAGGCATATTCTGCAGGTGCTGTCTAAACAATTGTTCGCTTGCACTTCCTCGGATGAAAAAATCCAGCGAAAAAATGTCCGACGAAAGTTTTCCTCTTGTTTTCTATGCACTTCCACTTTCAGGCAATGGTTCGGTCAAGAAGCCGTGAAACTGCTAAAGGTTAGTTTAGTTCTTTCAATTTTGGATCAGGTTATGAACAAACCTATCACTGAAAACCTAAAAGGTCTTTGAATAATTTATTGAAGTTTCTAGACTGTTTTCGGTTCTTCCACTTATGGAAACAGTGGCCTATAGGTTTTTGGGACAATACCAAACCCCTTGCCTTACATAAGCCATACTCCACTAGCCTGACCAAACATAATGAATTTCGGACGAAAATGAAACATATAACAAATTTTGATATACTTACATATCACTGACATGACTCCTTTTCCGGAAAAGAATTCAGTACGTTTTCATACCGTTTACACACATACTTGCGTTAGTTGTGGCCATAAACAAAAAAAAAATCTAGCTTGGTAGGCTCCAAAAAATTGGGATTGGTCCGGAACATTTGCTGTTTTACTAATCGGTGTTTTAAGGTATTAGGATCCATCATACGCTAGATTTACATGGTGGCACATGAGATTAAAGTGACAATTGTAAAGGAACTTGAGTGTTTGGGAGGGGAGGGGCGTCTTTGGGACTTGTTTTGGAAATTGCAGAACTGCCGTTGCACCTGAAGCGCAGAAAATTGCGTGAAAGGTTATTGCGTACGTAACGAAGGCGTCCCAACTTTGACACATGAAAGGGGGTATTCCGGATAAAACACCGGACTGCTCAAATAACGTTTCTGTTTATGTTCTGATCCTATCAAGTTCTTGCCTCCTGCTTTAATATGGCCGATTTTGTCAGGCAACGAGCGCAGGCTATGCTGTGTGCGTGTGCCAGATGCAGGCAGAAGATGTGAGTGATAAAAGTATGAATAGGAATTTTCATGATTTGATGTGATTTCATGAAAAACGTCATATCTCGATACTAATAAATCCCGACTGCTCGTCATTAGTCAGGCGTTCCCATATCCTCTTCTGGAAAAGCGAGACTTGCACTAGAAGCAGCACGACCTCCTCAAACAGGGTAGGAGAAGGGCTTCTTGTGTAACAAGCCATGTACGTAGGTAGAGCGTGCAGCGGAATACTCGACGTCCTGCCTCGGCTCCGCCCACAAGCTCCCTGAAAGACGTAGCTCGTAAACTTGTTTAATTTTTCATGGAATCACGTGCACCATTGTGATAAGGAGCTCCTGAAGATTCTTTTCAAATGAAATTCTCAAAACCGATTGTAAGGTGGAACGGTATCGCCCGGAGTTAGAAGAAAGCATGGTACATATGTATACTTGGTGGGTATGAACGTGTAGATGTGCACGTCATTCGCAGTCGATCCTCCTTACATTTGGACGTCTTCCCGAAGGACAGAAGAGTTTATTTCCATGATTGGCCTTCGAGGCTTGAGGGAAGGTTTGAGGGTACGATTTACACAACTCACAATAATGGCGTTTCCTCAAGCTGTTCAAAACTATTGTCAATGGAAAATGATTTCGTTTACGGATCAACTGTGACTTCACGTTGATCTCAAAACAAATGGGTAAACTCCTAAAGAGGAAGCAAGCCTCACGCTCGGTGATCACTCTGGAAAGGATGCAAAGTTATGACACAGTCCTGGAATTTATGAGCTGGCTAGCCTTTGCAGGTATGATTCCATGAATCAGAGCCGATAGAAGTGTTGCAAGGCTAAAGAGTTCTGAGAGACTCGTGATTCATATTCGCATACGTAAACCTTGTCAAAAAAAAAAAACAGAAACAATGCTTACCTTTCATATGATTGTGAGACTAGGGATGCAAGTAGCTGTTCTCTTTAGAAGTACATCTATAACAAAAGCTCACCATGAATTTAAGGAAAAACATCCAAAGAGCGAGTGACTTCTTACTTAATTCTCAGGTGGAAAAATTCGAGCAGATTTTGCTTATTTTACGTTACGTGAATATTTGTGTAAATTTATTTTTCAAACAGTTACGCTTAAAATAAGCGAAGCCTACTCGAATATGCACTTCGTGTAAATTCGAGCTAATTTCGTGTATTTTCCGTTTATTTCTCCTTTAAATTCCTTCTCCACCATTTATTGTCGTTGCCTTTTCACCTTCGAGAATTAGCCTGAAAAAATTTCACTTATTTCAGTCATCATAATTATAGAAAGTTTGGTAAATTTATTTGATGCACATAACTATTCCATGATAACATAATATACAGTCCGGTGCTGCAGCCACTGCAAATGGGCGCCGGCGGGCGCCGGCCGGCGCCACCCTCCGGCGCCCCGGTATTAATGAGCTATAAATCACTCGAGCTTGGGAGAAAGCGAAGAAAAATACAATTTTAGTCCATAGTAGACAGGGTAGATAAGCCTAACCCTATGCTTAAGAGTGGGTTTAAGGCTCAGGCTTAGGCTTCACAGGAGTGGCCCCACCCAACTCCCTTTTCACCTAAATTTCTAAGATAAACATAAAGATAGGAGTGTAAGTGTAAGTAATAGTGGAGATCATTTGTATATTGCAGCGCGTGCGCGCATAGCTCAGTGGGTTGAGCGAATGATCGACGTTGTGGTGGTCAGGGGATCGAATCCTGCCCTGTGCCCTCGTTTTGCAAATACATATAGTATGCTGCCTACGACTGCTGCAGTTATCTAACAAACTCCAACATAAAAAGTAGCCCGGATGGCTCAGTGGTTTGAGTGGCAGATTGCAATCTGTCCCTGTCGCTGGTTCCACTCCGTTGGAGATCCAGAGTTAAGTATCGCAGTGTTTGGGGTTCACTGCTTGGAACGTCCCCCGTGATCTCCTTCGGGTAGTCCAGGAAGGCATCCGGCAACGTTTTGCATACATTTCGAAGATAAACTACGATAAGTGTAAGTGTAAGTAATAGTAATAGTGTAAGTATGGAAACAAAGTGAAAAGTGATCGGAGGAACATATCGTAATAGTTTATTATTACTTTATTATTTTATTATTATTACATTTTCATTATTTGTTATATTATTATTTATTACATTGTTATATATTATTATATATTATTATTATTACATATTACTTTATTATTATTACGAATAATATCACCAGAGATAGTCTCTGGAATACAGGATCATTGTGCCAGCGTAGACGAGCGTGTTCGCGGATCAATGCCGAGACTCGTGTCATTAGTTGACATTGGAACAATTTTTGCCTATTCTCCAGCAGATTTCGCTTATTTTCCGGAGATTTACTTGTATTTTTCGGGTGAAGTCGGAAAAAATTCCAGAGAAAAATAAGCGAAATCTGCTCCAAAGTACATGTTATCTGCTCGAATTTTATCGTCTGAGTAGGCGGAATGCTCCCGATGGTTCAATTCCTATAATTCAGAAAAGAAGCGACCATCTGGACCTTCACAGTAGATTCAGCACCTAATTGCCTGCTGCCTTTGTCCCAACGATATTGCGATGGGAAAGACGATTGGCTTACTCTAAACCGCCGAACTACTTGGATACCAAACTAATTCACACGATAGGACCAAGTCAATTCGAACACTGATTTTCAGATACCAAAATGCAGCTTCCACTATCGGTCAACAACTTATGAAGTTCCGGCTCTCAGCGTTTATGGGGTGCTTGCGCAAATAGCAGTTCATGCTGAGGCGAACGCTGACCATTATTGCGACCAAAGGCCAGAGACTTAACGCGGTTTTAGCTTCATCTTCCCTGGATTCTTTGGGTTGCCACGAAAATCAACGGCTTTTCTCGGCAGAAGATGCAATGACAACACATCGAGGAATTTTACTGGCGAAAACCTTTTATTTTTATAAAAATCAAAGTTTTGAATAATTTAACTCTCAGTCACATCATATCTACTGAGTAACTCTATGGAATGCTTGTAAGAGAACTCCAAGAGAACTGACAGTCATGATGTTTTCCAAATTCTTATCTCTCGAGCAGAAAAAGTTTCAAGGATGAATGAAAGCGAAATTTTCAAAGCACTGAGTTTGACACCTGCCCACGTATTTGAGGGATTGAAACACCATCATTTTGTATCCTTTCTTTATATATATATATCGTTTCTTTATTTTATTTCTTTCATAGGTTAAACATCTATCATCATTTGTCCATTCGTGGAATCGATTTGAAAAAAAAAAAACCTATGACGGGGTAAAAAAAATGTCGCTATGCATTTTCTATCCGTTCATTCTCTTTTTCTGCGTGTTCCAACGCTGGGAGTGGATAGACGTTCAAGAAATTAGTTTACATACATCTCATCAGGAATACAAAATTCAAACTATTGTGAAACTTTTAAGAAAAATTCACTCGATGTTCCAAATTCTAGAGTACTTGATTAATGAAAAGAATGGAAAGAGTGAATATTTCAGAGGCAAGGAGCGTGTTCACTGATCTGCCAGCTCAACTATCTCCGTCGATGAGGGATGTGGCCGCAGCTGCTAAGGAAACAAGTGAGAAAATTTTCTCCAGCAGTAATAAATCCTGATGTAGTGTTAGAATCTGGAGACAAATTTGCATCCCAAAAGCATATAAATGCGCTTTCAATGTAGTACAGTGCTGAAATGAAACAATATGTAGCACAACAGGCGTGAGGTCTGTGCTCCTATCTCTTTCCTCTACGTAATAAGTAGTTGAGGGAAAGATAGCCGTTAATGTTCCCGGATAAGAACCTCCATTCCTTTCATACCAAGAGATACAACTATTAACATAATTTTCATTGATCTGACATATACCAGAATGGGGGGAAAATTTTGCAACCGATTTCTAAGATTCCCAAGCTACGCGTTTCGCCTTTGAAGTCCTCAAACTCCCCGTACGATTATGCGCAAATTTTGTGACCTGTTCTACGATGACTTCACCCTGAAAAGAGACTAATGACAGTTTCGCGAATGTTCTGGAGCTCCACAGTCAATGCTGCTGCGCGAGAATTCCCTACCACTATATTTCCTTCTTTGGTTCGGTCTGTGATCAATGTAAAAACTGCCGTACCCGATTTTTATTTCTACCCCCATAATCCAGGCATCATTTATCAAACCCCATAATGCAGTACTCGTTTTTCAGCAAAAATCACAGCGGCAGTATCAGCAGCACAGAAGAACCAAGGTAAAATATGGAATTTGATAGCGTAGTTTGTTCAAGATATATGGGTTCCAGAAGCGACAGCGACGGAGCCTTCTGAAACTAATGCTGTGGAGGAGAAGATGAATGAAATTGGCACAAATTAAACATATAAAAACACATTCAACCAAATAAAACTCGACTTTTTAATGCTTCTGTGGCTCCTGCGATTGGTGGTAAAATTGCATGACTAGGCATGACTAGGAAATTTCACAGTACACAAACGCAAACACTGTAAGCGTATTGGAATCCCTGCACATTATTTTCGGTGTAATTAGCCATTAGTTTTCCCGGTGAATGGCCTAGATCATTGTCAATCAGTTATTCTTTTCCAGGATAGATGAAAGAATTTCTCTGGTATGCGACATAAACACAAGCGATTTTGCAACACAGAACTTTCAACCATCACATCTTAGCTCTGCGATGACCAGTCAGAGTTTAAATTTGAGCATGTTGAATCTTAGTGAAATCCTATCTTTTCACACTAGCTCAATATGGTCCTGGACTCAACTGAACCTGAATTTTAGAGAACCAACTTCGTGGTTTTGTCGGATTTCCAAATACTATCCGCTTAACATTATTATGCCTGTGCACCTAGAGGTGAAGAAAAAACTGTTGTTCCGGGCACGCTCTTGCTCAAATTTTTCCCATTATTGCTGTGTTAATGCCATTGAACTTCGCTGTTTATTTACTTATTTAGCTAGAGTTAGGAGCATACGTAAGCCGTCAAATGTGTATACAGGTTTTGTCAAAATCTTCTTGCTGGCAACAAGATATATATTACAAACATATCAAACGGAAATTTACTCTGGAAAGTATACTTTACCTCTGTAATAATAGCTTTTTTTTTCGAAGTTTTTCACACCTCTCACAACCAACGCTTCTGTGAGGAGAAAAACTGCAGAGCATGAATCTTGAAGGAAATCGCACCACTACGTCAGATATGAGACTGATTCTTTTTCTACACTAAATATGTTGATATAAGAGAAAGGAAAAACATCGACGGAAGTACTGATGTTGAGACTTCGAATCCAGAAATTTCCTCAAGAACCAGTTAAGGGCAATTTATACTAGTTGTTTCTACAGAATTTATATTCGTTATACTAGTTAGTCGTGAGTCAGAAGCGCCCATCCATTTGCGAAGGATTTCTCAAATTTTAAATGAAGAGAACACGCGGCCACCGTGACGCCTCAGACTCGTGCGTCTAGGCTGCGACTGCGATGCGACAGTGATACGACCAGGCGCTATTCTTCATCATATAGACGCACGCGCGTCAGTCGCACGCATCCAGTATAAATTGTCCTTTACGTTGGAGCTGAATGGAGGAAAGCACTGCTTCAACCCTCTCCATATCTTGAAAATTTGCTTCAAAAGCCCAACACAGACACATATCATCCCATTCTTTATTCTGAATTTTCAAGAGACGGTTGTCAAACATGATAGACGCGATGAATATATTGCACCCACTAGAATAGCAAAACAACATGTATAGAATGCAGGATTTCAGTCAAAATTTGTTGTTGCGCAACGGCAAATAGTGTTTCTACTCATCTCTGCACGTTTACCTCAACGATATGGTGGGGAGCAACGACAATTTTTTGCTGTCTACACGGCATGGAGCAACACCAATTTATAGTGGATTCACAACAAAATGGTGCGGTGCCGCAACAACCTCGCTATGCTCTGTGACAGCAACAACTAACTGGTGAACTTGGTATTCTAGAGGCTGTGGATCTTGTTGAGGCGCAACTCCTCGCAGGAGTGGATCCGCAACGAAACTGTGCGGTGCCGCAGCAATGTTGCCTTATCCAACAGGTCTTTGCGATTCTTTCACTCATTAATGATGCGACTTTCCCGAGAATGTCTCAATAAAAAGTTTTGTTGCTCCCAACATTGCGATGTAATCTGAACATCCATGATTTATAGCGTTTATCTAACCATATAAAAAAAGATATATCTCTGAGTAAAACATATGACATGTCTGAACACATGGTGTACTTCTAAGAGAAGTGCAAAACGCAAAAAAATCAAACAACTGGAATATCAGTTGGGTAGATCAAATCGTGATCTATGTGCCGAATGCATTTCAGATGGGGGCGGAGCAACATTTGATTCAAGAATTGAATACGACGATGTCATGCGTGTATATACAACATCCATTTATAGGATAGAGAAATATAAAAATGTTCAAGGAATAAATACAAAGGATAACCGGGATACTAGCTATGTGTTTGTAGATGCCTATGACAAAGTACAAGTTGGGAAATGCTCTAATTATGAAAAAACGCATTGTACAACATAGAAAAGATCACAGGCTAAAGAGAGGAAGTACCGCATAGCTCATTGCAGTTGGTAATTTGGCAGATTTCAATTGTCGCGACTCGCGCTGTAAAATGGCGTTTCGAGCCAGGACAATCGAAACCACAAATACAATGAACTAGCGTTTAAAAGGGTTGAAAAATCATATATAAAAACGCACTATACAGTGAATTATGTGTGTGTGATAAAATATTAAGAAAGTACCCATTATAGTGAGAAGGCAGCATGAGGAGCGGTACGTCAATGTTGACGCAATCCGACGCATAAGCGACATATGCTACTGTATCCTGCAGTTCTTCTTTTTCTTCCCTTTTGCTGGTGATTCAATCCGTCGATCTTCTGGCGCCGTCCGCTCGTCATGTTGGAATTTTCTGAAATTTAATAGGTTATTCATGATCAACATTGTTTACCTTGAATTCCCCATGATGCTAATTCTCCTTAGTAGAGGGGCCAAATTGCCAGCGGCTATCGCCAGCGTGATTCTCGATTTGTCCCAAATTGGCTGTTTACGTTACTTGCGGCAGCATATCGCGTGTCGCTGTGTGTGTCGGAACAAAAGCTAAAGCGATGTGTTACTGGGTAAATACTACACGAATCCTTGGGCCAACGATCGGCTGGCTGCTCGAGCTGGCGTGGTCTGGTCAGCACAATACGCGCTATAGAAAGCGCCCAAACTCAGCTAACAGGCTAGAGCAAACTTTGCTGCTAATGTTGTAGACTCAGCAGCCAAACAAGTCGTCCAGTCGCGACGTTATCCAGTAATAGTTGATGTACCCAACCGTGATGCGCGTCTGGGCCGTGGTTAAAGGCAATGCCCTACCCCATTTTCAGTGCTTTGTACCAGTGGCCCGTCTTTTATGTGTGTAGCGAATGTGTCTCATCACGTCAAAAACAGTGCAGCAACTATGGTTCAATCTGGGTGGGACACTGGTCATCTTCTACCATGATTGAGCGTTTCGCCTTTGCTTTTTCAAAAATATCCGCGAAAATGAGGAGTTCCGACTTTTTAAAAGAGCAGACATATGTATCTTATTGGTCGCAGCAACTCATGGAAATTCTATGAATGCGATAATCTCCAAAATGACTTCCGATGGGATTCTGCTTCTGTCTAATGCACAAAAAGGGCAATTTATACTGGATGCGTGCGACTGACGCGCGTGCGTCTATATGATGAAGAATAGGGCCCAGTCGCATAGCAGTCGCATCGCAGTCGCAGCTCAGACGCACGCGTTTGCGGCCTCACGGCGGCCGCGCGTTCTTTTCATTGAGGATATATATGCAGTGTTGACCGGTCTTCATGGAAAATCCCTTGCAAATGGATGCGTGCGACTGATGCGCGACTGACGCACGCAGCTAGTATAAATTACCCTAAACATAAACGTGCGAATAAAACTCAGTATCTGCAGTGACCACTTATCTGCAGTGATACGGTCACTTGGAGAGATAAGGACACAGATAGTGAAAAGAACGAAATATGTTAAATGTGTCAGCCTCCAATGTGATTTCGCATTACTTTACGATAATTGATTCTATAAATGTTGGACAAATTTGCCGATTTCCCCAGTTTTTCTTTTCAAACAAGTATGGGTCGCCATTCTCCCCATTTTGACAACTCACATGCAAAAGAGAGAAATAGCAAGGATTATTATTGGGTAACTCAAGCAAATCTGAAGACATTTGCATGAGCTCTGACTGGCGTAGCCCAAATCAAACAACAAAATGTGTCATTTTTCAGCATGGAACACAAACTGGTTTTTCTATGACGTGGCTTCGGTTGTCATTGCTCTGCGAGTTTTAGCTCTGGCATGACTTTTTCTTGGGGAAATAATACAAGTTGGATAAAATGTTGGACTTTTTAACGCAAAGTGGCGCGACCTAGTTAGTTGTTGCTTTTACGTTCACTTCCTCCCTCGTAAAGATCCTGGAACGCGAGAAAGTAGCAATTTGCTGAACCAATTTGCAGAGATAATTCCAAGCTTTGGTCCAGCGCACTTTTCCAAAGTGCATTTGCTGGTCAACACGTGGTTCTAGTCAAATTGCTTCCATCACACTTTGATTGATGGCCTCTCCAAGATTTCCATTAAAATGACCACCCAGCGCATGCCGAAAAACATTTTTCTCCTAGCCCGAGAGTCTAAAACAATTCTAGCCAATCCCTCGTCGGCCGTTTGAGGAAGGGAGGAGAGTGCAGCAAAGCCAAACAAGTGCGCTGCAGAGCTCAACGACTATTTGCTTAGTGTTCTAAGTCGCGTAAAATCGTTAGCAGCAGGCAACATTGACGTCAAATGGACAGAAGAGAGTGAGATTCATTGTGCTGTGGTGATGAAAATGCCTAACCTTTAGCATTACTAAAACTTCGTTCTTTAGAAAATTAGGTCACGTAATGTCTTTTCTGGCGCTAACTTCTGGACCTTTAGAGCTACATAATGGCAAAGCAGTCAGAAAGAGACTCACCGTACTAATCGAACGACGGAATGGAACGCTTGGTCAACGTTTACCCGTAACTTCGCCGAGCATTCCACGTACGGGACGTTGAGCGTTCGGGCCAGCTCTTCAGCCTCCGCTCGCGTCACCTGAAAAGTCAGTGATCAGTGGAAGTCCCTTCAGCCATCAAATTAAGGCCGAAAAAACATCCAGAAAATGTTGCAGAGCATCGGAAAAGAACATACTTCGCTTCAATTCTGCTTTTCCAAGCATTACACAGTCTGTGAGAAGAAACTACCAGGGAAATGATCATGGCAAGGAATCTATAGAACAGGTTTACACAGCGGAATTCCCATTTCATATCTTTTTCTCGAATGAATAGAACACGATTCCGGAGCAGATAACAATGTATAGTCGTTTGTCATTCCGGCAATATTTCATGGGTTCACGTAACTAATACGCCTCGGATGTTTTTCATCGGACATGCGCTTGCAATGTGTACATACGCACGTGGCATTTTAACTAAGTGGGACAGCGGGAAGTTCATAGGATGCGTTGGTTTCTGAATCGCTTACGTACATATAGTGTTCGTTGATGAAATTTTCTAGAGGCATAGGAATGTTTCAACGACCAGATTTTTTTAGAACATGCAGCTAACACTGACATCAAGAAAGTTTCCCAGTCAACAGGTTTATGAAAGGCTAGTAACATCGAGTAACATATAGCTTCAACTAGGTATAGAACTGTTTCACGGCAGAACTTTATGGCAGCGCGGAAAAATGCTGAGGTGCACAGAGATGCGCCTGAATGTTGCGGCGCCGCTACAAACTGGTGAGGTGTACAGAGTTGCTACGCGCCAAAATATTGTGGCGCCACTTTGGAATTGTGAGGTGCACAGAGTTGCTCCGCGCCAAAATGTTGCGGCGCCGCTACAAAATTCTGAGGCGCAGAATTGCTCCGCGCTGAGATGTTGTGGCGCCGCTAAAAAATGGTGAGGAGCAGCTACAGGCACCACCGTTGTACTCCATTATAGATCAGTGAGAAAGAGATGGACCGCAAAACATGTACATACATATTAACAATTCTCCTACTTCTGCTTATTGAGTGCACTAGCACTAGTGCAAAAAAAGTACAGTCTCAAGTAATCGGAATATCAGAGGGAAAGAAAGTCCTACATGCATTCTCTAATCTCCATGGATGTATTGTTGTATCTTCTTCAATCATTCGAGTTTTTAGCTTGTTCAAAGGCGAGTGGGCGGTTCGTTTTGCAACGTAAGCAATGAAGAAGCAACACACAGATGTAGTAAACTCATTTCTAGATAGGAACAACTATTGAGAACGGAAACGTTGGTGTCATGATTAATCAGTTAGAACAAGCTTTCAACTGGTGTAATATTTTGAAAAAGATAATGAATCTCCCTGAAGTGTCACAGATAGCATTTTCTTTCCATACCATGAAAGCAACTTCTCATTAACTTTCACCCCCACACGTACATTCAAAAACTGCATTCAGTGAACGACGAACAAAAACTTCTTCCATACAAAGGACTCTTTCGCATGTATCAAAGGCAGCGAAAGGCATGGAATTGAATAGACGGCACCATCTGGCAGTCTGTAAGTGAAAGCTTCAAAAGGAACTCTGTTCCTTTTAGGTGACACAACTCTTGCATCGGAATTGGTAATGTTGGTCGTCCTTCTCAAAGCGCAACTAAATTCAGAAGTAACCTCTAAAATATAACCCTTCAAAGCACCTTGGAGACGTATTTATTCCCATTAAATCCGCATCGATGACATTTTCTTTCCATGGAATGGGCTGAGCCAGTGATTATCCCTCAAAGCTGCTCAATAGCTCTTTCCCCGAATTGTGACGTTATTCTTCCCGATGAAGAGTTGCCACCGTTCTGCTAGCGCAATGGGGCAAGGAAGCGAAAATTAATGATCGTATCCGCCACAGCGGGAGTTCGCTTTTTTGATTGATATCGTCCGAAAACGCCGAGAGTCGCCGGAAATTTCAAATTACGTGGTCCTGAAGGATAGGTGCCGGAAATCATATGCATGACATGGGTAGAATGGAATCAACTACAGGAAAAGGATCTGAATAAGCAAGGTTTTGCTAAGCATTCCATGGTTTTCTCCCCCATACCTCTCCTCTTAGGATGAGGTCCACGATAAGTGGACAACTGTTCAAAAGAGCTAAATCTATCGGTGTGCAAGTGCTCAAAAAAGGGGAAGCGGACAAAACCCAATGCAAAAATGTTTAACTTGAGGAAATACCATTGCTGCCCATGAGGATGCACAGCTGATTAGAAAAAGAAAGGTCTCTGAGTGAATATGGAAAAGAAAAGATAGGTGTAGAAAGGTGGAGGATGAGAGGACCAGAACGGAGAAGTACCAGTCGTATTAGGAACTACAGGAAAGCGCAAGTCCGCTGAAGCTAAAAATTTCACTCTTTTTTGATTTGAAGGCCTTTATAAGCTAATTTTTGCTGCTTTATGGGAGATTCTCTGCAGTTCTATCTATTTTCTATTCATAGGTACTGCCAACCAGTTTAATCAGCTTATTCACAGGTTGCATCACACACCATTCAATAAAAATAATCTGCATGAATGCACTCTATAGCGGCGATACATTCGTAACCGTTCAATTGCAATGATCGGACAAGAAGCGACAACACGTGGAGGTCATCAACGACTGGTAAAAACTTCGGTTACGAAGAACATCACACTTTACGCGCATCCGGCTACGGTTTTTCACAAGAAGGCTCACAAGGACGTCCTTTAATCGAACGAGAACGTTTGCTGGACACACGATGACAGAAGAAACGAACTTGACCTTATATGACTGAGCTGAATAGCTGATTAAAAATGATTTGCAAAAACCGTGCACAGCTCTGCAAGGAAGTTCCTGCTTAGGCTCCTGTCAAATTATTTTCACTTATAGCTCCTATCTTCTGTATACTAGTCTTTGACTCAGGGCCTATTGACACAAAGTCCAACACCTTTACATGACAGAAAGGGCTATTGAAATACGATAGACCCTGGTATGTTTTTGCTGTTCGAATGGACAGGACACGTGGTGCTTTATTAGGGCCATTGTCTGATACGCTAACGACTGGCAGTTGACGCGGATCGGAAGTGTACGATATGGGAGAAAAAACGACCATTCAGTCGCTGTAGAATTAGTGGATTTTCCAGGAGCAGCTATTGATACAATTGAAAATAACTTTTCTTATGAGATCAGCTTTTCCTCCCTTCACAGGTTTGCACTGCTATGAGATTTCGGAACAACTAAACATGCATCCACCTCTAATCAGATCCTGCTTCCGTTCTGTTTCAAGAAATTCGCGACGGAGTTTTTCTAGCTGTCGAAGCGGTGTAGCGCCATGTTTAAGGATTGAGAGAGACGGACGCACGCACGCAAGTGAACTATTCGAAGCGGCTCCACGGATTCATCATGCCAAAGATATTTGCAACTCTATGGTTTCCGTGAAAACTTTGTCCACTAACGCACATGAGGAAATGATACACCACCCAGACGGTCACAAATGGAATGAGCCAAGCTTCGTATGTAACAATTTCATATTTGCAGTATTCACTTCCTTACAATCCCTCATCTATGTCAAAGTATGAATAAATTTTAAAAAAAGATAATATGCGGGTAAAATAACGTGGATAAGTATAGTCATTCGTTTATGGTTACCTTTCGCTGGGTTAGACGCGGGCTGTGTCCTGAATAATTAAACCATTGCAGCAGATAAAAATTGCAAGTAAATTGGTAAGAAAATTCCATGTGATTGGTCCTGGTAGCTTTCCCTTCACTTCAATTTCTGTTGGTTCCAATTAACAGTGATCCACAAATAAGCACATTTTCAGTCGTTTCCGACTGCATATGCGCCAGAAACCAATGCCTACATAAAACAGACGTTCTTCAAGGGAAATCAAGTACATACAGAGACGCTAGCAGCGCTGATATGGTGTGCTGAGAGCAGCTATAATCGAATTCTGCTGAATTTCCATGTATAAGCAATGGCAAAGAAATGGTGTTGCGCAACGGCATACACCGCGACATGCCGCAAAGCGCGTTGTTGCGGCGCAACACCACAGCAACTCTGTCTTTCATAAGAGGCCGCTGCTATGGCGTTGCGCCGCACCATGTAGGTGCTGTGCAACACCATAGCAGCACCACACCAAGCCATTTTATGGATTCTCAAGCATAAATATCGCACGGTTGAAAACAGCCATTAAATGAATTAATTTGCTTCTACAGGGTGACAACAAAATCTTTGGCCGAATATAACAAATTGTAAGACTAAGACTAAGGCTAACAATCTAAAAATTCACATGGACTATGTAGAATTCATGCGCTTTGAGGATCCACTCATAGATTTTGGAAACCTCTCTTGGCTTCTCCATGGAGTTGACAAAACCGTCGGCAACTGCAACGCACGATGGCCGCGAATTGATCGAGCTTTATGGTCCCGTTCCCGTGTTCGATCTAAACCAAGGAGGCAGGTATACATATGATATGCAGAAGTCCCAGGGAGCACGCTGTTTATTAAGCAGATTTGACGGGTTTGGTGAAATCAGATTCGGGGGTCTAAACCAACCTTATGCTGCTTTTTTCTTTGAAAAAAAAAGAGGAAAGCTTTTGTTAAAATCCCCATATTATTTTTATCAGATGTGCTTAAGATAACATGCCTGTCAGAATTTTGCTCTGCCCACTTTCGCCCTTTGTTTTGCCATTTTATTGGAAAAAGTGAGGATGGCAATCTGCTGACCTTTTCCGGTCAACAAAAGCAGTTCAAGGGCGGATCTCCCCAGGATAGAAAGCTTCTGCCTCTCGAGTACTGAACAGAAAATTGGTGATTTGGAGAGCCATCTGAACGAAGTTCTTGGGAATGATGTCGCCGAGACCCTACTTGCGGCCATTTCCACTTCTACTTTTTCTCGTGTTTGCAGATCATCCAAGATTCAAATAAAGCTATGGACCATGAAATTTTGCATGTGTGTTCGGGACATTTGGATAGTCAACGCAGATACAAAGAATTTGTTGTCACCTTATATACATACGTATACATAGCTCCCACAATATTTATCATGAAAGTTCTAATAGTTCTGCGCACTTCCTCACTCAGGGGACGAGTTGCGATTACACTCTGCCTATCAGAGTGCTCGAAATTCCCGCACTCTCATAGAAATCACCGCCGCGGAAAGCAATGCCGCTTTTTGGGCATTGATCCGTGACCTCATTCGATTACGCAAACCTGGGAGGAAAATCACATTGAATCAACGCGAGTTAGAGATGAAGGACGTTACTGAGGATAAGAGAACTTTCGATGATCGCAAGAAAAATAAATATTCCACCTGAAAAGCCTGCAGCAACCCCTTTCAGAGCTAAACATAGTTCCTCATTCTTGATTGAACATCTTGGGACAAGTTGAATGACATCAACCGGCTCGAGACTTCTTAGAAGTCAGCAACCAGTTTTCAAAAGATGACGAAGAAACATAAAAGCATAAGTACCATGGGGAAGATGACAAATGGTCCTTCCTCATAAATGCAACCTGTGCAAAGAATGACATGGAGGCAACAAAGTACGATTTATACAGACATGGTGGGGCCACAGCGAAAAAGTTGTGTGGGTCCGTAGATGTGAAATGGACCCCACATAGCGAAATAAAATCCTGCAGCACTTTCAACGGAGAAAGAGGTTGAAAAAGCATTTTAGTGAGGAATTTATGATGGAGCAGAACGATTGTTGTGAGCAAATGGTGCGAAAAAATGAAGCTTTATATAGCAATCAGGTCCGGATAATTTACTGGATGGATGCCATCAAATTTTGACGAATAGGTATGTGAGGCATAGCAGAAACGGACGAGCATGGGAAACAAGCTTTTGTGGCGTTTGTCACTCGAGCTAAGATACATTTGGTTGAGGAGAAGGTTTAGAGCTCACTTACTACTGCTAAAATCCGAACGTTGCCCTGGCCTAAGTATAGTGACAGAGAGAATTCTGAAGCAAATGTGTTCCAAAACCTCTAGAAGTTTCCCTAGCAGTGTTCATGAGTGAGAAAAATTCATACATGGAAGTAATGAGACGAGTAATTTTTAATTTCAAGAGTATCCAGTTTCGTAACTACGGTGAAATTGTTGCCTTAGATCGGATACAGGTATAATAACTTTTTCATCAACTGAGGTGCTGTAGCTGACAAATTGGCAAGGTTCTCCAGAATTCTAAAGGCTGAATGCTTGAGAACGCTGTTTATGTTCTGTAATTCCAGTGAGCACATCGTTCTGGTCCAACGATGCCTTCGCGCGCACGATAATTCCTTTCTTCGGCTCTTTCACCCCCTCTTTTACCTTTTGCCCACCTTCCCAAATTTCTCCTCACATGGACCCAACTGAGATCCAGGCTGGTAAATTTATGCCGTAGGCGTAGATTCGATCCTTGGGAGAGACCCATCCCGCATCTCCACCTACATGACCCGAACTTTCGTGCCACCCTCCCTGCTCAAACATCCACCGCAGTGCTATCTCTGTGTTAACGCTCCTCATCGTTATTGACCTTTTGCGCGGGTGCTGCTGCTGTGGAGCGGAGTTTTTGCGACGATGGCACGAAAAAGCTTGCTGACCTCATCCCGGCTATGTGCAGTGTCGGCAGCTGTCGTAGCGCTCGATCATTTAATGCTGGCGCTGCTTGTCTTGGAGCTTTTCGTGCTTTAAAATCCTGAGCAAAGAACTTGGTCATAATTCTGGAATAAACGGGAAAAAAAAGTTGCACTGAGACTCTGAAACTCTGGGAACCGGAACCAATCGCCCCGTCAGTTGCATTGGGATGCCTCAAATTTGCCACGTAAAAAGGGCAGAACGTCAGTTGTTGATTCAATTTTCGCCTCGCAGCACGCACTCTCCCAGAGTAGGAAAAACTCGTACCCAGACGGCGTCTATGGCTGGCACCTGCGTTGGAATAAGAAAACGGCGGCAAAAACTCTACATAACCGCACTGCCTGTTGGCTTTATTGCCAAAAAAAGGCACATTGAGGCATACAATTGAGATGTATGGTCGAGTGAATCCACTGAATTGAAACGGAAACCGTTCCACGAACATGCATCATACAGTTCTCAGACGATCCTATTCACAAAACGCGTGACGCGGAAAAGAATGCTATGGAATAGGCTAAATTGGGCTCTGTGGGAAAAACACCTCAGACCCTAGACCCCATCTATCGAAGACTTTCAGACCACTAGTACTCCATACAGTGGAACACATAAAAAAGACGTAAACTCTTTTGATGTGATGGGCGATGGACCCTAAATCGGCAATAAAAATCGCCAAAGAGCAGTGGATGTCCTAGACCCCAGCCTTACAGTCCATACTGCCACAAAATTTTTCTTCGGATCATAAAAGTTCTTTCTATAACTTTTTATCTAATACCATACGTGGACCACTCCAAGCAACATTTCTTATCGGCGACCACAGAGCGGCTTCGGAGAGCTGTAAACTTGTTTTATGCAGAGATAAATGCTCTTGTGGATAGATAAACCAAGGGAAAGTGGTACTTCAGTGCATTTATCACCAGAAAGCGCGCTCTGGCTCACAGAAGTAAAGCTTTCCAGGAAGAAAACCTCCTTTAGGTCAGAAACAAGCAAAAGGTGAGATTTGTGAAAGAAACGAGGAAAACATACGGAATAGCAGAGAAGATATACAAAGTTCCATAGATCTGGTTTCATATGGCTTCAAAAATCATTCCACAGTAAGAGAAGGATAATGGATGGAGGAATCGGGCAGCAACGGCGTATTCCGTACAAAAAGGATTGTAATTTCTGTGGAGTAAGGGAGTGCAAGGAGGAAATCAATGGAGCAATATACATTTTAGGTCCCAATAAATGGAAATGCAATATTTTTTCCAGACAAAACAATTTGAGCATAATTATAGGACCAGCTAAAAAATCGAGATAATTATCAGCTGACCAGAATCCTTTATGTTTCCAGCCTTCGAATAACTGAAACCATTCAGAAATGCGAAGTTATCAGAAAAAAGTTGAAAAATACAAAAGAAAGAGAGTACTAACAAATGTGAGAAACCCTTTCAGTATCTATCGCTCTTCATCTTAGGAAAATTGTAATGTAACAGTTTCATTATACCAGAATGGAAATCCTTCATTCCTGTCCCAGCCATTCCCTCTATGTAGCTCTCACGGTGCATGCATATAAACATGGGAACAAAGAGACCATGATCATGCCGCCCATAGAAAGAAAAATAAACAAACATCAAAGTGTGAAGCGATGAAAACAAAGAAAAACGAAACAGTAAAGAAAAACAGCTCACATGTCGCTCATTATCCAAATCGGCTTTGTTTCCCACGAGTAAAACGGGAAAGTCGTCGCGATCCTTCACTCGACAGATCATTGTGTGCAATTTTCGAACCTCCTCGAAACTGGAACGTCAAACATTCATTTAAATCGACACTACTTCGATTTTATTCTTGTTTCCATTCTTGTTTCTATTCCATGCTCCAATCTGGCCCCCCGGGACGTCAGTGTCGGAGCAAAAACCCAATTCAACCCGTCCACAACCCCACATAAACACGGGTTCGAACTCTAGAATTGCTATCTACTGCGCCATGTCTGTGCACTGCACTATTCGGGCGCTATCTCCACGCGACACATGTGCCCCGTCCGCAATCTCAATAGGGATTTATGGCCATTTCGCCACCTTCGTCGTCCGGCACTCACAAACTCACTCGTAAAGCGCGCTACGCCATCGCTACACACCGGCTACAATAACAATGTCGTCAACGTGATCGTTTATACTACTACAGAGCAGAATTCAATGAGCTTTGCAGCGGCACGTGCTGTGCTACGCCGTGCTCTTTGATCTTACAGTATGTACCATGGACCAACAGGTGCTGCGGAATTCCACGACAGGTGGTGCGCAACTCCATGCAGTGTTGCACTCATTTGGTCTTGTGAGTGCAACCCCTAGAATGGAAGTGCGCAACTCCTCGTTCCGTGGCGCCCATCGTAGTGCGCCACTCCACGACGCCGTTGCCTCCGCAACTGCACCAACTAGCTTCGACGAGTTTTACCACAGTAAACTAGATAACTTCACCTCCTACTGTCTTCCAAATGCGGAAAAGTGCTTTCTGATGGGGCTGTTTCAAGAAAAACAAAACACATACTGGCGATATTGCAACACGAGAAAACAAGCAGAAGAACGTTGACTCTGGAAGGAATTCGATAATGGAATTCCGGCAAGAAAGAGTTCCACTGGGATGTTTTGAGAGCCTCTAACCTGACTACAGCCGAGTTACAGTCAATTACGTTCTATGTCGTGTAATTCAGTAGCGTGTCGTTTCTGTTAGAGGTTCTAAGAAATCAATTACTTTGGTTCCGAAAGTACTCTCAGGCATCCCAGCAAGTAGGTCTTACAACGGTTTCCGTTGATGGGGAGAAATGCATAGACTTCTAGAATTTGCTTGTTCTGCGTAGGCAAGGTGGTTCTGCGCTAGATTTTAGCAAATTAGGCTTCATTTTCTCGGAGGATCCCATGCTAAACTCGGTAAATGCATATGCTGTAACAATGCACACCTAAAAACTTAGCAGATAGATGGCGTTAGGATAGTGCACTTGCATTTTAATTAATCAGCTCACCGGAAGTGGCTTCATTTACTTTGAACAGCTGCGCAGTTTTACTCAGTGACGCGGCAGTCTTCTTGCTGTAATATTTTGCCCATCATTCCCATTCACACCTTGACATAATCTTCAAACTTCGCCCGTGACTAAAGAACAGTAGAGATGTAGCATTGGAAAACGTCCACGGAACCAGGAGCGAGCCAAAATGAAGGGTTTTGCTGGACTCGGACACACTGCACATTCTGGACGCCTGCGAAAACAGCTGATTCTCAGGACCATCATCAGCACCAAAAAAAGAGCGCATTCGATCCCCATGTTTTCCACTTCCCAGGTCCATATTTCCCATCCAAGAACAAAGATCCTCTTAGTACAACGTATAGCCGCCAACGTAGTCGACTATACATCAATTAACAACGACGAACCCCGGTCGTGGCCGTTCTTTTCCGTTCTCTCTTATTGCGGCCGCACACCGACCGGCCGGCCTGTCACCACCCGACCACAGTCCCCCGCAGCAGCAGCGTTGCAAAATCGATTACGATTGTTTACGCGAGTGGATTGATTGATTTCACTGATAAAAACTGATAATTCCGTAGATTCTGAAGTTCATAGTACGATTCAGAGGATTAGTTGGGTGGTTTTTTGGACGATGACGGGCACTTTAGCGTGATAACTCGCTAATCGCTCTCGAATCGACTTTGGAAAAGTGTTACCGTACAACACGTGATAAAACTTCGGTTTAAAGCAGAAAAAAAATCTAAAGGCGGTGTGAAGATTCTGATCTTCAGAATGTCAAGGCCAAAAACAACTGAGAACGTCAAATCCCTGGTTATGTTTTCATGTTTGTAGTAGCTTCCTTTCGCAAGCAAAAATGATAGACGCTTCAGTCACAGCAAATGATGCCTGACAGCACAAAGGAGAGCAGCTATTTTTCACAGAGCGCTCGCCAGTAACTGGGACGACAAATGTGCTTTTCTTAGGGAGTAGAGGTGTAAATCCAGCCGACTGACCGGTAGCACCTCTGACATTAAACAAAGAACAAGTGGAGTACGAGGATTCAGAAGAACGCTAATCAAGTCTGTCATAGATCCCAAAAGTTATTGAGGAGGCGGTGCACCACATATTCATTAGCATCATTAGAAACTTTCCTACGTACTGCATGCGCTAAAGTATGCGGACGATAAGAACATGGCGTGAGCAAAGCACAAATCGTTTGCCTTCAAGATGCTCTCTAATGGCACTTACACCGTGAAAAAGTGCACATAACAGCACGAGATGCAACATAGAAAAAAGATTGAAAGCCATAGGAACTCAATGAATAATTCCATCAAACATGGTGGATCGCTTCTGTAAGAAGCATCAGAAGAAAGAAAGAAAAACGGGGACGTAGGAGGTATGTCGAAAGGAAAGGAAATGTGGGAGGTATGTCAAAAATTAGTTGGTTCAGAAATGAGACAAAAATCTTCATAGTTGGGTTTGTGGCGGATGAATGGGGTCCAAGAGCAACTCCGTGGTGACATGCCATGACAGCAACTCCGTGCGCAACGTCAGAATGGTGTTGCTCTATCTCCTTGAGTAGCCGCATGTTAACGTGGTGGCGCTGCTAAGCCGTGGGCGACTTCACGTCGAAATATTGGTGTTGCTGCGCCGTGAGCAACTCCACTTAGAAGTAGCATTAAGGATTAAACCGTTATTCAGTGAAAGAATTAGAACAGCAAATGGGTTACTTTCTATCCAACCTACTTATTATAAGATAATGAATGGATATGAAAACACAGAATTGGCAGAAAAGCACTTTCATGTCACACTCTTTAGCAATGCTATCGTAGTTATACTTGTTCCTATTTTTGCCCCTTTTCGCCTTTTCCGTAATGTAACTATCATCCACCTAACGTCAGCGACTCCGACACCTTACCCGTGCATCATGTAGAGCGCAGTGCCTCTTAACTGCTCAGTAAACTGCAATTTTAAGAGCTAGCTATCTCCACCAGCGTATTACAAAGGACAGCGAGCCGACACACGGAGCGTGTGCATTAATACTTGACGAAGTGGTCTCACTTTCGCATGTTTGGACACTCGCACTGAGGGTGCTCATCGTCTAATTCTCCTCCAGCTATGTGCTATTCCTGGCTTGAAGTTGAAGTGTTGCCGACGTCGCGTGCTGGGAAGCGCTTGCACTGTAGAATTTTTAGAATTTTCACGGCAGTTTCAATTCAGCTTGGTTAGAGACGCAGAGATAGTAGGAGCATTGGCAATCAGCCAGCGTAACAGGTCGCTGTGATAACGTGTGTGGGTAACCTTTCTGCAACATTAATGCAAACATTTGGATGCCCTTTTTCTCGCGGAAACGGACAATTATTGATTGTGTTCGTAAAATGGAGAACATTTTCGGATGTCAGACACTAATTGAGGTGGTCTTGGAGGGATTCAATTGCTACGTGAAAAGGACATGTGAAAGTGGTTGGCAGAAAAATGGGTAAAAATCAACAGCAACCGTATTCCATGGGTGGTACATGCCCTTATTTCTCGTTTTCTAGATTCACATTGCCTATGAATTGGGCCAGAAATCCTGGATTATCTTGGTTTTCCTTAGAATCTTAAAACTTTTATAAACATCGCTGAATAATCCCCCTTTGAGAAGAAGAAACGTAAGCTATGACTCTACCATATGACCCACAAGTACGTTTTCTGAAACAATTGTGTCTTGGCATTAGAAAGAGCCATTGTTACCCTTATCGCGCCTCCAATCAAATGATGCGCGCAGCCCTCTTATCAATGATAACACAGAAGTTTCCTCAAAACCGCGAAAAAATCGCGCACCACCCGCAGTTTTGCATTTAATACTCAGTGGAACGACCTCGTCTCTTCTTACGAATTTGTCGTCGTCTCCGAATCGTAAAATCCGACCAAACAAGATGCTGCTCGCTAAACACACACCCGTCTCGCGACAATGCATATACCGAGACATGACACTGAGAAGAGGAGATCTATCACAATCAATATCGATCAATAGTGTGAAAAACGCGTCAGCGAAACTATGTCCGGAATGCTGTTTGCACACAGCATGCGCATACGGATGCACGGCTACATGACGCACGCGGTATGACATCATGAATCATAAAAGGAGCGATTGCCAACGTGTGAGAATCGATGTGTGAATGGGTACAACTGGTTGTTGTAGATCGAATACGCGCACAGTGTAGATGAAATTAGATGGTGAGTAATCGGGAGAGTGTGGAAATTTTCTCACCTGCTTCGGTCTGTGACGGCAAAAACTATTAGAAATCCACTGCCGGATCGCAGGTACTGCTCTCGCATCGTGCAGAACTCCTCCTGTCCTGCTGTGTCCAGAACTGAATGACATTAAATCAGTATTAGATCAGTATGTGACTGATTTTTCACATTCGAATAGTCGATTTCGAATATTTCGGAAACTTGAAGGTTCAAACAAGTAGGCTGTGCGGTTTTTTACTCCTCTCTGATCAAGCATACGAGTGTTTTGTCAAATTAATGATTAAATTAACTGAATCATATGGTTTTCGTTTGTCTTACGTCTCAAGTATAATAGCATAGGCCATTATAAAGCTCACAGGCATTGAGACAGTAATATCAAAGAAAAAAAAAGAAACGAAGACTATTTGTGTTTCGTTGATATTCAAGGAAATTATTCTCAATGGGCACTAGGCCTGAAAATGCATTTTAAATGACGCAATTACCATATAAAGCAGACAAATTTAGAAAGAAAAGAGGCTAGAAATAGCCGCAAATTAAAAATTGGAGAGGAGATGGCCATTTTCATTCCAATCCAAATTATGTTATTTTCTTGCTATCACACCCCGAAGGTACGATTATATGGGAACAGCTTATGGCATTTTCCTAAAAATGCATCGTAAAAAAGAAATCACAAGAATTTTCCAGAACTAGCTCACACGGGAAGTATGTGGACTGCAAGAACTAGGAATATTTTGGCTGTTGATAAACCCAAGATAAACAAACTGAAGTGCTAGCTGGACGCCCTATTTGTTATCCAAGTTAAGGAAGGTGTGTGCAAGATGTCTACTTTCCACACCCAAAGTCACGAGACAGAAATTTTTGTTTCAATTTAAAAATCCGAAGCGGTGCGTCATGAATCTTCTGACTTGACTTCCGTTGACGTCAGCGCAACGCTTTCATGTCTTCTTTGTGAGCGATACGCGTACATGATTTATGGAAGTTGGGCAACGCTATTGATTCGGTGTGGCTTTTCATGGATAATCCTCTCCAGAAACCCCTAATTTTAGCGGAGAATAAGCAGCTTTAGTACCGGACCAGGCGAAAGAACTCTAATAGGCTATTTGATCGTACGAGGAGGAAAAACGCCGCCGCTCTTCAGGCAGCCGTTAACCTCGTTTGTGATACGTTATGTGAGGTTGTTAGGAACGAACTGATGAGGACTGAGGGATTGACGACGCCAAAAACCCGGCGCTGTTCCAGTAGCCGTAATTAGCCGTCTAATTTCGTGAAAAATAAATGGTCACTAGAAGGCGTCATTCAGAACTGGGTGTGGATATAAACATTGCCAGGAACCTCCACCTTCACTGAGAGAAAAAAAGCCAATAATACGAGAAGAGAGATCAAGAACTTTACAGGAAACGATAACAAATTTCAGTTAGTGTACATCAATGATCATAAAAATAATTAACAATGCTCTATAGTATTTTTTAAGCTTTAGGAAAAAAAACTTGCTAAGAAGACACAACTATGAAAATAACGCCATAAGAAAATGAGAATTTGAACTCACCCTCCAACTTGCAGAGGTCCTCATCAACAAAACACTGTTTTGTATATGAATCTTCAATGGTAGGGTCATAGTCTTGCACGAAGTATTGCTGAAATTGGATACGTTTGCACTCTATTCACAAAACGCAATTTCTAGGCCTTCTATATTTGCACAGCTTTATGACTGTACAAGTCTTATTTTTTTGTGACAGCATAGTGGGACAAGCTCACTGATGTTGGAAGAAAAAAACCGTAAGAAGTTCATGAATCTATGAAAAGATCAGAATATTCTTCATCTCATCGTATGCGTCGCAGAAAGTGATGCGCACTGGATAAACACGTACTCCTGGAAGAGAAAAATTCCAGTGGAGGGAGAGAGAAGTGCGTGAATAGCGGTCCCTCACTGAACCACTCTTGTCACTCGAAGTCTTTTCTCAGCAGCGCTCCTATTCAGCCGTTACGTGAACTTTTCAACACTGAATCAGCACAAAAATGCCGCATTGCGTCTATTCAGGAACTATTGATTGATGATGTACGAATTCTCCATGGAAATTCCAAGTGAGACGGCTGGGTCGTTGCTGGAAACTTTGCCCGACAAAAAATATCAACGGTGGCTGGTAGGATTACGTGGAAATCCGACACTTCCCATTTGTTTACGTAACGATTGAGAAATTCGATAATCAGAAGTGTGCCCGCGCATGCACGACTCACGGCCACTGGCATAACACAGCTGATTTTTCGCCTCGCACCCTCATCAAAATGCCCTCACTGCCGTTTGTGGCACTAGCAGTGGTGCGAGGGTACGTAGTTAAAGCTTTGCTTCAGAAATAGACAAAGACGAAGGCTATTCTAAAAGGAAAATGACTAGAAAAACGGAAGAGGTGGAGGTCGCTCCAGAATGGAATCGAATAATAGACGATGAAGGTGCGCAGAAATGACGTGCGTGATCTATTGCTGCCGCCAATAAATCAATAAAAAAGCAGCAGGAATTAAATGGGGATATGTGAGACAGTGTGTAAATCTGGGATTTCTTCTGGTTGCATATACAAAATAGGAAGTGCGCAACGTCACTAAACTTCCAAGTGCAGTGAGCAACACCATGCACCTGCGTAACTCCGTGGACAACACCGCGCAACTCCACGGTGCCGTGTACCACGCCACGCAACTCCATGGAGCCATCTGCAACATCATGCAGCTCTTCACCGCAGTAAGCAACTTCACGATGGCTTGCGCGTACACTATTTGACGACAGTAATGTGCAGAACTCTAGCAGTAAAAAATATGGAAATGTAAGGGCAATAGCTGCAGCGCACCAACTTGTCAATAGCGCAGGAAAGGAATAGTCAAAACAGCCGTCTGATCATAATAAACAGCATTGGCGGAGAGCAATTTGGAAAAGTACAGCTACACTCGCAGATTCCAGACTGCCTGCTCAACTCATGCGATGACTAAGGAAGCCACATGAAAAACAACAAATTGAAAGCAAAATCTTCAGATTACCAGCAACTTCACGGAAGACTCATTAATGGTTGAACTATTAGAATGTACCACGCAACACACCACTACACAAAACTGCACTAAAAGCTTTTCGACGCCGTGATGGTTTTTTCTCCACAGTCACAGACACAAACTCCGTAAAAGGCAATCTTTTTCTGGTTTTGACATTGATGAATGCGTACGAGAAAGTACAGTGGATGGTTGTTCAAAGGCCGTTCTACCGCACAGGAAATTTGTTCAGTGGAAGCGAATGATGTCGATTATGGACGAGAAACGAAAACAAAGTGCGCGACTTCGTTGGTGGAGGATGCTCACCGCACGAAGCCGCAGGAAAACTACGCAATAACATCAAATATTATTCTAGTCGCAGGACACTACTGCGGAAATCCACTTATTGGTAGAGATATCTGGACTTTTGCATCGAAATAGGTTGGCAGCAGCACTGTGATCATTCTGTAGATAGGTGTTAGAGGGAAACATATGGTACGTTAAGGAGGTGGAGAAATGGAGTGCGAGATTCTACTGCGTTTAAAGCGATAGAGAGAGGCAAGAGGATGATGGAGAAATGCTAAGAAAATGCTTGAGCGCTCCTGCCCAAGGAAGTACCTTGTGAGAAACATGCTCCTCTGTTAGGCTGTTGAATATCCCCATACTAAACGGAGATTCTCGAAACATTCATGCTATAGGTTTTAATATAAAAGTAAAAGGTATAGGCGAAGGGGGATGGAATATAAAATATCGGAACCGGAATATCCCAGCAAAGAAAAAACGAAAAGCTATGAATAATAAAGCAGTCGAACCTGAATAAATTGTATCGTCAGCGCAGATTTGCCGACACCACCGCCACCGACCACTACCACCCGCAGTACCGCCGGGGCGGTGGTCCTGCCGGCAACAGTACTACCAGCAGTCCTGCCGCCACCACCCATCAGTGTATCAGACGGCCAGATGCGGTCGGTCGGCGCTCCCCGTCCGTCGCATGAACGGCTCCGCCCCTCTAGGCCGCCGCCAGGCCAACCGCGGCCGCCGCGCTGACACCACCCGCGCACTACGCACTCCTCCGGCCCAGTACTCTTCGCCAGTTTTCTGACTACACTGCTGGCCGCGTGCCAGAAGTTGGTCGTACAGCTTAGAAGGGTCTCCTATGGAAGGTGGACGTGTGCGTATGTGTACACACGTCCTACGACAGTTGTTTCGTACACTACGTAGAGGTGTGCAAAAAACGTGTGAGCGCCGGTGAGCAAAATGGACATTTGTGCGCGGACTTCGAGCGCGCGGACCTATAGAAAGTGGACTCGGGAACGACAACAGTTATGTCAACACTATAATCGGCTCTCGCTGCCGAAAATAATTGGTATTCCAAGGAAATTAATGGAAAACTTACATAATCTCTGTAATGTGGAGATACGATAAGGTGCGGTAACAATTCTTTACTTGGCAATTCTTAACAATCGCATGCATACTGTAAGGAGTGCCACAGATGGAGCCTAAAAGGAACAACTTCTGAGTCCTTTGGACAACTTTTCGTTTTATTTTCCTTATTCATTTTTCTAGAGTGAATTTACAGATTTACTACTACAGGCCTTATCCTAAAAGGTAGTTGAGGTCGTCCCAGAGTCCGTTAACTCTGTGCTTCTCTTGCAAATGATTTTAGAAAATTTTAATTACCCCAGGATATTCGACTCTTATTGTTAGGCTGAGGTGATTGGTTAAAATGAAAAGAGCCATCACTAAAATACGTGTTCCTAAACTTATTCCTAAAACCACATGGATCGGGCACCTGCGAGGAATTCAAGACTTTTTACCTCCACCGAAGCAGAACCTCTGAAAACCATAATGCTTTCTCCCAAAAATTACGCTTTTGGGACCCTACAAGCTCCTATCTCAGTTGGGAGCCCACAATACCTGCCAGCCTGGTGTCAAGAGCACCCACTTCAGCACACCCCATATGTACAGTACAAATGGATTATGACTGTGTGAAACAATCACCGGGCCGGTCTTAAGTGGATTTCGAGCAGTGCAGCCGTGAATGCGCTAAGCGACGGGATTATTAAGAGCGCCCGGACAACGGTCACATATGGCAACCTTCGCATTGTTTGCCGGCTTTTAATTGTGCCCGTTTTGCATATATGGACAGGCAGGCGGTTTTTGCGCTTTGTTTGGCACATTGTTCGCTTTGAATATCAATTCGCAATAGCTGGAAACGCGAAATTTGTTGTGTTGGGGAAATTGTCGCTGCTGTGCGCTTCCGAATGGCTATTGATAAAACAAGAGAAAAAGCGGCAAGGATGAAAGAAGTGCTGAAAAAATGCGTTGAAAATGAATTGAGAGGAGTCACTCATCCAAAAAGTAACACCCTTCTTCTTACATACATGAGAACTTAGCTTTTTTTCTAAGAAAACTCAAATGCTGCCGTTTTTAGGCAGTTAGTGAGTCCACATCAAGAAGAACTTCTACTATTTATCTTGTTTGGAGATCCCCTGCATACGACAAGGGGATTAGTCAGCTTTTATCAACTTTGCTTGTTCAGATGCATTCTTTTGTTTGTTCCAGAGCGTTTCATTTCCCAACTGATTGATTTATTATTTTAGAGGGTTCGCATATTGTGACTCATTGAGCAGAAGGCCTGTGAAATATTCGACTTTAGCAACGTTCACGGGTGTAGATACAGTTTTGAACAACCAATCATGGTAGGGTTGTATTTATGCCTATTTATGACTACAATAATGTACTGCCTTCCCATTTTTCTTTAAGTTCAATGTTTCTATTAATCCCTAAAAACTGCTTTGAAACTGAACTCCTCTTACAATTCTTTGAAAATCATGAATACCCCAAGAAGTAGAGGACGCTCTCTGATTAAGAAAATTAACGTTCTCAACATCTTCCATCTTTCTGTTTCGTATTTTTCAGAAGAATTGGGGGATGCTTCTCGGAAACTTTCAATCCTCCTGTATTGACTAAAAGGTAAATGTTCGGGTAATTGCAAACAAAACAAAGTTAATCTTTTCATGACGGGCGCGAATTTTAAAATCGCTCAGGCCTCGCCCACAATTCGTAGCCGTAACTAAAACAGACCACGACATGTGCTTAATAATCAACGTGTTATTGTTGGCGGCGTTGAATAAATGCCAACTGGCGCAATGTTTTCCCTTTGAAGACGTTTTGTCATGCCTGTCAGCTCCTCGTCTATCCCGGCCCGTCCGGCTGTCACATCGATCAAACTGAAAGCGAAAAGAACTCGCTTCGTATGACTTCTGCTATGTACATTTCCCGTGACGCCGTTCTTAAGTGGTTAAAAGCACATCTGCACTGGGTCACACATGGGGGTCGGAAAAGCTGACGGTCCTCCCCATGGCGATATCAGGGCGATGCCGTTGCGGGGTTGTTGGTGGTGTTGCGCGATTGTGTCGTTGCTTCGACGTGGTCCTCAACGACCAGCCAGCGATGTCGTTGCTCACGGCGCTCCGCTGCGAAATAGTGTTGCTTGTGTTGTTCCGCCAGAAGTGACGTTGCCCACGGCATCTGAGGTTGCCGTTGCTCCCGGCGACCCTACGGAGTTGCGCCGGTCAGTTACTTGCTACAAATCCTATGAAATTCACCTGGTAATGAGGAAAATGTCGTAAATTGGCATGCTTCCGCCTGATTTACACAAAAATTATCAAAGGTGTCTATTATCACCAACAAATAACATTTCCCAAACCTAGCCATGCAAATTCTAGCACTTTCCAAGCATCCACAGCGCCTAATGACACTTTTTCTTGTTCAAAATATAAATTCCAAGAAGTGCGATCCTTTTTCAACACAGGCACTCTTGTGAATTATTCATATCAATATCAAATTACTAAAACAGGAACTTACTAGATACAGTGACAAAGTGCAGAGGAATTCGAAGCACGTAAGAAGTGATGCATATATCTCATAAATTATAAATGCATTAATGTCTTGAGTTTCTACTTCTTGTGTGAGAACGTAGCTGGAATATTTCCCGAAATATAAAGCGTTTTGGCATAAGTGCACATTTGCCTATGTAATTGCTGCTAACGAACGTCCAACTGACATAACTCGAAACGAAGCTCATTTGTGCATCGCGCAGAAAGTTATGGACGTTTAATTGGGGTAAGGAATTGATCATACTACACTCCTGATCTTTAATGAAAGCTCGACCGACATCCTCTGTAAGCTTAATTTCTTTCCAAAACCAACGGATTATGATTTTTGTTTTGCTATTCAGTGGTAGTTCGAGGATTTCTCTGTGATTTCCCAGAATTTGCAAGCGAATGCTCTGGAATTAAAAGCATGTCCGTTTGTCTGAAATTACATACATGGGAGGACCCTGAAATTACTGGAATTTGCCTATAGAAATTTCTTTTCTTACACTTAATGAATCTTCAGTTTTGGTCCATATTCTTACATACGTGCATACATACTTGTTTCCCATTTGATGCACTGCATCAATCCATTCTTTTTATCCACTTTTAAGAACGGTTTGCAGGCTCTGTATCGATGACTCTTTCTGCTGCTGCGCTTCTCCCACATCCGCAACAAGTACCCCTCCGTGGAATTTTTTTTTCACAGTACAAAAAAGAGACTAATGGGACAAAACAGTGGGAATAGAAAAGGAGGCGTGGGCCTGTGTGTTGCCGCTGTGGAAGAAAATTCACCTTTTAGAAAGAAATAGAAACTTTTAAGGGAGATTATGGGACACCTTCATGAAAATTCTTCTATGTTCGTAATCGGTGTGGTAAGAACATTCTGCTGTGCAGAACACAGCACCTCATAAGAATGATGCGTCCCTTAAAAACTCTTCTGGCGGAAAAAAGACCTACAAATGGCCTACAAACGCTCTACAAGAAATAATATCTGTCCTTTTCGACTCTCTAAATGAGCTTATACATTGTACTTGTTCAGGCTAAGATTATGAGAATGGAAGAAGCAATGATCTCACCACGAAAGGCGACATGGAAGATCCATCCAATCAAAAGGAGCACATGGTGATGTGCAATCTGTCACATCGATCTCAAATCCGCTTCCATAACTGCTACGGAACCTTCTATGAACAGTTACGTCGCATGATTCCGGCCAGCTTAGAGCGGTAAAATTTGGCTTCAGCGGCAAAATTTGGATGTATGGCTCTTTAAAAATTCCTCAAGAAATTTAAACCTTATATATACCTCCGAGGAAAGATTCTGCTCTGTTGGGCTAGTTAGAATCATGCCACATACCACTCGAAGAAAGCACCGTAGCCGAAAAGGCGAATTTTTAGATCAGCAAGACTAACAGCATTTGACTGTAGCTTTTTTCGAGCACTTGGAGCCCTTTTCGCTTGAGCTCTGAAGAAATGAATGTGAAAATGTGCATTTTTGTGGGCCATTTTTAGTGATGAGTGGACATTGTTTATTAAAATGGACTTTTGTCTTGTTTGCATCGCTGTGGGTGATCTGGATTTATTCAACGAGCTTGGCATCTCAGAAAACGGTAACTTTTCTGGGAGATGAAATGCTTTTCGAGGTGTTCCACAGTAGCTAGACCAGGTGACGAGTGGAATTTACTGAATGCCTCGTTTGTTATCATTTTGGGTTTGGCTTCAAGATTCGGTTGAAAATGCCTCAATTCTGGTGAGCCGAAGAAGTGCATGTCCACTGGCGGGCGGGCAAATCCCCACAGGTTCACATCCTGCCAAGAAAAATTTCACTGAGTGAGACGTTGGATCTCTCCTCGCAATATTGTGTTGGCCAGATCTTTGCTTAATAGTGTATCTTTCCGAGCTTACGGTGAATCCAGTTTTCTGCTAGAAAATTTATGCAAATCAATGTGTACTGAAAATTAACTTTTCGCACTTCGTTGACTCCTGTAATTTGGGCTTTTTCCTTACACAAGTCCCACTCTACTGCTAGAATGTGCAGGAAATGCTGATCATAATACTTTTTATTTCAAGGGAAAATTTCAAGTTTGATCTGAGTTACGCACCTTGGAATGCGCACCTCCAAAACGGCCATTATTTATGGGACAACCTAATATAATTTAATGGTTTCAAGCAATTTCCAAAATTTCTGAACAACAGGCTCATTAAACCTTGTCACAGATAGCATTCAGCTTGAGGGGTGAGACTAAAATGAAGAAAACAAGGTCATTGTATTAGCCCGAACAAAGAACTTCCTTGGCTGATCCGCGTAATGTCCACATAAAGGTTCAGTTGCCCGAGTCACAAGTTAATCCCAGCACCGATATTGTACGCATGATTGATCGCGTGATGCCATTAATGTGTCCTTCCACAGACACAGACGCATCGCAGTGAAATCCCAATTAGTGAACGAAAGTTGACCTTCGACACCCCGCCAACAATTTCTGGGAATCGGCGAGTTGCCGGATGGAATCTAGGGCAACAGTAGTGGGGTTTTCCTGTTACCACTTTACCGCTGGGAACGCCGATTTGGTCAGATTTTGCTTGGATTTCCCATGTTCTGTTCAAAATTGGTTTCTAAATAAGAGGACTGAAACGTGATGGATGGGTACAGAAAAAACTTCTTGGTGAGAGGAGGAACTTGCAGAAATTCCCATGAAATGAAAGCAGTAGCCATATTTCGCAGAAAAAAAATGTATAAAGTATAAATTTTGCCCAGTACTCACACATAACACATCCCCTGAAGTATAAACAAAATGCTAATGAGGAAAAAGTTTTCTACTTTTCTTTTTTTTAATTAACATTGAGAGAAACGGTCCCCAAATATTCCCAATTTCATCCTGAAATTAGCAAGGTGGAGGCCAATGTTTGAACCGACGACCAATGCACGTGACGTCACCGGTAACTAATCGAAAAGTCATTTTAGGATTACTGCTAAACGCGACTTTAATCGCTCATAAAAACGGTGCTGGTCAGATGAATCAGCTGACTGGATTGGACTTTTGACGAAGGCTTATGAAGTGAGACGAGTCCCGACACCAATCTCCTGTCAATCCTTTTGCTTTTCTATTTCAATTTGTTGTTTTTGCAGCAATACCGATTAAAAAAGTTTTGTTTCACTTCCAACTGCTGCTGAATCGGTTTTTTTTTCTCCTTCTCTCCTTTTTTGTGGGGCAAGTTTCCACTGAGAGAGTGCTTCAATTGAAATTGAAGGCAAAAAACTGAGCCACAAAAGGCATTTGCAGCAATTATGTTCATCAAATTCTCAATTTTTTCTATGACCGAGCCCGAAGTAGGCGCAAGCAAGAAAATTCTAGTACTGCTTGTTCATAGAGTCGACTTTTGAGAGAAAGGTATAGAAAGAAGAGCCTATGGCGAAGAAGAGAACAAAAGCAGATAAAAATGAGCATAACACCCTTTCTGCTGTTGTACCCATAATTAATAACTACAGGCTGTCTAGGACATTGTCACGGCAATAAGGATATAATGCTTTCTGAAAGAGGAAGTTTCAAAAAAAAAACGAAAGCTTTGCGTTAATTTCACCTAACTGTACTACTTATTCTACGGTACTAGCGACTCTCTGCAATCCTCAAAAATCGTGGAAAAAAAGGAAATTTCTTAGAATTTCAACATTCTCACTAAGACTTGCGCTACCGAATTACCAGAATTTCCGTCGCCTAATATTAAAAATATATCACTAGCAATTTGCACCATAATTTCCATATTATGAGAATTTCATCTTCTATAAACTCATTTTAATAAAAGATCACAGTTTCAAATGACGCACAAATTCTCATATTTTGCAGAATGTCGATTGTATCTTGGAGAAAACCTTCGACTGTGTATGTGTGGTAACTCCCATGCTCTCTCTTGAGCATTCCTATATCACGACACGGTTTGGCTAAGCAACTTAACCCTGATTGGAAGAATTGGTTTTTTGTTATTCACCACCATTTTCTCCTTATTCGAGCATTAAATACGCCTTCATGCAAATTTCCAAGGTGTTGGAAAACGATCCAAAGCCATTGAGTTGAGGATACGTGGGAAGAGAATCCATACTTCCCCGTGCCAATGGATATTTTTCAGGATATCTACAACTATTAGCCAACGAGTATCTTGATTTGCATTTTAGTTTGCCCTTTCCTTTTCTAGCGAGCTGCTTCATTAGTCTTCACATTAACAGCACCAATTGGATGTGCATTCGACGATGGTTTACTCTCTGCAAGAGACCTACCTTGATTCTGCAGGCGACCTAAACCCACAGGCTAGGATTCATTAACGTACAACCGAGCAAAACAAGATTAGTAAATTTTCTTTGCATATTTTTTGCTAATTTTCATATTTCACATCTCCTAGCATTACACGTCTATACCATAAGCAATACCGCTAAGCATTGTTGATTTGCTTGCTTGTTTCATGAATCGCAGCCCTGAAACGCAAGTGGAGATGCGGCAAAAAGTCCTCTGAACCTTGCTTGACTGAACAGTAATTTTTCTTGTAAGCGAACTAAAAAATAAAGAGAATGGTAGCCACTTGGTGCATGTTCTGACGAGTATGGAGATTGATGGAGGGATTCTTAGCTGTGATCCCATGGTTTGGGTAGCTTGTTTTCAGTGGCCGAGCACAGTTGCGGGATTTCTGCTCCGAATAAAACTCATCAACTGACTCTTTTTCCTTAGCTTCGAATTTATTTTGAATAATGAGATATCGTTGAGGTATCAAGCTCAAATAAATTGTGACGCGCAGAGCTCATTTATAAATATTTTCAAGTGACCACGGTTCAGATCAATGGAAGACCTCACGTCGAGAATTAGGAATTACTAACCGTGTTCTCTTTTTTTCAAGTGAGAATTTCTTACTTCAGAAACTTCGTACTCTGTCAATCACTCTGAAAACAGTAGTCCAGTATAAAGAACCTTCAGTGGCTTTCTCATAATTTCACAAAGATTGCTATGAAGCAACAAATGGAACATTGCGCAAAAAAACAAGGAAGTTGTTCAGAAACAGCGTTAATTCATCTGTATAGCAAGAGCAAAAAAAGGAGGAATGACGGAGTGAAAAAGGCTAAACATGAGAGATGTCGACGACCAGACTTATCCTATGGTGTTTCATGACAGGACCTCTCCTCCAGGAAGCACCAGGGGATGCATATATCATTGAGGTTGCCCGGGGTAAAGGTGCTATCATTAAACAGATTTATCTACCGCTAAGACGAGCGTCAACGTCACCACCCTGGAAAACCTCAATGACGCATCCAGGCTCAGTAATCCCTGCGATGAAAAATCAATATGCATCTTTTCCATACTCCTGCTGTTGTCCCTCCCATCGCTAATTCGTTTCGATTCATTTTGAACTCGCATAGTTTAGATTTACTGTTGTAGTCCAATTCAAGCGCCGCGGTGCGCACAGCAGCGACGCCACAAACGCGCGCGTCTCATCTGCGTCACGGCTGCGTCAGCTGTGCGTTCTGCACGAGTTTTCACTACACATATAGCTGAAGGCCTGATGCGCGCACATATCTAGTGTAATTTTCTTTTATCTCTCATCAGAAATGAAACCTTTCGAAAACTTAGGTTCTTTTAGTCAATCAATCTCGATTCCTGGATTCCTGGCGCCGTCATTCAAAAACTAACTTGTAGAACCACCTTTCACCCAAAAATTGAAAATAGTGCCTTTCTAGATAAGCTGTCTGATCTGCTTGTTCACATGCCATAGAGCGTCGGGCTAAACTTCGTAGTAGGAAAGCTTTACTTGTAAGCTGCAACTTACAAAAGTCGACAAAATATATTCGAATTTTGGTCAATTTTTATTACCACATAAGTAGTAGCAAGGTTGTAAGGAAAAAATAAAGGGGAAAAATAACACAGAATCAACGGCGGCGTAGAAACAGACAATCGTACAAATACACTCATTGAAAAATGAGAAGAGATGCAAGATGATGAGCGTAGGCGGCGAGAGTGAGGGAGAAGAGAGTGTGTGCATGTGTGGCTAACGCGTAGAGACACAGACATGCAGACACTGTAGCAGATGCAATGCGACCCGTTCCTTCGTTACTCGATAACGATAACCGAACTTCTCAACGGCTCAACCTCATCCGGGGCCTTTTTTTGTTTTTCTGGAAAAAGATGAAATGATCGGATTATTCCTCGATGAAAAAAATCGAGAAAACATCGTAGGATGAAAACAAGTCGAAAAAAAAACAATTCTCTATCCCCTAAATTATGCGAGTAACTTCAGCGTACATGAGTGAAACGTCACAAAGTTCATGATTTGTGAGGTTGAGTGATGAATTCACGACAATATAAATGTAGAAACAAAGAGCTTGGAGACACAAGGCAAAAAAGCCTACGACAAGAGAGCTCAAGTAATACCCCTATTTTCAAACACCATTCCAGGATTCGCTCCGATTCCAGATTTATCCTTCCCATCGAAGGTGAATGGGTTCGCCCTTTAGCGTTACTACCTCCTCGGCCCATCATGGCGCGTACCAAATCCCTTCTAATCCGCGAAAAGCGGTAATCCCATAGAGCGTATTGGGACTAAAGGACGCATGAACAGGCTAGGACAATGAAGCCGCGAGGGGTCTGACATGGCTGTAAATATTTTCTCAGAAAAAAGGATTCTCTACGAGTAGAGGCAAAAAACTCAACAGGATATTAAACCTCGCGACGTTACCCTCACATCCCAATATTACCCCATGCGTTACACTTCTGCCCGTACCCATCCAAAACACCGCATGCGGTTGTACAAGGTTTCTGAACGTGACTAAACCATTCTACGACGAGAAACAAAACAGTAATTCTCAGCACATTCCCATGGAGTAAAAAATTTCCTGTATTTGTGGAAATGACAGCAGTAGGCCAAGAAAATTCAGGGTTTTCGAGCTCTACTGAGGTCGTAATACTAAAATGGAGGGAGTGAGGGCTTTCTACAGTTCGAATGTGAGCTTTTTCAGCTCGTTTCGCTACTTTTTTGGGTAAAGGGAGTTTGTTGTCGAGATTGCTGAGATTTCTCTTGAAAAAGCACGGGTCAAGGGGCAGTTATCTCTTTACAAATGAGGATCTAGTTCTCCGGATTATTATGATCTACTTTGACAACAACAACAATTAAAATCGAACTTTGCTTACTCTAAACAAAACCTAGATAATAAAGCTAATGGAGACGTCAGCGTATAGAACTTTGAAAAACCCGATTTTTTTTTCGTTTGTGGAGAAGCAACCCATTAGCAAGTTACCTGCGATTGACTAACTAATTCATCCTTCAAAACATCGGAGGTCAACCATCTCAAAATTAATAAGAAAAAACTGGTAGCACATAACTATGAAGTACAAAAGAATTAACGATAAATTGTGAATGCGATTAATGTTTGAATTTTAAAAGTGCTCACCATTGATTTTCCGTCGTAACTCCTCCAATTTACTCAGGTACTGCGAGTCCCGCGACTGTTTATACTCCTCGATAGTCCACTCCAAATTCGAACTCCAACACAGAGAAATATAGCCACAAAAACTGATACCCGACTGAAACATGTCCACTCAGTTGAAATATATATATATATATATATATATATATATATAGTATATATATATACATACATCAGTGGCGGACGCAGAAAGTGGGCGGGAGGGGGGGCGTGGGAAGAAAAGTGGGGTCTCCGCCGTTTTGGAGACCCAGACGGAAAATAAAATTAATAATAATATTAATTATAATAATAAACAATAAATAAAAAATATATTAAAAATAATAATAAAAATAAACAATTAAAAATAAACTAACACAAGATTTTTATTTGTATTGTAAAGTATTAGGTGCGTGCAAAAGTTCCGGGGCAGTTGCTGGTATTTCGCCGTTCAACGTCGTTTTGCTCCTTGCGTTCGGGATATCCTGCATCGGTTCCCATGTACGTCGGTAGCCTAAGACCTCTGCTACCTATACCATTTTTGGCTCGGTTCTAATTCACAGCGTTGCTCTGTTATGGGTGTAAAACCAGTGTTGTGAGCTGTGCAATAATTTGAGGAATTTCACTTTATGAAATCAAATCTAGATGATCAATAAGAGGAGCGACCCATAGCATCAATAATGCGTTTGTGGAGAGTATGTTCTCTAAAACGCCAGGTGCTCAAAGGTTCCTAGGAATTCTGAGCGGAGATGAGAGCCTGAAGAATGCTTCACTAGTTGGTCAGAGATTTGGTCATCGCAAAGGCTGCAGGAAAGAGCAGGTTGAACCAGACCTTGTGCAAAGCGCGCAAGACATTACGAGGAATTTAGTCAACAATCCCTCGTCACCTGAAGAAAGTCGGTAAGAAGGGGAGGGTGAGTAGATGGATTTTGCGTGAGTTGAACGAAGAGCACCAACGTTCACACTGGTAAGTCTGCAGATATTCGACCTTCAGATTTCCTAACAAATCGTCTCATGGAAGAATTGTTGTTGTTGATAGAGAATGGGTCTGGTACGACAACAGGAGGAGTTCATCCCAAAGCCCGGGCTCCTGCCACCCACATAAAAAATGGCCGAACCATCACTACCTTCCTTTAAAAAAAATTTGACCTTTCATTGTCAGCAACGTGACTCATCTGCAATGAATTTGTTTTTTAATGAATGCACAATAATCGCCCTATAGTAGTTGCTTTTCCCTAAAGTAATCACGGGAAATCTCTTAAGCATAGGGCCGACACAGGCGGAAATATGTGGTCTGATCTGGCTGTGGGATAACGCACACCAGCGTGTTGCAGTTTCAACCGTATAAAGAATTGGCCACTCGTGCTCCGAAATTCTAGCCCAACTTTTTTTACTCCTTATACCTGCCTCTAACAGAGTACCCCCATTTCAACCTTCTGTGGCTTTACCTCCGCTGTAAAACTTCCGATGAACAAACCCTACTGGAAAACGACGTGTGCCACTACTACAGGTGTAGACCTGTCAAATTTTTAGCTTCTGGAAAAATCTTTTCTATGCATTATTGGCAACATTATGCAGATGCTAATGCTTTTTGAGTTGAACAAAATTGCTGAATTTGAGTCAAGTTATGGCGTTTTGAAAAATTAGGTGCAACTGCCCCGGAACTTTTGCACGCACCTAATAATTTCGAAAATTTGGCGACCCATTCTCGGGGGGGGGCGCGCCCCCCCCGCCCCTCCCCTGCGTCCGCCACTGATATATATATATATATATATATATATATATATATATATATGTATATATATATATATAAGTGGTCGAAAAAAGTCCAATCCAGAATATGCTAATTAATGCACATTCAGTTTCCCAAATGCCACCTGGCAAAATTAAACCTGAGACCTATACAGTATCCCTGTCCACCTTACGCGTCATTTGCATACGGTAATGAGGTGCGATCAGGTTCAAGTAGGGCCGCGCAACAGGTGCTTGGCAACAACCATGACATGAATTCCCACCCAGCATCTTTTTCGACCCATAGGGACTGGGAGAGTCACAGCAACCACCAATTTGTCAGTTAGTTAATTGCTGTTGGCGCTTCACAGACATCTCGCCCGTGGAAAGTGCAACTCGTCCAATTTTATTGATGACCTCGCCGGCACTGATCGTAAATCTTGCGGTCACAGAGGCTCACAAAGACGTTGCCGACTGCCGAGTTGAATGACCGGAAGGTGACGACAGGGCGTTCACTGTTCAGTTCGTGGGGAATAGGGCAGTTACATAAACAAAAAATGGCTGTGCGTGGAAGTCTTGTAAACATTTTGGAAATTAAAATAGGGTTCAATTCACAGGTATTGATAGCATAGAAGAATGTGCTCAGTTAAGGAAAATGGCCGAGTTTTGGTAGCGCCGGGAATAACAATATCGAAAGGGAGCAATTTAAAGAACTTATTAATAAAATAGAATCTAGTCCTCTGAAGGGGAAGAATACCAACCAAAAATTCAACGTGAGCGAGAATGGAACCTCATCGGATGACAAAAATAGACAGAGAAAATGAGTTAGTTTAGGCGCATTACTCAAGTAGTAGAACAATCATAAGAATCCTTTCTAAGTACCCGTATACTGGACCAAATACCAGCAAAAACTGGAGCGAATAGTCCAAGTGGGAGAGGCTGCACAACATAATTTGGCGTTGCGCCTCCACAAATTGTTGCTGCTCCTCAACAAATTGGTGCTGCTCCTCAACAAATTGGTGCTGCTCCTCAACAAATTGTTGCTGCTCCTCAACGAGTCGTTGTTGCCCCGCAACAACCGCATACAGCAACGTCGAATCCGCTCTCAAATGAACCAAGGTGGTGTGGCGCCGCACCAAAATGTAGCGGAACAACAACGCCGAATTGTGACCGCAGTGCAAACCCGAACTGTGGACTTTTACCGGCTATCATTTACCCATTATTCTTGGAAGCATATTACTTAGAAATTAGCCACTTTTTAAGCTTACCTCTACTTTTGCTTCTCCATTAATTCTTCCATTTCAAACCCAACAAAAAGATCAAAACACCAACCTTGACATGAGCATACATAGCCATAAAAAAGCTAAAGAAGAATAGAATAGCGGCAATGAGAGTCACGGTGCTGAGCAGGTTTTCAATATCTTCACGATGTAAAAGATCAGTAGGCGCTGGTAATTCTGGAGGAGTGATATCTGACGGTGTCAGCGGCGCAGAAGTAGTTCTGAATGAAAAATTTTGGAAACAGAAAATCAGCGCAGAATAACCTGACAATTTCTATAGAAGGAAGTTTCACAAGCGAGTGGTATTGTTTGAAGAAAATTTTCGTACTTACTTGTTGGAATGTGTTGAATAAGATTTTTCAAGCTGAAAGCACACTATTGTAGCGAGAGCAGAAAGAATCATCATTGCTAAAGCACAGACGAATAGCGTATAATATCGTACGTCACGGTCAGAGCAATCAGGAAGTTTGATTTCACGATACTGAAAAAAAAATTTACCATATAGACCCGCAAAAATCACCACATATTTCGATCCCCTTTCTTACATGGCTCTGCTTTATTTTACTAGCGAAGCAGATAAAAACTTTCCAATGCTTCTATCACTAATTTTTGGTGCTATGAACCCTAATAAGCGCGGTAAATTCTTCCGTAAAATACGCAATTTACTACATCAGTGCTTTCCACTCATAAAATTGTTGATTTAACCTTATGCTCATCGAGTAGAGTGCTGCAGAATAGGGCACTGTTTTCGTTCTCAACGAGTGGGTATAGTTTAACATAATGGTACGTATTCGATTACAACAACAATAAGCACGCGGCCGAATAATTTGTACTACATAGTACAGAGACTTCATTCGAAGATCTCACCTTGAGAACACGTCTTCTCCTATATTTGTAAAGGCATAGCTCACATACTGCTGGTCGATGCAATTTCCGCGATGAGATGTCTAACCAGTGCTGAAATGATTATCTTCTAGATGAGAAATCGCACTCAATTAGTGAATAATCCACTATTTTTGATGGTAAGTGGTCTTGTCACGAAGCCGTAGTCTTGAAATGGAAATGAAATGGAAACAAGTTTAAAAAGTAACTATTTTGAAAACTCCAATCAAAAAATAAAATTGGGCGAAGAGAGCAACTACACTTGTCTGGGCGTCTCTGCAAAATGAAGCGGATCCACAGCGAAATGGTGCGGATCTACAACATGACGGTGCGGCTCCGCAACATTCCCATGCCAAATCTTTAGCAGGAATGCCCCCTCCCTCACCTCTCCCCAGCGCAGATTCCAGATATAATTTCAGGAAAAATTTTGGACGGATGAGACCAATTTCAGTGAACAACAACTCCTCACAAACCAAGAAACATATTTTCTTTATTTTGTTTACATTTCTTACAAAGGAAAACCGAGGTATCAACTAAAATTTGAGTGAGACTCAATTATATAATATTAATAACCCGGACACTCACCATTAAACAAGAAACATGTACATATTGCAGAGATCCGGAACATCGACAAGGCGATATCAGCGGATCGGACGCATCTGATGGCCAACAACAATGGCATATCCGACAGAGTGGCTCGTTCCCGGATAGATCTGATGGAGCCAGCGAGTACAGCGATGGCAAAGACGGTGAGCCGTGTTCCTAAAATGGACCTCACAAAACAAGGAACATATTTTCTTTATTTTGTTTATGTTTTCTTAGTAAATTTCTTCTCGTCAGACTTATATGAAGTTTTAAGTAATAATTCAACTAATAAAAAAACACGTACTGAAAAGTTGTAGTATTTATTTGCGGTAATGGTAAGCCTATCTCACTCGGTAAAGTTATTACCCAACCCACTGAGTATCTCTCACCGATTTTTGCATGATTTTTTGTCCTCTTCGTTGTCGCGGTCTATCTGTCATTAATCTAGAGCAGAAACAATAGTTTATGAAAAAGAGGAGTGATCAGCAGGTGGCGAAGAATTATGAGAATGATTGGTTACTATCAGAGTCAGAATACGCGGATATTTATGAGTAACAGTTAAAAAATGAAGAGAATTTAACGATAGCGAATCCCTAGCACTGCGTGGGCACTGTGAAAGACGAATAAGTAGCTAGCCATCTGTGGCCTGCACCACATAAATTCTTCACGATTCCCTAATCCTCATGCTGACATCTGTCACAAAATCAAAAGTCGATGCTTTCAAAACGTTCTCAGAAGAACGCCCAGCCCCTATTTGGTGAATGGAAGCAAACCCTATTCCAAAAGAAAAAGACTCTCAAAAACCAGAGATGAATTTCCCAAGCATGGAAAAAATTCATAGTGACTGTCCTGTAGACTTAATAACACCAACCATAGACGACCAACTGCCGGGATTTGAACTGCTGGGGCCTGGATGAGCACAGTATGCGATGTCAGATGTAGCACAGCACACCTGGCCGGCATTGTACTAGGTGTTTGCCCGAGCGCGCGAAACGCCTCAAGGACGTGCAGAGGCCAAATGGCGATTTGAAACGATATTTCAAAGATTCATGGAATACTACATTCACATGGCCGAAAAACTCGCTTCCGTAGCAAATTGCGATGGAAAACCTGGTGATGATTGCCTGGGAAAGAGGAAAATCCCGGAAATGAGGAGAGAACATGAAAAACAGAATGCATGAACTAGAGCGTGCGACTGTTGTTTAACTAACTTCTAAGAAAGCACGTCTACATGCTGACATCTGTCACAAAAGCTACAAAGGAGCTACGTAAATAGAGCATTGCAAAGCGAACGAAGCGTGCAAGTACTTGTCGTTGTGCACGGAATTTCCCAACAACCCCAGCCAAACCTGCATTTATGTCGGCTCAATTTTGTTCAATTGAAATTTCCAAATCATAATAATTTCGAAGAAAAAGATTAGAAAAACAAAAAACTGGAAAAATTTCAAGCAGTACCTGATGAGCCTTCGGACACGGCAAATCCGTCGTTGAACAATGTTGACATAGAATTCCTAATTGCGATGGAGCTTTCGCCATATATGAATCCATATCTATTGAGAAATCTGAAAAAAAAAAAAGATATTTAGCCTTTAAGCCACATATGTGCAGCAAAATGGAAGCCAACTCCAATGAGTTACTGGCAGTAACAGACCAGAAACCAAGTAATTTCAGGAGGAAAAACGCAGAGCAATAACCAATTGTAAGCAATTAAAAGACGCCTCCATAGGCCTGATAATTACTACTACTGACAAAATACCAGAGATTGCAACTCTTTTTGGTGATAGCATCTCTAGTATGAAATACTGCCATTAAAGACACTCTGAAAAGCTCGTAAAGATATAAACACCCGGGAAAAAGAAATAGTAAGAGGAAGAAAACTACACAGAAACAGTGAGCGCAGCTCAGCTTCTCTATGGTAATCTCACACCCAAATGATTAGCACTAGGCCTCTTGGGCTACTGTAATCACCTCGTAATGCATATGACTCGTCCAAATTCCAGCTATTCATCTCTGCGCCGCATTGTTTTTTTTTGTTTCAAACATTATTCATTTGAGATCGAGTGCTTCGTGCAAAATTCGAGTGCAAACAAATTGAATTTCAGAGAATTCAGCCACTGGAAGAAATCCAGGAGCCCTAAGAAACAATACTATTGAGGGAAAGCAAAACTATCCGGTCCATACCATTTAATTAAATTTACTGACAGCATGAAGCAAGTCACCCCTATGGCCTAGCCATCCCTATACATAACCCTGAACTGAGTGGAGGTACTGGAAAGCGCCCAAAGTCGTTCGGCATTATGAGATTATGCTAGGATACAATGCAGAATAACTATGGAACCGATCGAAATCACCAGAATCCCTTGCCCCCTCCCCGCCCTCCAAAAAAAAACCAGAAAAAAGTTGTTGGTCCTTAAATTCTTAAAAGGAAATTTCCACAGAACGCGAGATTTTTCCAAAGTGAACGTGTGCACCTCTCACAAACACTAGGAAGTCACCTGAATCGCATTAAAAGTCTTAAAAAAGGTTTTTTCCTGGCTGAAAAAATTGATATGTGGTACATGATATGATATGACGGTCCATAATCAATCCATTTGATGTGAAGTCAGTATGATTCCATAAAGGAAAAAAGAGGACACGTTTCAGGAAAAGCAGATAAGCCAAGAAAAGCTACAAAAAAATCATGAGGCTCTGAAACCCTCAAAATGCGAACTCAATCATGATCAATTTCTGTTAGAAATTATCGATAACAACACTCTAGATTCGCAGAATTTTCAATTTTTTGTTTATTCTTTTTTGGACTTGATTTCTCAGAGCGTTTTGGATGTTATATGGTAGTTCTCAGCGCACTTCTCCCAAAATTTCGGCGAATATCAGCCAAAATGGGGTAGTTACGCCTGTTGAATATTGCACTTTTCCTCTCCATTTGCCAAGAAAAATGCCAATTTAAGAAGCTGCTGAAGAAGAACCGTCCCAAGAACGATCACGAATCCCGTAATAGAAAAACGAAGGATTTGGGAATGGACAAAGGCTGTCATTCAGAATTACTCCGAGGATGCCGTTCAATTCAAAATGAATTGCACTTCAGAAAAAAAGGGAAAAGCCAATGAATCCAGACTGTATCTATTAAATGTAATTCTACTTTCAGGGTAATCTGGACCAAAATCATAGGTAAGTTCAGAAACTCCTTGAGAATGAGTTCAGAACTGTTTATCCAACGTGGTAATTATTCCTCCCCCCTGAAAATGGCTTCGCAGAAGCTGAGGCGTTCGGTTGGACGTAATCTAGTTGCGAGTAACGCTGCTAGCCCGAATGAAGCTGACATTTCCACGAACTCCCAAAGCACTCTCATTATTGGCTACATGAAGGACCTCATTACATCTGTGTTATTACAGAACCAAACCATTAAAGAACGCGTATAACTTTAATGCATGGATAACTATTAAAAAACACATTAGCTGCATAGAAAATAGCAAAGAAAGAGGAAGGCTGCATTAGGAAGTATGGAGGAAAATTTCTGGATGTGCAAATCCTTGGGATGCTCAAAATGCATCATTCATAACAAGAACTGCAGAATTCTTCATTAGGGGAATGCCTAGCTATTTTCACACCAACGAAAGCTTATTTAGACGAGGTAATGAGGGCAAGCAGCATCCAAGGAAACAATTTAGCGATCACTGTCTGGATAGCACAACGTTTTGAAAAAAAAAACTTTTTTGCTGGAACCTTCGAAATAAAACAAATTCCCCTAACATAGTTATAGAGCAGTTTACCAGGTGTTTCAAAGAAGGAAATATGCGGCCGATTTATAGAATTGCAAGGCAAACATGTCTATTTTTACGCTTCATCAGCGTGAATTTTGTTATCTATAGTTAGAGATCCGGTCTAACACAAGAACTACACCAACCCTAGCAAATGAAGTGGAATGGACTGAAACGCTGAATGAGAACAGGAAGGTTGAACATTACCAGAGTTCCAAAAAACAAGTAATTCCAGGCGTTGAAACAATCGCAGAAACCTCCAACGAATTCCAGAAAACGCCTCCGAGGAACTGCGGCTCCCCATCCCTGGCCTGGCAACAGCTCAATACAGACGTGTTCCCATGAAAATCCTCCGAATTCCATTAATAACGCTTGGCTGACCAGCTACTTTCACACCTCGCCCCAACATAATCGATCACTGTCGGGCGCTTATAAAAACAATGCTAAGTATCGCTGCGGAAACCACATCCAAGCGACGCGGCAGGCCCAGTCGCACTTAAGAATTGACAGAGCTCGCGAGGTGAATGAGGACGAGATGTCCGGCGTCGGCAAACTGACATAACCACACACGTAACTACGAATATTACACTAGTACTCTATGTCGACGTTGAAAAACAACACGGTTGAAGGTAAAATTCGTCACTCAATCGTCGGCCAGGGTAAATTCCTAAAAGTGACCGGGGGCTGGTTGTTGAGATTACCCAGGATAAATGTGTTGACAAAAATGGCATCGATGACTTGGATTGGAGGGAAGCTATTAAGTTTTCCTGGGTAACCCCAACGATGCATGCGACCTCAGGGGCAAAGATGATACTCGGTGTTCCGGGGAAAATTTGAACAGACAATAGAGACTGTATACGTACCGCAAAGAGCGAAAATAGTGAAGTTAGGTTATCACACCAAATAATATGGAATAAAAACGAAAAAAATCCTCATAAAAATAGAGAGAGCAATAAATAAATTTTGAATTGCCAAGAAAATTCCCTGTTTCCCCTGGACAAAGGAAAACTACCCGTTTGAAGGAAACAACTGACGAAACTATTGGCATGGCAAACCAGAAAAAGTTACGTGTTCGAAAAAACAAATGCTATATTTCAAAAATATTCCGAGGAATTAAAAAATAGACGCAGTGGGTGGAGCTGATTTTGACCTTCAACTGATTGAGTTTGATCATCATGGATGAAAGAGATATGCAGCAAGGGTTAACCATGTATTTGCGATAGAAAAAAATAGTGAAAAATCCGGGTGAATTGTTGTTTTTCAAAACTCTCCTAACCATTCACTGGACTCGTAAAGCCTTAAATTTAAAAAAAAATTAGAGTGAGATAGGATAGAGGCAAAAAAGAGAAATAAGCCAGAAAATTTAGAAACATGAAAACAGACTAATAGAAACAAATGCTCAAAAAAGGGGTACATTCTAAAAATGTCAAAGCTCTTAAGACAACTGAAGCACTAAGAGGAAGACGACTTCCGCAAAAAGGTGTTACAAGTGGAATAAGTTTCTGTGCAAGAAATAAAAACGCTCTGACATGGCGGGAAACATGACGTTCCCCTTTTTCAAAGCATTTTTTTAAAATATTCGCGGGCTCGCTGCAGCCAATTCAAACCACGTTCATATGAGAAACGGGGTAGATAAGGGCATCGCGGTGGTGTAGATATCGTAGTAAAGTAGTTTCAGGAACAGCCGTAGTGAAGGTAAGAGCCTGGGAGCCTCCAAGAGAGACCGTAGGGTATTACCCTGATCGGAAATTTTGAGTGGAAGTACTAGTGGGAGGTGAGGAATTTCCCCAAAGACAAATAAGTTACGGCAGCATACCTAGAATGAAAATAGAAGATAAAATGTTAAGGAACTTCCTAGTGACCAGCACAGAGACACAATTGAAAAAACCGCCTCCTATAGCATGCATTACGGCATCACTATAATTACCCACAGGTAATAGCATCGCACTCTACGCACGACGTTATCCACGTGTTCGCACCATATTCGTACTATTCTCTGTGTGTGTGTATCTACGTGATTGTCACCTCAGCCGGCTCAAAGTGCGACACCATCAACCGCGGCTAGACTCTGCGCGCGCGCGATTGTTGACGACGGACGTGAGTTCTTTGCTGGGAACAAAACGCGGGTCGATTTCAAAGCAGCGGCAGACCCAACAGTGGTATCAGCAAATTTAAAGTGCTTTTCTGCAGCGAACGTTGTGGAGCGCGATAGAAAAGTGCAGCAGAAGGTCGTTGAGAACTGGGCAAAACAACGCCAAAACGACCGCTACAAATCCTCGTGATTCATGCGATGAAATTCGCGCCGGTGGTGTTCCGTTCGCAAATAGCAGCGTGAAAAATCAAACGAATACGAAAACATGTAGGTAACATCAACTTTTAGGGCACTACCTCATCATGTGAGCAGCCTTGCAAAATATTTTTGTGAACAGATTTGGAACTTCACCCAATGCAGTAGGAGAACATGGCTAAATCAGGTTTGCTGCCAAAATTCTCCCAAATAAAACGCTTTTCACTGCAATTCTAGTGGATAAGCTCTAAATGTATTTTTCACGCACAGATTTATTATGATCCAACGTTGAAACTACCGCCAGTCGGATATAACTACAAAATTTTACGTGCACTAAATTTATTATGTCTTCTATCGCAGCGGAAGAAGACCTAGGATGCCAAACGATTAAGTAAGAGAAGACAGCTGAGAACACAGAAGGATTCTCCCAAAGAAAGGATTGGAAGATCGTATTAATTTTTTTGTTTGGAGAAAGAGCCTAAAAATAAACAAAAAAAACTATTTCTGAAGGCAGCATCTCACCTCAGGATCGATTTTGAGATTTCCATATTAGAAAAATCTTTAGGTGACGCTGATCATAATGGTACACGTAGTTCCTTACAAAAGGTACGAGGTTAAAGTGCAATATGACACCTTCAAATTTTGACGTTGCGTACAATGATTAGTACTGAATGGAAATCCAACAATTTACAGGAATCATTTAATACCCCAAACGCCGAGCCGACTGCTCAGAAGTATTTTTATAGAATTCATCATAGAATTACAAAAGAGGGAGAAGGTCTTGCAACCATTCGTATACCTTCGCCGAGCTTGTCCGTAACGCTCCCTCATATTTGAACATTCGAAATTTCGACCCGTTCAAAAACAATTTTCCGAATTCTAATGTACTCAATTGGCTACTTAGTCTTAATTATGTATACTGCGTGTATGTATATGTACTTATGGGCATCAATAATCTTCCAAAGAGGAAAAATAACTAGACATAAACAATAAGAGGCAAACTTTTTCCATAATTTAGGAAGAATACATCGTTCTCTAATGGAGGAGAAGTCGAAAAAGCCAAAAAGTGCTTTCGAAGAAATTCGCGTGCTCACAGAATCACTAATTAGACAGAAAAAACTCCTCGCGCCACTTTCAAATAAAAGATTCACGAGGTCAGGCTAATTGCGCCCTTCTCGCTTGAATTGTTCCGAACTCCAGCTGAACAAGTACGGCTTTCGACATCACATTGATCAAAACTGCTATTGTGACGCTAAAACAATAGGGCAGAGTTCTGTGCAGCACATCAATTCGCCAACTATTCCCAGTCTTTCGTTCATAAGGGTTACTTACGAAGATACAAACTTTAAAACGTATAGAGCACAAATTCGAAAAATGTTTACAAATATGGCTTGAAATAGAGCTAAACATATTCCATATCCCAAAAACTGCGAATACTTGCTGTGCGCAGCAAGGAAAACTCTCAGCCCGGCGCTGTCCGCATTCTTTCCCACATTGCGGATGCCGACAAGAAGAGTTTCGCTATTGTTCTGACTCATCGCAGCTTTTTAGAGCCCATTTGGGTGTCTCCTACGCTGAGAATTGTAGTATTGGAGCACCTGTGACAGATTATTCAGCTTACAGTCCCCTCAAATTCAAAATAAAATTAGGTTTTTTAAAGAATTAGTCACAGACAGGTTATGGAAACTACCGAAAATACCAGATGAATTTCTCAATTCGCCGAATTGCATTCTCCAGGACCATATCTTTGAATAGTTTCAAAATTTCGCGAATGACGTAATGCCCGACCTCGAACCCACCTCCTCCTCACCTGCCGTTCGTGTGCGGCATTGGATTCAAATTACTACTGACGGAACACTCGAATTATCTCTGGCTTTTCAAGGTTTCATACGTCAGGAAACGCAGAGCAATTGCACTGACTGGACACTCAGGACAGCGACACAACTTCAAGTGCCGCTGCTTTTCAAAAGGAAGCTCTCTATTTGTGCGCAAAGAACGTCGAGCACCAAAACGAACAGCTGGAAAGCAGAGGCGCAAGAGCTGAATTGTGTTCGAGTGAAGGGAGCAAACAAGTTACGAACGTCCCATATTCCATGCATTACTTGGTAAGCATTACGCGCGCGCGCACGAAAGCTCAAGAAATGTCAGTTGGCGGCCGGCAGCAGCAAGAGTTCAAGATGAGTACTTCATCGACGTGCTTGTCGGCATTCCTTGATTGATATGTGGCGCGCCTCGACGGACAACTGAGACGAATATGAACCCGGATCCCTAGAAAGAGTCACTAATTGCATTCTAAACCTTTCCTTTCCCATCAAAGGTAGACACCGCGAGATGGTTTGATAACACATTAATTATCGACGTTGTAACTGAACCCAAATAATATTGTGTGAACGTCCCTTGATTCCAGCCACTGTTGGACCTATGAGCGACGGAGAAATGAGTCATTCTGCAACGGAACAATGCATACTCCAACGGTAGCCTACTACCTAGGAATACAAATAGTCGCACGAGGAGCCTTGCTACTCCTAGGAGTCAAATGAGGAAATAGAGGAAGAGAGACTGACTGGCAGCTTGTTTACTAAAGCGCATGTTGGCACGCGACGCAGTACGCTGGCTCAGAGGTGGTTGTTATAATGTCAGAGGATTGTGAGGTATACAAGCATAGGAGAGGGTGAATAGCTCCATTCAAGTTATTTTGGCGCAAATCACTTCCCTTATGGTGAAAAGGTGACAATGAATGGGAACTAAATGAACTGGCAGAACTCTTAAGTGGGAAAATCAGACTACGTTCCATGGAAACTTATCTGCAAAGTATTGCCGTTGCGCACGGCGTTAAACCTTGTTTGTAGCGGAAATTGTTGTGGCAACACCAAACAGCCTGCTGTTGCTCACGGCATCTCGTCTTCTAATCGCGTTTAGCTGCGTCGGGCGCTTGCTATTAGTAGGAATGCCGTGAGCAACACCGTTCTCATTGACGTTGCACACGGCACACCATTCTCATGACATCGTAGAAGAACGGAACACCACGGCTTTCACCGTGAGCAACAGCATCACTCTCGCCGTGTGCAACACCACAGCTCCATGTCACGAGCAAAGTACTTGTCACGATATACAAGACAGTAAGAACTAAGTTCTGGATGCAGATAAAGTACTAACCGTCGTTGTTCTGTAATGACACCACCGATCCTTGACCGACACGTGATCTACTCTTCTTCATAGGACGTCGCGACGGTGATGCAACTAAAAATTCTATTTATGAGTTCTGAATCCAATTTAAAACTACTCCAACTCCTGGCAAAGAATTCTCATTTGGAAGGAGCAAAATAGAAGTGCCAGGCAACCTCATCAAAACCTCTGCTATCACAATGATGTCAAAAATTAATAAAAACATCGGAAATGGGATGCATGCTATCAGAACTATCACCATCCCAACCGCTATTCGTTTCACAATGTGCGTAGATGTAGATGCTATTAAGTTAATTGCACACAGCGAAAATTGTTTTGTTCGCTGAATAACGCCTTAATTTCACTCTCACTGGGCACACTAATAACAAGTATTCCCTTCGCTTCCTAGAAATTACCGTGTATCAAGTCAGGGAGAGGAAGCCTACCAATCGCTAATTATTCCGAGAAAGCTTCTCTCATAGAAGCGGTAAAACGCGTCCCTACTGGTTTTTGTTCCACTGCTGCGTGAAAGAGCATGGGTAGGATGGAAAGTGCTCACGTACTGGTTCGGCACTTACGCTTGCCTTACTCATGAAAAATGTTACCAATAACAAATGAACACGTATGACGGCGAAACTTCTTCATGACCCCGACGTTTGGCTTTGTTCAGAATTTTCATGCTATAAATATCTATGACCTCATCTGTTATTCATTATTTCGTAGATGATACCTTGCACTCGATAAGCACTACTCGGAAAGCGGGTAGCACACTCTTAGAAACAAAACAAATATGAAACTCATTTCTTCAACAAAAACAGACATCGTCTCGACTGATTCGTATTTATTTGTCCACTCTCAGCCACAATTTGCCAGCGATGACATTCCGTTATGGGAGATATATAAGTGAAAACATCAATAGTACAGAAATGTAAGCGCTAGAGTAAAGCAGTCGTCTGGAGAAAGCGGAAACCCCACCTAGACATGCCCTTCGATGAGGCAATGCATGCATAAATTGCTGCCATACAAAAGTGCACGAAAGCTGTGGAGCCCCCAATGTTGGCGGCAGTTTCTATGTAGGGTCAATTTTTCGCACAAAATTCGCCATTTTTCCCTAATCTTTGTTGCATAAGCAGACCTCAAGATATAGACATTGTTAGAAAAGTTCTATTTTTGTGATTTTCTCGAATCACACTATTCCAGGATGTCACTCAGTGTAAACAACATCTCAGATCGGTAAGGAAAAAATGAAGAAAGGAGCCCAACATGCTCCATGGGATGCATACCCAAACAAGGAAAATACGCTAGAATACCTGAGCAGCAATGTTTGTTGTTAGGCGAGGTGTCTCGTCACTACGATGTTGTTTACCCGAAGGCAAAATAATGTTGAGTGGAGGATTCGCAAGATCAATGAGATTTTCAGCGAATCAAAGAACTTGTGAAATGCTTCATACAAATCTGCTGCGCAGCTATTGTAGGTTTTCTAAAATTATACGCTTCGTCATGATGAAAGATGAAACACTTCGGATTTCTCGAACAGCTCAGTCAATGGGAAACTACAGTCTAGGAGTTTTCCTGAACCTTACACATGCCTATTATTAGCAGTATTCGAACTATGTGCTCCAAATCGCGTGGTTTACCACTTTCATATTAAGTAGGCATTTCCACGGTTGGAAAGGAGCACCTGATGAAAAAAACATGCTTTCCTAGCAAGTTTCAAAAGAATATGTTTGCAGAAAGAAATTCCGCGATAGAGCAAAACAACAGTACTCAAGAAATGAGAACCAGCAGATGAAGAATGTTTTGGGAGAATAGACGGAAATTCATGGAGAAAAACGGGTATTGGCGAACGGCTTGATTATTTTGAGGTTTTGGCTCCTGCACGAAAAACAATTAGGGTGAGTCGAAAAACTGAATTAAGAAAAGGAAGATGACGTAGAAAATTGCGAAAAAAAGAAACAAAAAAAAGTTTTGTTCAACTACATCACAGCGCGCGGAAGCACTCGTTAAGGATCTCGTCAAAATCTAGTTATAAATTAATAAAATAGCGATTTTAACGGAATAGAATAGAATAGAATGAAAGTAAAATAAAAGTCATACAAAATACTAAAGTATGGAAACCTACCGTTTGCGTTACTTGCTGTTTCACAGAAACTATTCAGAGATTGCGTCTTTGAGACATGATGAGGTGATGGTGGCACTGTGGTGACAAATGAACCCGCGGAGAAGAGACGTATACGTTCACCCATCTAAAAAATGGTACAGTGAAAAACTATTTCCATAAAAATGACAATGCAAAACATACACAATATAACTAAGTTAATCGCATGTTCAACACTAAAGAAAAGTATATCGCAGTTTCGGGAAGATATTGAGAAATCGTGATTCATGAATGGAAAAATCTCATCATGGTGTGGCGCCTCAACAAAATGGTGTGGGGCCTCAACAAAGTGGTGTGGCACCTCAACAAAGTGGTGTGGCACCTCAACAAAATGGTCTAGCGCCGCTACAATGCACGAGTTGCCGCACCAACACCTGAACTCAACTGTTGTGGTGCGGCGCAACAGGTAATTATAATGGTATTTTCATGCAATTTCCATAAGTAGCGTGCGAAATTAAAGTTTTATGTTATTTGATGTCAAAGTATGCTACATATAAGTCCAATCGATGTGATATCTATGAAAAAATAAAAGGCAGAAATAAGAAGAAACCTAGAAGTGCAAAAGAGGGAAACTCCACATAAAGTGAAGAAGAAAACCAGATATAAAGGAAGAAAAACGACAGTTTCTCATCAAAATTTTATTAAATTGCGATCTCTCCAATGGTGCGGAGTAACTCCATTCATGCCGCAGCTTAGCAACTGCCAGACATAGTACGTAAGATGAGACTGGAAATTTTTCGATGTAGGTAAAGGAACTTCTTTTTATCCGATTTTCCATGAACTTTTCTCTCATTGGTAGAGGTATACGTTAAGAGAAATATAACTTTTTTAAAAGAGGGCTTATAACGCTTATCCGAACAGCGATGGCGCAGAAAAAAATTTCTGAGAAGGACTGATATTAACCAGAGCTTTCTCCACAGAATCATAAGAAATGAGACCACATTTCTGTACCACAGCAAATTGGGAAGGTGAGCAGAGCAAATGATACGTGAAAAAATTCGTGCTGCTCGTTAACAAGTTCAGAAGTCTACCGAGGCGCAAAAGTACGAACGTGGCGATTCACTGCCGCAGAAGACCGCACGCGTTTGGAAGCATCTGAACACAGTGAAGCGCGCCGCTCACTGAGCACACGGAACTCCTCGTTATCCAAACGATAAACAAACCGATCTTGGTCACCAACAAAACAATGACTTCAAAAAACAAACAGCCACTTTCAGGCACTCCAGCCGAAGCTCAATGTATTCAAGCCCAGCCCATTTAGCGTTTGATTTTCGACCACCAACTTACGCCTTCCTATTATTCCGAATAGCAGGCCAATTCGATAAATAAGGTTTGTTTTGATGCTCCTATAGAAAGAGAATAACGGTGCCGACAATTTATAACCACGCTCGACGCAGAAACACTTCGCTTAGCATCAAAATCCCGCATCAAATTTCACGTATCACGAGGATATGGCTTCAAGGCTTAGTCGACTGAGCTGGCAGGCAGACATGGCATGAGATTCCTATAAACTCTACAATTCCATGTGACATGAAAGATGAATGCCAATGAGATGCACTTCTACTTTTCTTGAGTTCAGGGTTCAATGCTGCATAAACGCCTCGAAACCAGACTTTTTTCCTTTTTTTTTCATCATGATGCGTTAGTTGATGCTAGAGCGTTGTGCATACCACTGAGAAAGGAAGAATGTGAGCTTAAGAAAACTGGAAAAATGTTAATATGAGCAAGTGTTGGACAGGTGAAGCTGAATGGAGTCGGCAGGATACCGCCACGCCGCTGATCGCAGGTTAGAAAAAAAAAAGAAAAAAATTGTGCGAAGGAACAAAACGGATGGAGGAAAATAGCGCACATGAGCACTTCCTACCCATAAGTCATCGAATTTTGAGCATCTGCCACTAGAAACTGAGTCGAAGTTCAGGAAAATTCGTCATAATCCGGGTAAATCTCGGTAGGGTGAGCGCTGTGGTGTGCACATAAGCACTAAAATAGATGTCTCTATTTCACACATCATAAAAATAGCAAGGGAACAGTGAAAATCATCAGACTGGCAATAATCCTGAGGACATTGTGAAAAAAGCAGGAAATGCTTGCTATTGGATGTCTTCAAGGAATATTACATCCATGACCAAAGCACAAGTACATGCAGACGGAAGTCTTGGATATCACGCGACCACATACGTCTCGTTCCCAGAAGGCGGCCGGAGGACAGAAGATGAACAGCAAACAACTTGATTTTCTGATCTCATAATTTGTAATTTTCATCCTTTTCGTTTCTCTGATAAGAATGGGACTGACAAACTAAAATTATTATAAAAATTCATTTAAAAACCATGGAAACAGAACAGTCAGCGCAATTAAGCACACCTCTGCCAACCCCAAACGACCCCTGTGGAAAACTCGTATGAAGGATTTTCGCTGTTTCATTCGCCGATGTAACAAAACAAGCATGCAGAATGCCAATTAAGGCCTTGTTTTCGGGCGATTCTGCCGCATAATGGAGGAACGAGAACGCTTTTGCTCGCTAGCCGCATCGGCTGTACGCTCGCTATATATTAGCTGAAAGCGAATCGAATACAAAAAGCCAACGGCCGCAAAAGAGCCGCGTGGAAATCCAGCAAACAGCTGGAGGAAAATGAGCAGAAGTAGAAAACTCCTTCGATTTCACGTCGAACTAGCCAATGCATCCGCTTCTCGCAGCATGTCCCAAAGCGCAAGTGGGAATAGAGCATAAAAACGATGAAGAGGAGCACTTTCGTGGAACGCCGTTCATAATAGAGCTCGTTGGTAGTAGGAAGAGACAGGAGGAGGAGCTAGGCAAAGTGCATATGCCGGGCCAGAGACGCAGGGACGCAGTTGACGCAATCAGCTGAGCGACGGGCGTTTTCTACTCTCCCTAGTGAGTTGACAGAATGTTAGTTATGCGTATGAAATCTAAGGGAAATGTGCAAGAGGAGTTCTCCCGAGAAGTCGCTGTAACGAACGCCCCGTCGGGCCCACGGGAATTTCGGATGAGTGCACATGCACCACTGGTCCCGCCAGGACTCGTCTCCATGAGGAAAATGTCAGAACGCATTGTCGCGTAGAGACAAGCAACAGTGCATTGTTTCCAAGAATTATTCATTGTGGCCGCGCATGTGCTCTCCATTTCTACAACACTTAATTACATTAAAGGTTCCGTACCAAAATGTCAGGGAAGAGCGGAATCGTTGTGAGAGTTGGTGGATATCGTGCACATAGGATGCCAATTAGTGCTCTGACAGCGAATGCCTTGGGAGAGATTGCAACGAAACACAGCATTGCTGGACCGTATTTTGCCCCGATGTTAGGACTGAAACTGGTGGGGTATGATTCCCCAAAGCTCCGAGCTACGGCAGGGTAACCTGGGTCTTCCTTTGAACCACGGCACGGATGAGCAAAGCAAAAGTAAGACGACCAAAGACGTACTCGCTCCGAACGCAAAACATAAAGGTTGTTGGGATTACACAGGAAGTAATTCGCTAGCAGGTCACCTCAAACGATCAAAAACAAGATGAGGCAGTCATCCCGAAACAGATAGTGCAACGCTCGCAGAGCTCAAAAACAAGTGATCCAGTGGCTCCGAAAGAACCTCGATACCCCGGACGGAATGATATCCACAGCGATTAACTCGTTTCCAAATAAGAACAAGACAGTTACTGAATATATACAGATGCAATAGTGTCCACAATGGAAATCAATGATACATAGGTCTAGAGGTATCGCAAAATGAAGAAATCCTACGCGTCAATGAAAAAGAAAGTTATTGAGTCTCTGAATGAGAGCGAATTCCATAAGCTTGTGAAGACACGTCTCCATAGTAAGCCAAAACTTGGCACGCTCTACTCTATGGACTGTAGTTTAGTCAACGATGATGAGGGTAAAGTTGAATTGCTTTCTAATGTTTTCAGTAGGGTGTTCTGGCCACAAGACGATTCCGACAGCGTTCCTGAACCCGGAAACCCTAGCCGTCACTTATGATCGAATTCCAAACAGTTCGATTAGGAACAAAAACTTTGGTCTTCCAACACATCTGCAATAGAGGAGAGAAAATGATTTAATGTTCCTTCACAAATTGATTCATGAAAGATGCGGTCTCAAGTTGAATTTATTCGTATCACTGCAAGCTTCAACCACAAAGGGAGGGACCACAAAATTCCATCTTACTAAAGCCAAGGTTTCTTGTAGACGTTTCAGTTTCATTCATAGAGCTATCCCTTAGTACGAGAAAATCAGGAAAAGCGCGCTTTGCCGTTATCTTATACTGTATTCAAAACATTTTTACGTAGTTGGACAAATCCGTGAGGTTACTGCTTTTCCGATTACTTTACTAAATAATTGCAATTCATTATGTTCGTTGTCTTTGTTGCACTTTGCTTCTGAGTGTTGTTTTGTTTTGTTTTTGTTTAAGTTCGTTTTATGAGCGTAGGCTTGTGTAATAAGTGAAGATGATGATGATGAGATATCCACCATTGGAAACCCTTATTCGAACCTTCACGTCATGAGCAATCATGAACTAGTGGTGAAGCCATTCCCTCTATGCTCGACGGCAACTAAGCAGAATGATTTCTTTTTCTTACGTGCGCTCTCATTCGAGAAGGAAATCCACTGCTTAACCACCCACTAATGAACGCACGGCTCACTCGGCTCGGTTTGATTTAATCCAGCAAAATCCTTCAATCGTGAGATCTTGAGCTCAATAGCCCTTGCGGAATCAAATGGCTTCCTAGTACAGGTGGTAAATATGTGCACGGGGAAGCTTTACGACTTCTTAAGCATCATAAACACCCTTGTACACATAGTCGTTTGTTCATGAGTTTGATAATGAACAATAAGCCATGGGAAGGCGGACCTTTTAATTCTAAAGAGAGGGGGATTTTCTAAAGCCAGATAATGCATATCATGAGGTTATAATCCGCTCTGATGCTCTGAGCTCTGCGAAGAGAATTCTACGAAGTCGAAAGAAATACCATATGAATAATTAAGGACCTCACATGAACTTCGCACGTGATGAGGACCAATTCTTGAGAAGAAATTCAAAAATTAGATGTTAATTTCACATGAGCATGAATTGAAGATGAGTGCTAGAGTACCATCACAGTACTTTTGGCCGCTGCGGAGCCGCACCACTCTGCCGTTGCGCCACGCCAACAGTGGTGTGGAACCGCATCATTTTGTTGAGGTTCCTCTGCAAACAGTAGCTCCTCTGATCAACGATCACTCGCCATAAATAAACAGAAGTCATGCTGTAAATGGAAGTCAGATTTTGGTGATATTTCATAACTGTCACCGAACCTAAAACTCAACAAACTGAATAGATCAAATAATGAACATTAAATTCATGAAAAACAGAGGTAATTCTGGAACGAAGAATATCAAATGTGAGGATTCCAGAACGTTCTACAAAAAGGTCCCATATGAACCACCTTTTCAAAACCTTTGAAATCCCATAAATATCGCACAATTTGTAGCGAAACTACCAGGGCGGGAACCTAAAAATTCCTAATCTTGAAGAATGTACATACAACGGGATACTTCAACTATTAAGCACCTATGCAGAAACTTTTTGAAAAATATCGCCTTGAAACGAACGGAAAACAACCTCCTACTGCGAAAATATTGACGTTTTAAAGGTTAACTAGAAAAAGGGAAACAGTGCCCTCGACATTTCATCTATACACGCAGGCTCATTATTTAAAATAAGACTCCACGCAAAGCATACGCATGCATTGACTATAAATGTTTTTTAAAAAAGTCGTCATAAGGCCGTCATACGTGTGTACAGATGTCGCGGTATTCGTTATGAACATAAGGACAGGCTCCGCCAATCAGAGAAAAAACGCAGAGCCACGGGAGGATTCGCAGGTTTGATAATGAGGGCAGAAGAGTGCGTGAACGGCGGATCAGAGACCGGATATAAGAAGGAGGAGAATGAAAATTAACAGACAGAAGAACAGGAGCATTTCTGTGACAAGGAGCTCCTTTCTTGGCTCAGACAAGACCACCATTATAAATGGCACACAAAATAATGGAATCCTCAAGAATCATGTATTCTGATGCGGGAATGAAAGCTACGTGAACTCTGGGACACGAGAAGTTTGGGAGGCTAACAAGGAGGACTCATCTTTCAGCTACAGTATTCGTTAAAAAAAAACAAGGCGAGAACCTAGTAATAACGATCTTTAACAACCGTGACAAGCAACTGGAATTCATCACATTCTTAATAAGCTGGTAGAGACACCTCTTATGGCATCAGCCACACTAATTTCACGTCAGCTATCATTTTCCATGTAAAAAACACTTCAAATGCGTCTGGATGCTGTAAAAACCGGGAGCTATCATTTTCAAGGTAGAAGAAGCCAGACTATGAATGCCACAGAAAACCAAGATGCAGAAGGTACACAGCTTCTCGCGATTTGAGTGCTACCTCAGAATAATCATAGTGCATCAATCAAATCCACCCACTACACAACGGCAAAAGAGTGAAAACTAGGATAGGGGCGGCTTCTGAAAATGTGACCAGAGGTTAATTAGTTCGATAATCCCCGTCTGCGATTAAATGAGGAAGGATAAAGATGTATAAAATGATTTTCAATGACCATCAGAACCTCTGAAAACGACTCCGATATGACGCTCTGCTATGTCTGACGTCAATTTTAATGACGCGGCAGATTCTATATTTAAATGCGATTCTTCCGCTAGAGATTATCCATTGAAAAAGTCGAAATTGCCGTGGAATTGCGAAAATCATTAAAATCAACGGGATAATTGTTATAGTCAGAATGCTAAGAATATAGAGAACTAACTGCGGATAAAACGACAGCGTCTCATACATTCAGTCTTGGAAATAGAAAATCGAACAAGTTCCAAGAAGAAATCCACAAAAAGGGCAACAATAGAAGCCAAGTAGATTAATAAGGAACTTGCCGCTCTCAATGACGAATTTTTGGTACGAATGGCGATCTCAAAACAACTTAATAGAGACCAGAAAACTCAATTAGACTCTATGGATCTTCAGAGGTAACTAGTAATTTCATTTCAAATCAACAATAGGCAAAGAAATGGCGTCTTCCTGAACTTTTGCTTTCGTCAATGAACTTACAGCGAGGAAATTTTCTTACTCAATGCAAACAAGTCCACAGAGCAATCGTGCGCACTTGCGCCTCAGGTTTCGTACTCTCCAGTTCGTTCCAAGAAGAAAAACGAAAACTTCATATGATAGTACATTCTGCTTTCACATTCCGCTGTACCATAGGCAGTGGCAAAGGAGTACACTGTGTCCATAGCAAATTACAGCTAGGAAATTAATAATGGGGGTTGTTGCTAAAATCTGATAGCTTCTAAGAAAATAGAAGAAATTGTTTGAACAGTGCTTCCCTCAAATCAATTCTATGCAATACTTGGTCGTTACGGTCGTAAAAATTAAATATTCAAAATGGCTTCGTCTGACAATCGTAAAAGCATGAACATCTGTAATTTTAATTTTGAACTTGAACATCCATTACTACCAAGAATTTCTCCCGAAGCAACCTTTCATGGCATGCAACCTACCAGGATATTCCAGATGACATACCAAATACAATTGGAGGAAGCATGCACCGCAATATAAACAGGACTGACACACTGATTTTGGATGCCTAAAGCATAGCTGCCTCTATAGAACAAATTATTATTCTGTCCCTCAAGCCAGAGCTGGGTTCCGTTGAATCCAAATACTGCCGATTATTGGCTTCTTGGGCGAGCCAAGCCATGCAAGGCAAGCATCGATACGGACAAACCAGGAACAGAAATTTCTCGGTTCAGGACAAGCATGACACAGACACAATTTCAGATTCAAACTCTTATGACAGCTGTCCTTGTCACGGAGCGAAAATGAGGCCTGAGAGGAAATAATGAATACCCGCAGGACAATCCCAGGAAAAGGGCGTCGACGGAGAGACATCATTAGACAAGGCTTCAGTCCATAGTACAAGACTAGCTGCGAGAAACGTAAAAAAAAACATGCAGCTCAAAGCTCCGGTGAGCACGAGTTCCGCAGATGGGCCATCGACTTCCTCTTCGCGGAACTCCTTTAAACATTAGTACAAGTTTCGATGGGGAAGCTAATAACAAGCAACTAGCATTAGCTGGGGAATGGCAGCGCTCTTAGAAAATTAAACCGTGAAGAAGATAGAGCACTAAAGATAAACAACACGTTTCATTGCACAGCAACAAATCTCTGAAGAGGAAGTAACACAAAACCAAGCCCACTTCCCTACACAAAGAAGTAACCTATCAGGAAGAAAAATAAAAGGGGAAAATTTGGACTACTCGGATTGTTCCTCACTAAGTTTATTCGGTATCTTCTGAAGCGTTTAAGGCGCTTCAGCTCAGCCATCCGTACGGCATAGGAAGTGTACAGAAGTGAAGCACTGAGATGCGAGATAAGAATTTGCATGGCTGCAACAAAGATCTTTGCTAATCGAATCTGGCCACAACGTCAACATCCCAGCTAATTGCTTCTGGCACTTCGCTGACGACTTTAACATCTACATCTAACAATGCAAACAGCGGCGTTCGCCTAATCTCGTCAGTGCAACAATGTTAGCCAATGGAACCAAGCAAGTTAGCTCTTCCTCACCCATACGGAGTGCAGGTAGCCTTGTCCAGAACTGTGACGAAAAATCCCTGGAAATATGTGTAATAGCAGTCTTTCCGTCTCCTGGCACAACATTTTGGAGAGTTGCATCAACGAAAAGGTGAGGGACCACAACGTTATGGAGTGGTGCAGCAACAAAAGGTGTGGGACCGCAACGTTATGGAGTGGTGCAGCAACGAAAAAGTGAGGGACCGCAGCATTTTGGAGTGGTGCAGCAACAAAAAAGTGAGGGCCACTACTTGCCTCACGCCTGATTTCCCAACGCAACACCAACTTCTGGGAGTAAGCGCGAAGCCGCACCAGCACTCAACGTTGCAAAGAAAAAATGGTATTGAGTCAAGGGGTAAATTTATTCCTATTCAAAAAAATGGATAAAGAATGAATTCAAACGCATGCCAATTTTCCATTCTCTTGAAAAATCAACGAACACGTTATTACAACTAGAATGATCAAAGCACTTTTCTCTCGCGATAACAAACTCCGTTGAAAACATATAAACGCACTAATGCCAGCTCCATGCGTATAACATCGCTCGTTACCGAGAAGCCAAAATAAGTAATGATGACTTTGCCTATGAATGTCGATTAGGGATGCAGTAATCCTCTAGACATTTGCATCATATACAATCTACTTCAGTTCCGAAAGCAATATAATAATCCATTCAAGTAAGGCAAAAAGAACGCCTCCGCTCTACGTCAGAGAAACTCTATAAGAAGAGAAAAACTGCCATAAAAGCAGGTCCGAGACCTACAAAAACAAAAAGCTACTCCAAGGATTCAGCGAGCTGCTATTACTTATTGATACATACATCGAAGAGCCTTTCTCATGGGATGATGGGCGTGTTTGGATGGAAATACTACGCTGTTTATCGCAATGGCGCCGAATCCATGTCAATCAGACGACGATGAGATGATGCGTGTTCGAACGAGTAAAAATGACAAGACTCTGGAGTGGTTTCACGAAGAGAATTCTAGTTAATGTTGGAGTTTTAGAGATGATGGGTCGCGCTGAGATGAAATACAATGCTTGAAAAGGGCGCAGAAGCATGCAGGTGTCGCTAAAACGCGGGATCGCTTCTTAATCACTGTGGTTCCGTAATCATTACAGTTAGCGAACGAACTAGTCTGCATGAGGCTTCAGAGATCAAGCAGCAGCGGTTTCGAAGAATGGCGCTTCATAAACGGCAATCACAATAGACAATAATTGAAAAGCATCACAGCTCTTCGATCATCAGCAAATTCTCGAAATTAGTGCGGAACGCAGGATGCAAATCAGATGCGCATTTCATCGACGACTACGTCGGCGGTTGATTAGCAGCCGAGCTAACAGGATGTAATGCCTCAGGAATCTCCATGTGGTGAACAAAAATCAATCATACTAAACGAGTAGAACCACTTTCAAGTAGCTTAACTCTGCTGCAAGATTTAAGACGGTTTTTTTACCGCAGAAAATTTAGTTAGTGTGAGCGTTATGGTTTTTGTCGACAAGCCATTGGAGCGAGTCCGAAACACTGCAGAAGTACTAAGCTGTTAACGAACACAAGAGTTAAGAAATACCAGCTAATGACTGTATGTAAATGGATAGCGAGAATCCTAAGTGCAAGCAAATGGCAAGGAAGGAAACAATCACATAGGAGGAAGTGCGGGCGAAGATATAGGCTGTATATTATTTACATAGCTGCAATACAAGAAGTTTTCATAGGTAGCTACATTACATAGAATATGTATGCACGCACGCGTATATAAGCCGTGCATATAAAGTACTTCGTAAAAGTACTTAGACATCCTTCTTATGAGATGAAGGACATGGAAAAGCGTAGAAGAACGAAAAACAAAGTAATTAAACTCACTTCGTAGAAAAGAGAGCGTTTCCTTCGAGGTGGAGCCAAATTTTTGATCTGCAACGAGAGGATCATAACATACTCGTTTATGAATGTTCAGGCAAAATTCGGTCACTCATAATAATGAAACTATGTATGAGTGTGCGAATTTCATGAATGTGAAAAATATGGAGTCTCCGAGTGACGGCAACCTTTGCGTGATCATAACGGATAATGGGGAGGTTAACATATTTGCTTTGAATTTACCTGATTTAAACTGGTAATGGAAATACTATCATATGCAGAATTTTTGTAGGAAAATTGAACATAACGTGAAAATAACCTTTACCTTGATCGATTACTCCTGATCTGGATTGAATAATAACCCAAGGTATAATAGAAGCGAACAGTCAGGGTAAATCATATAATCTGAAGTTGAGCTCACTAGTTTACTTTCATGAACTCCCATATGGAATTTTGTGCAACTTCATGAGCGCCGTGTGCAACACCACAGCATGTCGTGCGCAATGACACAACAGAATTGCTCATAGCGCATTGTGCAACGCCGCTAAAGAAAGCGTGGATGCCTTGTGCGGCAAGCAACGACATACCATCACACGTGCAGCGACACACGGCGCTGTGAAAAGCTGACGCAACTGTATTCAGCTTTGTTACACAATTTTCACAAAAATTTCCCCAAGAATTCAGAAAATTTTCTCCAACAAGTCTCGTACGTTCTTGAACCGTTCGTATTCTCGGCAGCGCACTGTTTCTTCAACAATTGCTCAATTAACCAAATTTGTACATAGGATAGAATTCCTAATAAATAAGGCTTTGAAGCTGACATCGATGGGAGGCCCAACAAAGTCAAGCTCCACACCAGTTATACGTTGGAAAACGCCAAAGTCCTCAGGGGATATTCGTCGCGCAGTAGACGCGTGATGCTGTGGATTGCCACCAAAAACATATAAATCTTGCAATTCCAGTCAAATAATAGCGCAAAAACATATCGTATGAAGGCTGATATCTTCTGAAGTCAATTCTTTCCAGAATAACAAGTGTCACATTGATGATGAAAGTAAGCGCATACGAAAAAAAATGTAATCACGCCTTTTCAGCTTAATTTGGAAGCCTTCTAGGAACGACATAAAAACATATTAGAGCTTAAGTCGTGCGAACATTAAATAAGACTCCTCAAACGCATCAACCCAGTACGCTGCTGAGAAGTACCAGAAGAAGAAACAATACATCGTACATCTAAATTTTTCTTGATCTAGAGAAGATCTAGTATCCTCTAAAGTGACTTGGCTGCCGTCATTTGCTCACCGAATCCGCGAAGTCAGAATGGTTTATTTTCCTATGGGAATCTCTCGAGCTTATACTAGTATTCACACTGTCTGAAATCACTGTGGATCAACATAGTCTTGCCGCATCTTTCTATTGTTTGCATGGGGACACTCCCAAGCTGGGAGAACAAATTTGTTTATTTTTCAACACGGAGAGGACTGAAATATTTTGCTTCGTGCCGAGGTCTTCTTGAACAGCTTTTCCAGTAGCAGGAAAAGAATTGATCGGCTAAAAACCTCGGCGATTTCCTCATATAATAGCAATGAAAAATTTACAAATAAATTGAATTGCTAACATAAATTATCTATTCGTGAGCTACATGTTATGATGATATGCACTAGTCTAGTCTATGTATGGACGCAAATTTCTCGGGTGAACCTATTTTCACCTATGCGAAACTCAACAACTACCAATGAGTTGTCATATGCATAAAGTAAAACAAATGAATTATCTCATCGCAGCAATTTCAGGCACAGTACTAACTTGTGATATCGAAGGATTCGTGATGGTGTCAGACTACCCAGACCTATCCACGAACAAATATTGGTAGAGTAAAAATATCCTGTGTTTGTTCATTTTCCGAAATCAAAACAAACAAAAGATCAGGAAGTTACGGGAGACTCCATAATTCAAGTAGGCAAGCAAACGTACCTGTTGGTCGCTATTTGATTGATGAGGACGAGGAGCACCTGAAAATCAATGGTAAATTAAAAAGGCTAGTGGGAAAAGAACTCCTTACTACAACAATCATATCCGGTTGTTAAAAAATAAGCGGATAAGCTATTCTAAAGGATCTGAGGGAGAAAGTTGTGAATTTGTAGCATAAACAACATAATTCATCCCCATTCTGGCAAGCTGTCACTTCTGTACCTTGTGCATTAGTTGGGATGGAAAATTCACTACCCCTATTCAAGGTAACATAAATGGTATGAGTCTCGTAAACAGTAGTAGACCCGCACTGATGTAAACGAGGATGAGCGCCAAGAAGATAAATGGGCCGAGTGACGAACACCATTTGAGCCGCCGCGAAGCGTGCGCTCAAACGAGTGCTTGGAATCACCGGCACGAATTCGTCCATCAAAAACAAGGACCAGTTGTCCAGTTCCTACACTCTAGAGGGCCAGAGTGCTTCATATTTTACATGAGCAATAGCTAAACGCTCCATTGTTCATTCTGTGGGGAGCAGATATCAATAAAAAAAGAGTAATGTAAAATTGGATACATCAAAAAATGTGCTAGAACTGAAAGACTATAAAAACACCAATAACCTATGCAAAATTCGTTAAATTGTAAAGAATGGAGATGTGACACTCTAATAATACAACAGTTGCATTGCAGTTGTGTCGCTGCCGCAGCAACACGGCTTTCTAGTCAATATCCCTGGTGATCAGGCCAGAATTATATTGCCGTTGCACCGCAACCACATCGAACAGTGCCGTTGCACCACGTCGTAGTACAAAGCAACGTCAAAGCAGCAACACACGGAAGTGTCTCATGTCATTTCGCCGCACCATAATGTAGTCACAACACGGTGAATGGTGTGGCACCGCACCACCGTGAAAGACACATCAAAAAACGTGCGAATTCACGCATGAAGTGTGTGCCGGAATGCTAACGAAAACAATTGACGTCGGCGTCGCTGGTATGGAAGCTGCATATTGAGCTGACGCTTTTGTTTTCGAGGTCGACCACCCTCCGGCACTCGCACCCATCCGCCAGCTAGTCAGCCAGCTCTACCAGCCACCCGGCTGCTCCCTTCGAAAACACCTCAAGTTTGCTTGGACGGGTGCTGAGCGAGCGACAGCGAATACAACGCTATCACGCGCAGCGATCAACTTTCATTTTGGTCACGTAAATAAGCATCACTTCAGGTGGTACTGGACAATAAATAAAAACAATGGCTGGTCAAAGATCCAGAAATTTAACCCCAAATTTGCTTCTATGGGTGAGGTACAAATAGGATCAGCATTTCGCATAACCTATATTGGATCTCTCCTTGCGTGGTCGACTTACCAGTTCTTTAGGAATTTAACTGTAGGCGTTAATGTCACAATGGTTGAAGCCAATCAATTATTTAGAAAAACACCAATTAATCCGGAAACTAGGCTTAGCTTTGCACAAGTTGAGAAATACAAAGAAAATCCAAGAACCTCAGAAAATCTGGAAAAATATGCAATCACATCCCATTCGTCATTTTGTTTTTCGCATGGATAGATGAAAAATTGATATCATAACTTACAACTAACTGAGAAAACATAGCTAACAGCTGACATAGCCAGTTCTTGCATGACTTTCTCACGCATCGTTCGAGCAATTGACAACAATAAATAGGGAAAAAGTTATAAACAAGGGGTAATAAAAAGAGAAAACAAAATTCAAAACCAGCAGCTATCGTCCAAAAATTTGCATACCACTCTTCCACCAACCAGGCGCGAAAAATCATTTTTCAATAGAAGTTGTGCGCGCAAGAAACAGAGGAAAGACGGATGTATGACACTGAGTGGCAAGGGCAGCATGGCCGAATGTCAGGCGAACATTTGTCACTGCTGCGGACAACTTGTATCGACTTTGTGCTACTGGTTTATGAAATTTTTCGTTCTTGTCAGGGAACACGGCGACTGCTCTTTTTAGCAGAAAAAAATCAGGATAGCGCCGCGGATTCTCGTCAGAGACTCCCAGAACATTGGAAACGTGGGGCAGGAGTAAATTTAAAAGTAAACGGTTTGTAATTTTTCTCTGTAGTAGCCAGATTTTTCTGCAATGCAAATATCAAATAGATCTGGATATATGGATCCAGGCTTTTTTTTTATTACAAGCCTGCCTTGGGAAAGCGCTATGGCAAGGAAATTGCAGAATCATTTAGGGCAGATTTTCGGTGTTCCAAATGCACTCACTGGTTGGATTTCTGAGTCACGCAGCTAGAAAGAGACCGTTTTGATAACGGTTCTATAGGTGGAATATAACATTGCCTAGCTTCGACAAATCTCTGGGTCTCTCGCGTCAGACCGAGGAAATCATTCGTCTTTTACTAAAGATAACCACAATTACGAGACAATCACGCAAAATCCACATAACTACTTCACTGTCTATAGGAGCAGAGACTGAGGCTTTTACAAAAATTGCTTAGATTAGAGAACGAAGCCCTACATACACCTCCAGAATGACAGATACTTCACATTCTAGTCTACTCACATAGACTACCATAACCATTGTGTAGCCTTTTCAATCTAGCTTACACCTATTCATTGGTCGTTTTCCTGTTTCATCGTAAAACGTTTCTTGAAAGAAATTAGGTAGGATTGGCTCGAATGCTCAAAACCAGACTGCCTATTGGATAGATTGGATAGGTGATCCTTCCAGAAGATTTGAGTACAACGGAAATTAGCAGGAATTTTTGGAAAAAGAAACAAATGATAGTGAGATAGCACGCTGCTGAAACGTTTTGCGAGAGAATCGTAGCCAGCGACAGCCAGGTGGGCTGCGTAATAGGCACAGAAAACAGAGGGAAAAGCACTTTTTTGGGCGGCACGAAACACTCCCTTCTTAGTGTGAATAGGCAGAAGGTGTATCGTCGATGAAGCACTCATGAGCTGGAGAGAAATTCTAGGAACTGCAAAAATGTTGTGCTCAATAGAGGTGAACTCTTGCAATGAACTCTCAAAATATAGGGATTTGAAACATCAAAGGTCCATTTTGAGCTGCACTGGAAAGTTACCGAGAATTTCGCATCCTCATTCAGAGTATTAAACAGTCAGATCCCTCTCAAACGCAAAAATTTGCACAACATCGCTCCATTACAGATCGCAAATAGAGTAACAAGTGAAGTTAAGACGAAACGTTTCCTTTTTTTCAGCCAATAAAAACTAAGTATTGTTGATAACGCATACGCTGCTGTAATAATTCCGGAACTATTTACATATGTCTGCCTAGATGTAGACGTTGTTTTGTCCGGCTGCAAATTAGAATTATCAATTCCTTAAAACACGACAAAAACCGCCATCGCAGCTAATTGGATGTCATGTTCAGTGTAAAAAAACAAATGACTCCAAGGAAAAGCCGACATCGATGATTTGTAACTAATCCGCAATCCTCTTTTTAATCATTCCAGATTGGAGATGAGTGATGAAAGCTAATAAAGTAACTAGTAAAGTTAAGACTCACGTGTTTTCTGTAAATCCACAATGTTATGAAAAGTTGCCGACTTCTTTGGAACGCCGCTTTCTCTGATGATTTTCGTTGTCGCTTTCCGATGATCCTGTATCCAGTGAGTGAGCTCTTCTTCGATAGTTCCTAGTTTTTCGCCCTGGAAATATGAGGAGCTTAGATCCGAAGACAACATTCGTAGAGGAGACTACATTCGTGATTAACATCAGGATTACTTACGATGCAAATCCCAAAGTTTCCTAATTGGTTTTCGCAACCGTAATGTGAACCGCTAGAAACTACATAGTTCAAAGATGATATGCTATTTATTGGTCAGACAACCTTTTGTTTTCTTTCAAACCAAACCCAATAATTTCACCTTTGTTCTGAACCCATTTTCTAAACACACTGTCGGATGAAGTAATGAAAGCATTACAAGCTTCTTCGAGCAGTCCGGTGTAGTTCACCAGCATTAAAAAATTGCGGCGCCGCACTCACTAGCATGCGCCGTGCCGCCGCAACAAAACGTTGCGGTTTCGCTTCGCATGCAGGTCACGATTCGTGAGCGGGCCCGCGACAAAATGGCGTTGCGCCGCACCACTGCGTTCTCCGCAGCGAGCGGATTTTCAGCGGGGTGACGTTGCGCCGCAACAAGCCTCGTTTTGTCATTCATCACTGCTGGGAATATTGCGATACTGCTGCTTATTGTAGAAGCATACTGTACAATTCTGCACAACATTTGCGCCAATAGAATTAGAATGCCAAGCAAGCAAATTTCACTGTCAAAACAGCAGTCAATGATCTCTATCATGCACGAGAAAGATATCGAAAGGAAGAGAAATGGCCCCTTCAGCTGCCAGCTCACGAAATGAGTAGGCCTCCAGAGAAGTTGCTGCCTTCTGCGGCAACAGCTGTCTTTGAAGTAGATGAAAGAGACTGATAGAATCCTATAAAATTTCATTGCAATGGAACCTCATTTATAAGATCTTGTGTTAGAGATGGTTGCTATTAACATCAATTTCGCAACCAGGAAAAAGCTTCGGTCTAATTGCGCCTATCATGGAACAACAACGAATCGTTTGAACACTTGGACATTAAATTGCAGGTACAAAACACTCATGAGGTATGACCGGTTTTTAACTTTGCCGCCATGACCGCTCATCTATGTATGAATCATGGATCATCTTCTCAGCACCTCAATCACTAAAATTTCATAAGTTATACTTCTTCAATAGTTCTGAGTGTTGCGCCCGGATTGCTGAGGTAGCGGCGACTATGGTTTTGATACATATCGGCGACTATGGTTTCGACAAATATCGATCACATGTGCCCTTTATATGTGTGTATTGAAGCTACTTCTGCCATCCTTACACTGCAGGGCCTGCAGTGACCAAAGCTGCTACATTGCCCGAGGAATACAACATCGATCTTAGCAAGAAAAACATGCATAGAATACAAATTGACTCCCACTGTTCAGAGTAGGACTGTCTTTCTTTGCATTTTTTACTGAGTCTAACCAACACATATTCCTTGTTGAGGAGAGAAAAATGGGTTCCATTTTTTTATCGGACTTCGGGAGCAAATGATGAGTTTATAGTAAATAATATTCAGTACCCCAGAAATTTCATCCAGTACCATCCCTCATTATTGTCAAGTGAAACATTCAAGGTCGGGTATCTTTCGCGCACCAGTGCGTAGGTATAGCGCCGCCCTGCTATAATTCTTCCTCCTTGCTAAGGATTGCAGCCATTCTAAAAGCCATTCATCTCCTATTCCTCAGAGTCATCTTAGTCAAACGCGAAAAAGATGCATCAATTGCACGAAAGGCGCAAAACTCGGAAAGAATATCCCACGCAATGTGGAGGATGGAACGAAGGCTGGAAAACAGAAATACGGAAATTCTTTGAGTACCTGTTCTCTCATGGATGACGCTCAACGCCTCGCGGCATCACTTTCCAGCTAACAATACAAAAGGGTTAATGGATTAGTCACATAAGTTAGCCAAATGACAATTTTTTTGGCAACTTTGGTGATACTCTGGTGATAATACGCGATTATTTCAGCGAGATGGAAAAAAAGAATTAAGTGATGGATATCCGAAATTGAACAATGTTACTTACCGTTTTGCTGCAAATAATACCCGTTCTTCTTAATACCGAATCGCTACTAGACGTCTCCATCTGAAAAGTCGATTATTGATTTCTATAACGAACACCGGTGATACGAAACGTACGGAGCTGCACGAAAAATTACAAAAACTCGTCCTAACGAAGGAGACCAGATGTTTCAGCATACAGAACAGCTATAGCTGGGAGATAGCTAGATATGAACGCAGGCCACACCTCCATAAGTGTCAAAATAGTCCCACGCAGGAGAGGGGCAGCCGCTAGACAAGCTAATTAGGAAGACGAGATAGTACAAAAAGCTTTGACATGCTTTCGATTCTAAGTACATTACGGCGCAGGCGTAGCTTCTTCGCCCATATCGGAGCTAGTCTCTGCCAGCAGGCGCTCTCTCATATGAGTTGAAAGTAACGCAATGGCTACTTTTTATTCACAGCGGCGCTAGTGTTACGTAGTGTTCGATACTGTGAAAAATTCTATTACTAATTAACTGCAATAACGATTTTAGTGTCCAGAACACAAACATCCAAAAGCTCTTGATATGGATCGATAACCACAAACAATATGTCATAATAATCGCAGTATTCATTTTAAAGGTGATCCAAGTGAGCGTCACGCTGACTGAATCACTTTCAGGACAACTTCTGTCGTAGGTACTCAGCAAATGGAGCTAGAAAGGGTTAAAAAAACAAAGAGTCCATCAGACCGTGAATATGAGCTGCCCTCTGCGAAAATTTATTTGAAAAAAAAGAGGAAATGGCAAATTATTGTTGAGGACTCCCGCTGCATCCGATTATAAGGGGAGAGCGGCGCCGCAACAATTCGGTGAGGCGCAACTGCATGCCAGCGGGGCCGCACCAAATTGCTGCGGGGCAACTACACGTCAGTGCGTACCGCACCAAATTGCTGCGAGGCAACTACAAGCCAGGGCGCGCCGCACCAAACTGATGCGGGGCAACTACGGCGTGGCGTTGTGTTGCCGAGATCGCTGCGGTTGGAGGTGGAGGAGGTGTAATGTCACATTTTTAGAGGAGGCGCTACGGTAATACGATGCGAAGCAAAAACTACCGTACAATTCTATGCCGGACCACATAAATCTTTTTGCGCTGCACGAACACAATACATGTTTATATTCATTGCGTGACAGGAAAGGAGTTTTCTCCAACAGCCACTATTGAGTACATATTGATTATGGTAACATTCTCCTCTTACAGAAGCTTCAACCGTGTGAAATCTATACGATCAAAAAAAAAAAGAAAAGACGATGAAATCTATTGGAAATCTCTAACGAGCAATAAGTCCACTAAAGCCAGTGGAACTCTAAGCAAAGTGCGCCTAGGCAGCATAAAATCCCTTAACGAGCAGCCCATCGGCAAAAGCCTCGCTTCCGGAAAAAGTTAACGAGACTAAATGAGGCGAAGGAATTCGCCTCGCTCACCGAAGTATCCTGTCGTTTTTTAATTAAAGCTACATGTCAGTCACACGACGCTCAAAAGAGAAAGAGAAAAAAAAGAGATAGCCTTCCATCTGACTGAGTAAACGTAAGAAATATATAAAATCCATCTTCGACTTCTAAATTCACTAATGAAAATGAAACAAAATGACGAGGAGAAACAATTGGTACGCTTTGAAGATCAATTTGGAAGGGTGAAATCAAGTCTACATAGTATTTTTGTACTGCTAGCCCAATGATGCATGTTAGATCAAAAACCTTGCAGAAAAGGAGCATCGTCGAATCAAAGAATCACAGCCCTCCCCGTGTCTAAGAGATGAATCTGTCGGAAAGTTTTCTGAGAAGGCCAAACTAAAAGAATCATTATTCATGTCCCAAAAACCGTATGAAGAGGTATGTCTGGGGAGACCAAACCCGGCGATACCCAAAGCAATTGATATTTTGCCTCCGTGGGATCCTAAAAACACCCATTCAGCTAATAACTCACGGAACTCCTTCTTCATTCGTTAGCGAAAAACGGACCAAAGCGGCCGACAATAACAGCCATTCATGGGAAAGGAGAGAGCAGCACAAAAAGAAAGGGAACGAATGGCATGAGATAGGGGAGGCATTCGGGGTAGAGCCGCATGAAATATAGGAAGCGATACATGTGAAGCAAATTACCCACCCTTCACAGGGCAAAAACGCTTGGCTTGCTTATAGGATCAATTTCGCTAATTATTTCTCGGTACGCCTAGAGCTCTCCATAAGTTCGGAGGCAACTATCATACAGCTGAGAGGAAAAACTATGAATGAATCAAAGAAATCAGCCTAGCAGAGATATAGGGTTATATGAAAAGTTATGACATCTAACACCACAAAAAATTTCACGATTGTTCTGGGGAATGCTGTCTAATTATCTGGCTCGGGAACCTCACTAGAGAAGGGGAGGTTACGCTCCTCAGTTCTCTTCCCCCTCGGGAGATGTGCATGATGAACAACGTTACGAAGTAATCTTAGGTCAGACGAACTAATGCTGGTGGCTTGTTATTATAGTATCCCTAGAAAGAAGTCTAATTAACGCAGAAGAACGCCATAACTAGAGCACTGATGCAGAAAAACAAGGCACCCTAATCCATGAATATCCACAGTTTCATGGCAACGGCAGCATAGGATTGTATTTAAGCAGACTGATGCATACCTCAGGCACGCATATAAAAATTCAATAGGAAACGAATGTTTACCATATTCCGCTGTAAAACAGTTCCCTGTCTAAGAATCTATTAGGTCGTCAAGTATGAAATGTCCGATTTTATAAACGGTCAGTTTGACAGTCTCTATCTTTGAAGATTTACTAGTTCTTTTCTCATCTTTATTTTCGTTATGAAGGTACATCCTCTTCCTTTCAAAATCTCTTCCTGGTCTTTAGATCAGTTTTCGAATCTTTGTTTGAAAGCATTTTTTGTACAACTACTCAAAGACGAAAAATCGTGTCGTTTTGGAACACAGGTTCCATTTTCCAGCCATTAGAGCTGAGAAAGCTGGGAGCATCAATGTAGTGTTAAGGGACATTTGGATAGTAAATGCACTGAATAGCGTCTGCTTGGGAAGTTCCGCTCAGGTGACATGAAGCTCCAAAGTGAGCCTTACGATGAACCTGGATATCGATAAGCTGGAAGCCGTAACCGAAGCGGATAGGAGTCAAACAAGGTCAGCACAAGCAGCAAGGTGTGACTTTTATAATCTGTTAATATTTAGGTATTCAAGGCAATATGACCACTAAAAGTGGTTCGGTAAACTAATTTTCCCCAGTTTGACCCTCAAAAATGGGTGCCAATTTTTGACCATTTTTCACAAATCCACGCTGCTTAAGCCAGGGGAGCAGGGGTGAGAACCAACCTGCCACTCACTGTACTGGGCAAACCTCGGTCCATTTGACCACAACTCCTTTCAGGGATTAGCTCACTTCTTGCTGGAGAAAATGTTCAATTTTTAACATGATGCTGAAAACGCTCTTCGCAACTTGATTGCTACTAGCTTTCCACGTTTCCAAGCTGTTGGCGCAATCAAGCTGCAGTTAATATGGCAAGGCTGTGGAGATAGTACGGGAGCATATTCGGATATCTTATACTGCATCTTGCTTTAGAAACAAAACTCGAAATCTTCTCATCCAAAATCGGACATTTCATACTTGACGACCTAATATATGAGCACATCCAGAAAGTAAGAGGCTCGAAGGATTTCACGCCCAGCCCACTAAGCCACGATAACAATGATTGAGTACGTGAGTGTTCAGTGTTCCCACGGGGTCCATTAGCAGCGAGACCGTAAATACTATCGGAAATTCAGATAAGAGGTACTCTACCGCGTTACTATGAGTCCCTTGCGGTACTAGATTAACGGCTCGCGTACAAAAAATGAGAAATAGAGGGCCGAGCAACCCATGTGAAAAAAAACATCAATATTTCCTCAGTCCTATGTCGATGGACTAAAAAGGGATGAAGCAGCTACCAGTACCGACGAATACGAGGAATTGGACCAAATTTTGTTTTTTTTTTAATCATAACCACGAGTTTCGCCTGGTTACGCTTCCATGAATCCTATCCCCGCTATTTTCGCCTACTTCAAACTACCACAATTTACTACACTGAATTAAAAGAAAAAAACTACTATATAGATGTCGACTGTTCCAGGAATTTGCTCCAAATATCATTTTTTTTCTGTGTCAAACTAAGTCAAGAATAAGGAAATTGAAGGGGTGAGCGCTGAGCGCTTGGATCACTAATTATTTACCTGAAGAGGTAGAAAAGCTGAAAGTGAGTGCACAATTCATCCCCCTTCTCAAGGTAAGTGTGCGTGATGCAAGCAAGGCATGTGGCTCCAACACATTGTCCCAGTTGGCGGCGCAGAGGTGAAATATTCACAATTGCCTTGATGTTTTTGCACTAGCCGAATCGAAGCCTACATGCATGTGACTTTCAGGCGCTTTCGGATCCAACATTAGCAGACTTTGATCCAATAAAAGAAAACAAAATAAGGGCAACTTCGACAAAATGTAGCAGACGTTCGATAGAGGGACAAACGATTTTCCACGAAGACCACCCAACGAGGCAAGCACGCAAAGAGTGGGAAGACCGCGAGTTGCCGCGACGTCGTCAACGCCAGCGTTCCACCTGCGTCTGGGCTGCGTAACAGTTGCGTCTAAGCCTATACTTCGTGCTCCGTATGCTCATACGCTCAAAACATGTACGCATTCGGTATAAATTCTTCTACAGAGATAAAAGGCTTCCTATGCATCCTAGATGAGTAGGTTCACAGTGATGGTGGTGAGGAGGAAGTGGCTAGCATCAGACGTTTCCACCTACGGTATGTCGTTTGAATTAGCCAAAATGAGGAAGTAACTACATACATGCATCAGTTTGTCATCTGGTTGTGAATTCACGCTTTGGAGAAATAACGCTCGCATAATGCTCTATACACTTTTACAAAATGTTTCCACAGTTTCCAAGCTTAGAAGGAAAGAAAAACCTGTATAGCAGTGATAATAGCAGTTCCAGATCTTCCAAAAGCGAAAAACTTTGTCTCGCACGCGAATGGATAACGAGGATGAAGTCAGAGTAGAAGCAGAAAGTTTAATTTGCCAGCTTCTATAGAACATCCACTTCAGATTTCATGCTGCTGCAGTGAAATCGAACTTCTAGCCCCCTGGCTGAGTGTTGGTTAGAACTTTGATCATGCATTCCCAAGAAATCATAGGGTGAAGAAGCGGTATTGGAAACGAAAGCAAAAACGCATGCAACATTTGGAAGGGGAAGTTTCAGTGTTCTCATCGATAGAAACAGAATTACAAACAGCCTCACTATAAAAAAAACTGTAGGAATGTGATAGAGCTACTTTTCTACTAGTATGAGTCGGAATTTGCACAAAAAGAACCATCTAATAAGCGGTCCAAGGGAATTCGAACAGGCGATGTATCGAGCCAACGCCACGAAACTCCTTTTTCCAGAAAATGAGCGCCGCAAAGCTATTAGGCTTATTGCGTAGGCAATTCGTCTTAAACGAAAAAACGAAGACTGCTGCATGATATACAAGTGACGCCCACGAACAACTTTAATATGAATGAAAGTTTTGCAGGATAACACAGCGAAATATTTCGCTCTTTCTGAGAATTCGAACGAAATTCCGTTGTTAGCTGAACAGCAAATTCCGTTCAATTTCGAGGAGGATAAAGATCTGCAACACATTACCTTTTTTAAATAGGTTTGAGGTGGTAACTCGAGGTACTGCCCGATTCCTAGTGCTCCCCTCACGAGATGTCAAAAATTTGATTTTTTTTTCTGGGCCTTGCGTAGCATTACGCCAAAATAGTAGTAACTATAAAACGTCGTTCATTATTCCGCCCAAATTCAGATTCTATACACTTATGATGCTTTCAAAAGCGATCGCTAATAACAAAGAAATCCACGTCCAGAACTGAGTAAATATTGTTGCGGGAGCCGCTTAGAGGTCCCGTTAAGTAGACCACAAAATTGCTCAAGGGTTAATCTCAATGCTTGGCTATCGAACCAGAGGAGCGAAAGACATTAGTATCATCAAACGGTCAAAGAGGATGTGAAACTATGTAGAATACGAACACGTGACATACATATTATGAAGGGTTATTTCCTGAATTAAAACAGAAATACGCTGCAAAGCACCGACAGCACAGCCCCACAAACCCCCTTCTGTACGACGCATGCTTCGCGGAGCTGCAATGAATGAATGAGAGTTTAATTGAATTCCAGCTTAAAAATATATGCACATGCAGCAGCAAATGCATTGAACACATGTCGACGTTCGCGAAGGATTAATGCTCGGCGTTTGTTTGATGGTAATTGATGCCTATTCCATCTGCAGCACTGAGCCATTAGATAAATGATCGGTACGGTGGCAAACAGGATGAATAAGTGTGGAATGACTGGAATTTGATCCCACGTTGCGATCCTCATTATTTTGGTGAGGATCCGCGACAAGACCCCATAGTGCAACTACGCTAGCAGCCACAGAGCGCGCAATACCGAAAATTAGCAGCAGCAACACCAATGAAGTTTGGAGGTGCACTTCCTGCCAATGACGAGGAGCATCACCTAGTAACCGCCGCACCAAACATCACAAGGTGAGGAGCAACACCAGAAAACATGGAGGTGCACTTCCAAAAAAAAAACGGTGGGGAGCAACACCAATGAACAGGCAAAACACCCCAAGAAACGCTGAAAATATAGAAGGATGAATTTCTCGTAACTCGTTAACTTCCAAAATTATTTGTTAATCAAAACCTATAAAGAGAAATTTCTCTACAGAATTTGCTTCATTCGATGCAACGTAACACCATGAGGTAGATCCAAAATGAGCATTCTTGCTTTCTCAAATATGTAAATATTCTTTTTTTTTTCTCAGGAACACACTATTTCCGATATATTATATATGATGTACAGCAAAATATCTATATCCGCAACCTACCAGCAACCAAAGAAATATTACACGAGCACTACAGTAACTTACTCCTGAAAGACGCCAATTCCGAAGCGCTGTGGATAGATGACAGATTGAGCGGTGATAATCACAGATTTTTTGAGATGTGCTACCCCGTGTTTCTGATCTTTACAGAGATCTGCGAGGAGCACCCGATCTACAACACAAAGCCAGCATGTCGTCTTCCCAGACTCCGGTCCCAATCTATCGTTACCTTGAGCATGTGGAGAGCTTAGAGACTTGGGGTGAAAACATTGAAGGGCTATGAGAAAGGCAAGGGAAGCAAATTTCTCCCCATCGTGCACGAAAGGATAAAAATCGTAACATAAATATCCTTATTGTGGCTTCCTAACTTGCTAGATAGGCAAGTTAAGAAGCCACAATAACGAACCAGCGACCCATATTCATTATGCTTTATCCAGTCGGATAAACGCGCTCTAGCAAATATGCTAGTACTGTTTAGAGAATCTGCTGTCCAATAAGAACATATCAACGGATATGCGAACCCACTCGTTTCGCTGCAGGATACGCATATCCAGTCGATTTCCATTTGATCATGATCCATGACCTACTCCTTCTTCAACTGGTGTTATCTCTCGTCGAGACACCGCCCTCGGGCCAACAAATGAATACGTGGATGTATGAGTTATATGTACTGGATAGCAGAGCGGATAAAAAAAAACCGTGAGAAAGGGTATATACCCGCTACATTTTCCCTCCCACGGTCGAATATATTGAATACGGCTCCAGGAACCACAATATTCAAAAATGTGAACAGTCAAGCGAACAGACCATGAGATCGCAGTACGCCGTAGATGAGCATCCAATGAGATATTTCTTCGGAACCTTCACAAAATCGAAATACGCAGAATCTCTAGATAAGCATTACCCATACAACAAAATTTTATAGCCAGAAATAGGGTGCTCACTGAACACGCTTCAGGACATAAACGTACACAGGATCAATGTATCTGCAATGCAACCAAGCAGAAGGCGTCGGCTAAGCAGGCTGAGGTCTTGGCACAAAATTCTAATCAATAGCTGAGGCGAATTAATAATAAAACTAATTCTCGTGCAAACAGATTCTTATGTTTCAAGGCTTTTGAAGGACCACTCAAGCAATGGAATTAATGGTCTCGGATTTTGGTGATTTTGCTCTGAGCATGGCTAATCTCCTCTCACATGCATACGAATTATGTCCGATGTTATGGCGAAAGGAAATTCGCTGCATCTCATAAAATGTTAATCGTAATATTACCCCAGCTAGTCAATACTAACCTGTTCATATAGCACAGAGATACCACTGGAAAACAGGACATGACCAGAGGAACTCCAATTTTTTCTAGGATGGGAAGCGTCTAGAAGAGCTTGTATGAAGGCGCATCAGCCATTTAGTGGTGTGTGATGAGTTCAAAATTGGGACACCACATAGGTCATAGAAAGGACAAGATAAGGCCTAGCCAGAGCTCTTGGTAGAACTATGTCGAATTTCTGAGGAATGTCCCGCTTCAGTAAATTCATTCGTTCATAAAACCGCCGTATAAAGCCAAAAAATAGCCAGCAGCATGAAAAAAGGAAACCCTGAACATTAAGAAAATCTGCAAAGGGGATATCCTTCAAAAGGAATAGAAAAAATCGACCGCATGCTCTCTTTAGACAGTGTATCACGAGCTATCCTGAGACTCCTCCAAATTTCTAAAGTGAAAATGCCCAGTAAATAAAAATTAAGGTGCGGACCGAACAAAAAAAAATTTATCGCATTGACACACCACCTTACACAGATGGCAACTCAGCTATAGTCCTGGTAGTCGATATAGTCGATGAAGTTTGTGGGCGTGGATTGTGTGTTCTCTGCCCACAGTTTTTTTTTGGCGGTGCTAATGGCGACAATGTTGCTTTCAGCTATAAGATTAACTCCATTAGCAGATTTGCGACTCGAATCTGCAGTTTCCACGCTAGAACTCTCATAATCTGATAAAATCACTGAATAATGTTAAACATATAAATCTCGATCTGACAAAAATCAACTCGGTAATCAGTACTAACTTTAATTTATTCTTCAACGTCGACAAAAATTCTCTGGTTTCTCGGCTCTTTGCAAAATTTTCCCGACAAACTTCCGAATTTCCACTCAGATTTTATCATTTTCCGCTAAGATAACCATACAGATTTTTTGGAATGCATTTATTTCTGGAAAAGCGAGGCATCAGCGAATAACACGCTGTGCCCTGCGGACAACAAAATTATACGTCCTTTTTTTGTAGCGGTAACCATGCGACGAAGTGCAATTACCATACAAATTGCTATCACATATTTCATCGTTCAAACGCTCCCTCCCCCACGAGAATGCACTAGCTAATTTTCAAAAATGTTTTGTTTACATTATAATCCTTTAAATATCTACTTCTCCTAAATCAAATATAAAAATCGTTCCCAATAACTTTATTTGTAGAATTGCTTCCCAAAGCGACGACGGACCCCTGCTTCCTCATCCCAGTCCCTCTTCTTCCCCCCCCCCCTCTCCTCGCCTGCGTCTGCACTGGTGAGTAGGGCTGTAGTTGGCCGCAATAAGGCACAAACTGCACAGAAACCATAATGCAACCTCATAAAACGCTAACGATTCCAGATATTGGCGCAAAAAAAAAAAACAAACACGAATAGTATACATAGGAGCGAGTATAAAAAAAACCGACTATCCTAAAAAGTATCATAAGAAAAAAGAATTTTAGCATGAGAAAGTCAATTTAATATGTTTCGGTTTCAAAACGGCGGATCATATCGACATGTGCCACATAGAACGCAGCGAAAATTCCCCATTTGCAATGGAAACCATTACCACAATGAAATTCCACCGCGCAAGCGTATTTTCTCATCAGTTCGACCGCTGATACAGTGATGGTCTCTAGTTACTGCATCGTAGAAAGCTAGGTCGCACCGCGCCACCTACGCGGCGCGGCAGAAAAACTGGGCACTTGATTGACAGGTGCTGGGGGGGTTGCCTCTTTGCTAGTATAATAGTTTCCACGGTCAATTTCTTTCTGCGCAGGAACTCCGATGCGAACTTGCATTGACGTGTATAAGAGGAGCGATAATCCCGGAAACGTCCGAAAAATACAGTGTCCAGCTGGCTTGCCGCGCTGCGTATGTGGCGGCCTGCGACCCTTTTTCTGCGGTGCAACAACGATTGACCATCACCGGGTAATCTATGAGGAGTATAACACCCTATGCCTTCGTCGCATGTGTGACAGAGAACCCGGTACCTATTGAATTTAGATACATCCTGCCGCTGCCATTTTAGCGACAATCTTACCACAATCGCTAGGTGTCGCCAAACGACGCTCACGCAGAGTATAGCATCAACGTTAAGAGACAGAGTAACGGCAAGGTGGCACAGAATCAGATAGGGTTTATCTACCTTTCTTCAACTCTCCTAGCTTCTCTAGGGTCTATGATAATCAGCTGTGGATTTAGAAACGAGTAGCGATGAGAGAGTCCGCAGAAGTGGAACAGACACAGGTGGTGAGACAAAAAATTCCTTTCCGGCCCTCCACCACCTATCTGACAATCGATTGGTGATGAGAGCCACCAAATACAGAATCTGGCTTCTTAAAATCCCGTCACAATCAGCGGTATACGACGAAAAGTGAGGGCACAGCCTTGGGCTGGCATCAATCAATACTTATGTTTTCTACGGCGACAGAATAGAACAGGAAGAGCAGAAATGAGATAGCAAAACAAAACGAGCTCAGAATAGAAGTTCTTCGTTTCAGATGAGCCCGCACGTTTCATTCGAACAGCGACACAGCTTTCTAATTAACTGAAAGGCGGCTGTGATGCAAATAGAAACGACATCTGCTGCTTCCCCATCAGTTCATGTTAGCTTCAAGAATCTCGCAACAAAAAAAGATCAGAAATGTAGCTTTAGCCAAGAGCAGCTTCAGAAGCCATTCTCCAGCGCCAAAAAGAGGAATATCTGGCAATTCGCATGACGACATTACATACATACTGTTTCCACGGAAACAGGAAACATTCACAAGAAAACCAGAAAATGATGAGATTACGTGACTGGATCAAACGAAGACAGAACACGCAAACTATTCATTTCAGAGGCATTTAATTAGAGGCCTACCCATCCTATCGCTCCCTTGAATCTTTGAATATTCACCTCAAATTTACATACAAAAAAGCGCGACTCAGAGAAAAGCAGCGAGGAAGGAATCGTTGCATCCTATCCATCACAGAAGATAGACTAGCAACGGATGGGAACACAAACAGGCACGGAGAACGGGCTAAAGCCGAGAGCAAACTCACTCAAAAAAAGGATGCACTCATTAGTAAGTGTCTGCGCTTTTTCGACTGGATACATGGTCATGACGTAAGCGCTGTGGCTGGTAAGAGTGAGAACTAACTGAGATTTGAGAACGCACAGAAAATTTGTAATCCCTCCAGGAAAAAAGAGAAAAACCGGTGACAAGCACTAGTTTTCGAAGAAATAACAGGTGGAATAAAAATAAAATATAGGAATGAGCAGCAACGACTATCCAGAAAGCAGGTGCGGCTTCAAATAAAGCATCCAAAAAGCCACTCCGATGAAGAGGTCCGCTTGTGCAAGAACTGCGAGGGAAAACACTAAGTAATGACGCAATTTCAAGCTAGGACCCAGCTGCGGCGCGTACGAGGCGTTGGCGGTGTACGTGCCGCAAAAACAGAAAAAAAAAATGAACGAAGCCGGAGTGAGCTATCCTTCAATCGCTTCAAGCAATTCGCAAAAAAAAAATAATTTGATTAAATGGATAGGAAGAAAATCTCATTGGTCCATTCCAATTTCCTATTCGTGTTACTGTTATAAACACTTATTTTTGTTCAGTTAAAATGGTGTTTAGCCCTTAAAAATTTGCATTTTTATTGTCTCGCAAGCCCATATCGTGAACATTGACGGAGGGCTCAAAGCCCCATCCCCTTGCGCCTGCAACGATCAGTCAACGCTTTTTCGTGCCCTCCCCTTACCTCCCCCCCCCCTGCTACTGCAGCAGCGACGAACACGCGTGTTCGGCAAAAAATAAGAGGGAGAAAAACTCAGTCCGATGACGTGGTCAAGCCCGGAATGAGGAGAAAAAATACCCTGCATACAGTGAACGTCGATGGAGGTGACGAATTTGCGGACCTGGGCAGTTGGCACCGTGTGCTGACGTGGTGGCAAATCGTAGCAATACCTTTTTCTGCCGTGAAACCACAAAATACAATGAGAAACACTAAATATAGCTGAATCTATGCAGCCATTACTGTAGGGCAAGAAAGCGACTCCGGCACGAGGCGCGCTCACGCTACTGTGAGTCCTCAGATCCGCAAATCCGACAGCTCTACCCACGCTCACTGGGTAATTCTTATGACGTAACCACTCTGCATTACGCTATGCTCTCTATTCAGATGTTTAAAGAATGGCGACGTTCATCAAATGGCCGCACATGCACTTCATGTCCGCGTGCAGAACAATAGCGTGGACAAAAGCCGCAACTACTAGGGATACAACCGCAGCACATAAGAAAATGCTCACTGAACACTCCCAGAAATCCTGGAAATTCTCCCCTAATGATCCCTCTCGCCCCAAAAGCGAAATCCAGAGACTAAGAACGCTTAAAATATGAAACTGGATAGAATAGATCTGGGTAGATTTTATGGAAAACAAGAAGGATCCAAGAGCTGGCCGGGAATTTGGGCCAGTTGGGATTTCCGGGAAAAAAGAGCGAAATCGCTCCTTTTTTTAATGATTTTCGCAACGGTTGAAATGCCTCTACTCGGAAAAATTTCGCATTTCTAGTCCTGAGAAATATTGGCAGCTCATTGTCAGTAGAGAGCCGGCCATCACTATACAAATCTCTAGGTGCTCCCATGAGGCATGGCACTTTTCGTGCATAAGTGCAAGAGTGCAGCGCATCATCGGGAACGTAATTGCATTTCTACGAATATCTTTCTCGTGATTTGTGACACATGCACGCCACCACCACACATTGGTCCTTCTTCCCCGCAGTTTCCATCAGTTGATGGGTTTCCGCGAGGAGAGAGGGCAGCAATCCAGCTTAGCCAGCGGCTAGATTTGCCTGCGATCGTAGCATAAGCGGATAAGGACTCTTTCACGAAATTGTAATTTATATGGATGACGCGAAGGCGGGAGGATATGAAAAAATGTGCATCGAACGTGGCAAGTTTCAGCGATAAGAGATGCGGGAGGAGGATGCACGGAACTACTCTAAGGACGAATCCTGACCATGGATTCAATACAAAAATGGCAAGTCATGATGAGTACTAGGTTCGACCACACAATACCGCATATAAATTCTGCGACAGCTTCATGAACTCTTCGAAAACTTCATGTAGACTCCCTTGTCGTTGCCCACAACAAAAGAGTGTCAACATAAGCGGCAACTATGGTTCTATGCACGTTTATTACGTTTATACGACTGGATCTTTCAAACTCACTCCGCACTTCCCCTCAACGTCAACTCACCCCCAATGGTACAGCAGTACATAGCACCGCCCACTTTTGCATAACAATGCAGTGCACCCGCCTAAAACTTCAAGAGAAATGCTATTTTTCATCCAAAAAATTTCGAAAATTAGGTGAAGAAATTTTGAAGTCATCTGATACCAGTTTTTGAACATGACTCATTTCACAAAAGTGCTGACAGTGACAACTAAGGGAATCACTAGCAGTGTTGAAAAGATTTTCACTGAAATTTAGCTGTGACAGGTGCACATCGCATTAGAACCAGACGTCTAAGATCGATATACTTGCTCGAGCCTTGCTTTTCAGGCATTCAATTCGTTTACCTGTCTGGGTCTCCAACGATTCTCAGGATTTTCTCCGCAAAACATAACCTGGACTGAGCAATAATTATGCCTCAAGAGACGTGTCGCAATCAACACTGTACTCCAAAAGCTTCATCTCCATAAAGGTCTCTACCTCGAGCATGTCGCATTTTGCTACAAGTCCCAGGCTCGGATCTTGTGGCTGGCTTGCTAATGGATTGTGAGCGCCTTTACTATACTTAGAGCTGCTCAATTAGGCAAATAAGTACCACGGAAACACTCAGACACCCGCCCGCATCTACATAGGAAGAGGAACCTTTGGCAAAAACAACAGCATGCTCGAGGAACTAGGATCAAGATGGCTTTCAAGAAACTGTGAAATGAAAAATACAACGGGAATCAGGCGCAGCTCGAATAAGGACAAGCTCTTGATAACAAGAAACAAACTGAGTGTTGTCAGGAGAGAGACGAGACAGGCGGGATCGACTGGCCGATGTCGGAGTAGCACGACAAATCCGAGCGATATTACTCGATAGAAGTAAGCGAAAAACGCGCGACGATCGATAGATGCGATGAATGAAAGCGCCTGGAGCTGTGAAGGGGTGTGGCGATAGGAACACCGGCGCTGCTGCCGAAGCCGTCGTCACCGTCGTCGCTACAACGAGGAACGACGTACATAGCGCTTAAATCGCGGCGGCGTAAAATTACAGGAAATCTGACAGCGGCGTGTACGGCGAGCGATTAAGATCCGCGATGTGTGCCTACTAAATATAAAATCAACGCAAGCAATTACGACGTTATCATAGATATATCGCTGTTTGACTTCCGCTAATTACTGTAAATCGTGTCTAAAATTGGCGATCCAGATTGCATGTACTGATCTCGCCAGTGGTAATCATAAAAAGTTCATGAGAATAGTAGTGCAGACAGGATGAAAGAACCCTCAAACTCGCATCTTCTGATAATTCACAGCTTCCCGGCAGCGGTAGAACAATGACTAAGAGTATAAGGACACCTTTAGCTTTACAAGAAGTACTCCAGTAATCAAATATCAGAACATTTCACGCGTTCACATGGAAAAAATATTAAACTGCACGTACTTCACCGTCCTTACTCGGCGCGAAGCTATCTGCACGTCCAATTCAGTCACCAGCATCGTATAGTGAATTTGTGCGCGCACAATTTCCGGAAATCTCGCGTATAACAGCACCTGCTCCAGACAATGACCGCTATTTAGAATTCCAATAAAATATTCACTGGCGAGACTACCCATACTCAACTCCAGTAAACTATTTCCACTACTAAACCAAAATATTTACTCTCAGGAAAATGAGATCAACAACACAACAAAAACAATTGCAACAATGGCACAGTAATTCACAAAAAAATAACAACAATTACAGTGGACTATAATATTTTCAGGATGGAACGCACAATATTGACTCCACACGGGTTCCATGATACTGGTATGTATGGTGGGTATGATTAATGAGTGCCTCTCGGCACAGCTCGCGCCGGGCGCTCTAAAGCTAACGAGGCATGAAATCCCGCCCAATGCGAGCAGGCAAACCTCTAACAACAGGATGAGGTGGGTAGGCTGTCTTTATTGACAGTCCAAATTCCTTCCATTGGCAATAACTGCGTAACTAACAATGCCCGGATCCTGTTTCTCTTACTATTATCAAACCAAGAAGTTATGTTGAGAAGCACCCCCCCCCCTCTTGAAAATAAGAAAAAAAACGAGAAAACATATGCAGTGCGATTAGATCGCAAGGCCTGTCCTAAGGGACTGAAAGGAAAATCGAAAATCGCGGATGTTTTGATCCGAAACAGTAACAATTGTTTTCAAGCGCAGTATCTCCTATCTATAGAAGCCCGTAAACAGCAAGCTGCCGGCAACAAGGTGCAACTTTCAAGGATACAAAAAAGGAAAACTAGGATGGAAATGTAGTTTACGACTGCTTTATAAAAGAAACCACTCCCGTACCTACTTAAAAAATACCATGATCAAATGTCGGGAATTATGTGGAAAGAAGAGCAGAAATCCGGCACAAATCCCGGACCAAAAACCAACAAGATCAAATTACTTAAAAGTTGACCCCGATTAATACAATAACAAACAAAAAATACAAATCTGTATAAGGACAGCAGAAGAGGCAGGCTAGAAGCCATCCCGAAGAATCCTTACCTCCCATGCCAACCCTCCGACATCATTTAGATGATGGATCGTCCTACAGGGAGCGCGTGCGTTTACGCGGAATCACCTCGGTGGAGGATGGCGGTGGCAGTGGACGCTTAGCAGCGGTTTCAACAGGTTGTGCCATTGGAAAGGTTTCTATCTGTCTTTCATTGACTTTTTCTTCACCTTCGCACTGTAAAGAAAAATTCTTTACATTAGTGAACAAAAAACCAGGAAAACATTCTAAAAAACACTTTAAAAAAAGCACACCTTGTTGATGGGTGGAGCTACTGCTTCGCTAAAATCATCATTTGCCTTCGTTGACTGTGATTCATCATCGGAATCTGCGATCACAATGCTGAAAATAAGGTTTCTCTTATGAAATGCGACGAAGTGGCACAGAACAATTGGACACTAAAAAAAGTAATTATCAGAAAAAGTAATTCTCATTATGTAAACAGTGGTAAAGAAACCATGAACACCTACTGTTGAATCCTCTCCATCTCTTCTGACTCAGAAGCAGTTACTGCAGTCGCGACTTCTGTTCTAGCTCCATCCACATCAATCGCAAAGGACACCGAAAGATTACTATAAAAGTTTTCTAAAATCAACAGAATCACATGTACCTATTCCACAAAACCCACCTTCTATCCAACTTCTTTCCCTTGCTACGCAGCGCACTCGGCAAGGAAGAGCGGCTTTCATCCAGTTCTTGGAGCGAAGTATATCTTTCATCTTCAGAAGCGGACCGCTCTAGCGGTGGTAAAAATCCATTCCGCTCCTCAGGTCCCTCTTCATCTTCAGCATCCTCTTCCTCATTTTCCTGTATTTGTATATTCAATCATAACAAGACTGAGCACATCGAATGAAACTGAAGTAAACAATTGCGACCTCATGCTCGGAGTTGCTTTCCTGGGTCGAAATTTGCCCAATTCTTTCGTCTGGTGCGAGCAGAGATTCTTCGATTAAATCGAGCAAACCATCCGAATCGTAGTCAATGTCCCAATCATCGAATCGAGGCCTTGTGAACAAATTCGAAACAATATTGCAGGAACTTCCTCCAACTAATGAAGTGATAAAATAATGAGTGATCGGTGTTCGAGCAAATTGAACCCAAGCAATAATTGGCAAGCCAACAAAACGTTTGCGGCTTATAAAAGGAATCAAGAAAGCGAACCCTCTTCAGTAGTGAAGCATTTAAAGAGCAGGTATGTACATGCATGAAACGGAAACTGAACAATTCATAAGGATATGGATATTGGATAGGAAACTAGAATTCATGTTCAAGGTTCGCCAAATGATTAGATAACGTTCGCAAATGGGATAGATACGAGACTAAACAACGAGGAAAAAAACGGCAAAAATGGGGAAAATGATTATATACTCGCAGCACTAGCTTCAGAACGTACTTGAATTTGAAAACACCGAATATTAGCGAATTTCGAATTGCAGCACTAGTGGAAACTCACAGTAACTCCTGCATCCTTCGGGCCAACCATGTGTTTTTCCTTTCTTCGTTTGAATCCACACATGACAGCTCAGATAATGCATGTCCGCCGCGAACATGTTCGTAAACCTTTATGTGTTATAATTAACCATATTCAAGCGAAATACGAAAAGGTAGAGCCATGCATCATTCACCTCATTCGCTCGATCCACAACATCTTGTGGTACCCCCATCTTACACGCTGTATAGACCGCAAAAGACGAGTCGACCAATCCATCAACAAGGCGGAATTGGAAGTTCAGCTCTGCTCCTTTTTTCAGCACCTCCATCGTCTAAACGTCATTCAACATTTAAAAAAAAAGTTCAAGTAGCGGATAATCTATGACGCCCTTCATTTACTGAAAAAGTACACTAACATGGTACGAAATAATCCCGTGGGCATCAGTGATCAAATCGTGCAGAGCGTGGAAATGTGAAGAAACGAAGATATGTGGGCAGCCGTCTCGACCTTTTGCAGCCCAATAAGATAATGAGGACGCTAGCAACGAAAGGCCAACTTCCTTAAGTAAAAGGAGCGAAAATCTTTACCTGCACAGAGCAGCAATAATAAAGTAGAACCTAGCAGAAAATATAACAAATGCCTCTGCATTAAAAAAAGAAACTAAGGAACGCATAAATTCCTCTGCTTTTCATTGAGCATTGGATATGTACAGTCTATCAGCAGCCAGGATGGCTCGGTGCAAGACCAGATCGCGACTTTTTGAGATAACTCATACAAGTATGATGTTTAAAAAAACATGATAATTGAAGATGAATTGAAAGGATGATGATGTGACTCTCAAAAATGCATTTATCGCAATAAGGTCGCATTATATGGGTAGTTTTTTTTTTTTTGAAATTTGCAAGGGCCGAACGACTATGATTTCAAGGTGAAACTCAATATTGCAAAAAAAAAATGGATTAAAAATGGAAGCTGCTCTATCTAGTCAGATTTACGAAGGAGTAATATCATGAAAAGAAGTTACCGTCATAGTTCCCTTCCCAAACTCATCGATAATAACAAGAGATCGTTCATTGCCGCGTCTTAGAGCGAGTGAGATCTGAAGTGTTCAAATTGTTCATGAGCTCGTGCACGTGCAACAGAATAACCAAAATTTTGTTCTCAAAAAGGAATACTCTTGAGTGCTACAAACAAAGAACGCCCTGAAAACTCAATAACCAGGGCTTTTCTACGAAGAAAAGTTCCCAAAGTTGAGCCAATACAACGAACCTGATCTAGATCCTTTGCAAAAGTGCTCATGCCGTCCAATACAGAATCGACTGTGTACATTCGTGATAAAATGCGGTTTACGGTACCAATACGGGCAAAGTCAGCGGGCACGAAGCTTCCAATGTGCGCCAAGAATACGAGTAACCCAACCTACAACAAGTATGATGGCTCCAGCCTATAAACTTGGTCACTTTCACGGATCATGAAACATGATTGAACCTGTTTTAAATACACGCTTTTTCCACAAGCATTTGGACCGGTAAAAATCTTTATCTTTGAGTACTCCACACCAGAGCTAAATATATAAGATGTACCGTAGAATTCCTGGGCGATATAAAGACAATAAAATGCTGCTTAAGACTCCTACCTCACAGGATTTGGCACAAAATGTTCAGTAATTAACTGTGACAGAGGGTGATAAACTCTGGTGGCATCAATTATAGGCTCATCAACAAACTTAGGGCAGGTCCATCTGAACAGTAAGCCGTAAATGTGACAATCGAATGCAAACAGCATCATGTACCTCACCCAAAATGGCGTGCTGTTAACGCTAGGGATATTACAGCATCTAGCAATGCACCGGCACGTTCTGCGGAAAGAAGTAACGAAGAGCGCGACAGAATCAACGATGACATCCTAGAAAAAAAAGGAGTTAGCACAAATAAAGCTGCTTTCTCTGTGCCACTCCAGAAGACCTCGTTAGATTGGTAATGTCAGTTAATTTTATGAATATGCTGAGTGAAAACGAAAATTGACCGACCGAATCAAAACCTAGCAGAAGAAGATAGAGATAAAATTATGAACTCAAAACTAACATAATGGTTTGGTACGGCTTGCAAACAGTAAACCTGACATAGAAGAAGGCAATCCTACTCGCCTTAGCGTAATGGTAGTCTCCTTGTCAATAATTCTCATCTTCACATCCCCCAATTCTTCATCGAGAGTCCTCATTCTTTCGTCCTTCGCGTGCAGTGTATGAGTCGTGGAGTAGATCACCTCTACACTGAAAGCAAAGCAATTTAAAAAAGACGTAAGAGTGAGCACAAAAGAATCTTGGAAAAATGCGAAGATACGAAGAAGACTTCACTCACTCTTCAAAGTCCTCAACTTGAAAGTCATGAGGAAGTGCGACTAAGTAGCCAATCATCGGCACATACGCCACCGAACAGGTGGCTGCCTTGAATCGACTGGATTCGTCCTGCGCAACCTGTGTGAGAATTGACGGCAGCCGGCGGTAGAGTCTTTTCGCTTAACATGACAAATGAGTGGCAAGAGAACTACTGAATAAGTTACGGAAAAAAGGCCAAGGAACTAACCTCGATCAAGTTCTGGATCAACATCAGGTCTCATCACCAGTCGATTCTCCGCATATGATTCTTCAAAATCAATCTTAAACGAACAATTCATAGCAAAAGAGATAAGTTTCGAGCAACAACAACACGTACCATTGCGTTTAGCACAGCGTAGGTTTCTACAAGAGTTTCCGAATAGCAATCCATGTCATCTTGGAGCAACGCTAATGGTGAACCCAAACTTTCAAGGTAACGACCGATCATTACTGAACTGGAAATTGTCTGAAAAAATCTAGTCATCTATCAAAACTGGAAAATAGCTATTGTAAATTACAAAATTAGTTAGATTACCTTGTAGAGATTCTCCCAATGCGCCACTTTTGCGGTACCAGCACGTAGGCGATTCAGAATGTGCTAAACTATTGCATTTAAAAAAGAACAAGGACGTCTCGGCAACGTGAAAAGCTAGGTAATGCTTACCCGTACACTTCTTAAAGATCCAAGAAGGGTATGAAGCTTTCCCGTGAGTTCTAGGTTACAGTCCTGAACAGGTATGAAAAATAGTTGTAACTATTTCGTAAAATCTAACAACAGATTAACAGGTACCTGGAGGAAAAAAGAAATTGCTTTCTGTCGTTTCGTAAGAACTTCGCGGTCTGCGGTAGGATGTTCGAACCACTTCCTGAAAAAGGCACTAACGTGTATGTATAAGATCTAGATGAGTACATATGTGATATACTGTAAAAAATTGCCGGCTTGACCATTATTCTAACGTCACCGCAAAGTTATCCTGCAACCAGGTCCTACAAATGGCTGCCTCCTAACAAAAACGTAGTGGGGCTGACCTCTACACTAACAAATTTCAGAATATTTTCCTGTCGATAATAGAAAACAAGCATGACAAGCCAGGCCTTGAGTTATTTGAAAGAAAGATAAATTAAGGGGAGAAACCATTTCATCGAGGTACCGAAATCCATAAAAGTTAAAACAAACAAAGTGAACATAGTGCACAATGGAAATGGAAACACAAACCTTAGCAGATACTTGCCAGGTGTAGACCGACATCGATTACACAAGATGAAAAGGGATTTATACCCTGATGACTTGTAAGCATTTGAGGACGGTCGCTGAAAACCAAATTACGATATGAAGCTTTGCACGAAACTGAAGGAACTATTAAAATCTAACCTGTTTAGCCTTATCTTCAGAAAATATGTCCAGCGCACGGTATGTGCCTTTGTCTATTTCGACCATTTCACCTCTAAAACGCTACACTCATTGAGAAAAAAATTGTCAGCAAAACAAAACAAACAAATTTCAGTGAACAGTAAAAGTGAACGCACAGTCGTATAGTTTTAATGGCAGTTATTGGCGTGCAAACGTTAGCGGCTTCGTACTCAACACCCGTTCTGGCCGAATCCATGTACTTCAGCAAAGCTCCCAGAGCTCGAACCTTAAATAAAGCTGCTCGTGCTATTGTAAACAGCACTTTCATAGAAAATTCATTCAAATTACCATATTCCTTGAGGAAAAGTCGATACGAAATCTAGCGGATAAGTGGTTTTCAGCCTCATTAGAACATTCTTCGGCGAACAGCTCTGAGATTCGTTTGAAACCGGTCTCGAAATCTGAATAATGCACTACGCATTTCGAGAAAGCAAACACATACAGTGGACGGCAATGGCGGTGGCCCATCTGCGGCCTCGAGAAGAACGCTGGCATAAGTGTCGTCTGCCGCCGGAGTACTATTTCTAAGCTTTTTTCCTCCCGATTTGGTCAAAAATCTTCGAAATCGGGTAGAAAAGCTGCTAGAAATAGCATAACAGCAGCAGAAAACATCGACTACGGCACATGCGGCGCGGTTGCGCGACGTCCTTCTCGAGGCCGCAGATGGGCCAACGCCACTGACGTCCACTGTACCTCTACAACGGAAGATGACGCCAATGTGATGAAATGAAGTAAGTAAATGAATGTAATGAATAGGTGGCACATTTCAAGTGCAGGTAACAAACAAATAAATAAAAATGGTGCTGCACTCTACATCGAGTAGCAGAGGAGACCGCAGTGGTCCCGACTCCCTTGCGCTTGTCACTCTACGGGACCGACCGACAATTACGGAGGTGGACTGCGCGGATGCGCAGACAATCAGATTGCGCAGACGCATCGCGTGATGCAGACGAGCGGGTCCGGGTGAGTGAAATCTCCTGTGCGTGACCATTACAAAAAGAAAATCTTAGCTGATGGTAGTAAGAAAAAAATTATTGATAGTTGCTATCAGAATATAAACCATGTCCATATACACTTCAGCTAAAAAAAAAAACTAGTGTAAAAATTGCGACAGATTTGGTAGGATAGCGCGGAAAGATAAAAGAGTGGGCAACCTTACTGTATGCATTATTCGCCAGAAAAATCAGCGTTGGCGGCGACGATTCCGGATCTTCTTCATCGTCACTCACGCCATCACCATCATCGGCTCCAGTATTCTTGTTGGGACTCCCTGCTGGCGCAGCCGCGGGACGTTCGTCCAAACTAGTGGACACCTCAGCGCTAGGAGGAAATGAATTTGGTGAAGAGGTAAAACTTGACCCCACAGCATCTGTTGAGTTTTCCACGTTAATATCATCGCTGGAAATGGTTGCACCACCTGAAATCGGACTCACAAATTTATGCCGGACTTCGATTATTGTAATGGGACTTTGCCCCACTACAATTTTTTAAAACACAAAACACGTTTCCTTCTAGATGTTTGTAGACAAAAGTGATGGTAAAAAAGTACTGGAACTTTGGAAAATTCAGAAATATATCATGGAACCTACACAGCTGAGAAATGTAACGTATGAAACGTATGTCTTGCGATTTGTTCACCAATATCGTAGTTGGTTCTTCTTGTTGAAGCACTAAAGGTAAGAAATTAAGGATACAGGTGAAGAAATATGCAGCAAATAATGAACATACACGACTTTAACGTGGAAAACTCCTGATCTTCGAGTACGTCATTAAGTAACCGAATGGCCGTTCGAGACTGATCATAAATTGCCACCCCGAGGTAGCTGCCACTAAATAAACACACAATCTGCTCAAAATTTCCCATGTCAAGCGTAACAGAAAAGGAAAACAAAGCAAAATTACTAAAGATGAGAAAGAAAACCAAAAAGTAAAAAAAGATATCCATCTACTGACCTCAAACTGATTGAGGCGATCACAGCAACTTCAGCAGATTGAGAAGAAGGAACGACAGACTGGTCCTCCGTCATTCAGAAAGACAGAACCTGTAAATGGAGTATAAATCTCCAAAGTAGAAGGTTCAACTTGCTATCCACCCAGTTGGTGGTTTGTGCCCTCCCTCGGTGGCACTATAAACTGCCGATCACAACAGCTTTCACTTGGGCGCGAACAAACTTCAAGCATCTACCTTAGCAACAATGGAGCTCCAGCTCATTTGGGATATCAGTAAATAGTGAGTAGCAAAATAATAAAAAAGACAGTACTGGTATAATGTCACGGATAGTTCTTGCGCGCAATCGGTAGAAATTTAAGTTTTCGAACGCACCGATCCTGCGGCGCGTGCGCGGCGCGGCTCGCTTGTGGCAGCGGCCCGCCATCCTCGACCAGCTGTGTGCAGATGCCGTTCGCCAGGTTTTGCCGCACAAGGACTATAAAGTTATTCAGGCTTGCGGCGCGTCAAAGTTTACGCGCCTAGACAAAACTCCACGAAGTTTTCGCGCCGACCCAAAGCGGCGAAAATGGAAACCCGGTTCGTTCGCGCGGCAGTCGCAACGGCGAAACTAGGAACATTGCTGATCTGCCAGGATTTGTCTTCTACCTCTCTCCTTTGCACTGTGTATCCGCGCGTAAACTTTGACGCGCCGCAAGCATGAATAACTTTTATATGGTCTGTCCGCATTCATCGCTGTGATCCCACTGCGTTTCTGTGGTCACCGAATCCGTCTTTTTGAGAATTACTGTACCATACTTCAACGCGAATCAGACTCGAGCTGAAGAAACATACAAAGTCTTTCCTGATTAGAAGACTCAGTGAACTTAAAAGCCGTGTTTTGCATGAGATTGAAAGATGGGTTACCCACGATTAAGATATGCGTGCCCATGCAAATCACGGTTTTTTTTTTTTGAAGATCAATAGTTCTACACGAGCAATAGTCAATCCTTGCAAAACCCATGCACACCCATGAATATGCATGGGTTTCGCATGGATTTGACCATTGCTGGTATAGAACAATTGATTCAAAGATTGCAAGTCTTAATGGTGGGATTTCCATCCTTCAATCTCATGCAAAACACGGTTTTTAAGTTCTCTGAGGAAACCGGTTAACAAATGTGCTACAGCACGCCTAGACGAGAAATATTGGGGTTCGTGAGACGTTTGCTGACGAAGTCACAGCCGTACCACCAGCCGCCTGTAGGACAATTTGTTTTAAAGGGCGTGTGTCACCTCATATCGTGGGTTGTAGATATCAACGGACTCCAGATCTCCTCGCCACGTTGAATCCAACGACGTACGACATAAAAGTGACGAAACCCCGTTTTTCCAGGGTCCCTAACGGCAATTTACGGGCCACTTGGGCGGAGCGGTCCGCGTGAGTGCTGGCTGCCCGCCACGACTGCAGTTGTGGCCAACAAGTACCAACGTGTCCGATCAACCGCTTCACGTGTATAGTGCGCCAGACAAACTGTTCCAAATCCCGCCTCGAAACACGTACAACGAAGGGTTTAAGGATCGTTTTGTAACACTTTATGTATGACGCTGGATTCAGCGCATCGAGAAGATTGATAGCTCGCTGAAACCTCAAGCACGAAAACAAGTTGATCCACTGCCTCTAAGTGCGTGTGCGTCTATACGATGAACGATAAACCCAGTCGCAGTTCCGACGCAAAAAAGAGCAATCTCTTCCAATAGTTTGTTTTCGAGCGGACAAATATGTATTTATTTTTACAAGTCAGCAAATATTCTCCAGAGCAGCGTTTGCACCGTTTTCTTCCCCATCATTGCACGTGCATTGCTCCCAACATTGGATAGTGTTTGAGGATATCCGCTTCAAGCTCGTCGATCCGAGTCTGACGCCTTCTAGAGCGTCGCCAACGTTTCCACACGAACCATAACTTAACAATACGATAATTAGACAGCACTAAAGGAAAAATTAAGAAATGAAACGAGCCTGGAAAACTCACGAGCGACAAGACGAGTAGGTGGAGAATTATACAGAAGTTGATGGCAAATATTATCCAGAACCAATCGTGTTTAGCCACAATCTGCTTCGACTCGGCGAACTGTCCCAATTCTATGGATATGAAGGTTGTGGTCCACGCGGATTTGCCAAGATTCTGCTCCTTTCCCATTTTGGCAGATATCTAATGAAATTAACTGAAAAAAGGAGGAAAATGGAGTTCCCCGAAAGAATTCGCTCTCCTGGAACTGGTGTTTTATTTCGTTTTTTTTCTGAAAGAAACCAGTATTGCCTCAATGAGCGGCATGAACGTAACAGTATTCAGGTCCGTTATATATGTTGTGCGACTGCTCCATTATTTTCTACGAATATAACAACAATTACCGAGAGTTGTCTTCAACCCTTCCTCGCAAGAAAAGAAAAAAATAGAAATGCTTTTACACTCACATCTTATGCAACTTTAACTTTAACTTCGCAACAGAATTCGAGCTGATAAGATAACGACTCAGACATTCAGGCGTTAGGAGCGCCGGGCCACACCGTTTGACGCGGCATGACACCTGCAGGACGAACGCAAAAATGGGCGGAGTTGGTGCGCCTATTCCGCCGTTCGTTGCGCCTTATCCTGCATTTGACCTGCCGTGATCCTGCTACTGGGATGGCAGGATCACAGCAGGTGAAATGGCAGGATCAGGACAGATCATCCTGCAGCCGTACTACTAACCGCCATTAATGTAGATGCTAGCATAACCAAACAAATATCACTTCGAAATAAGTTTTTATCTTCAATTAGCAGTGGAGCGAAGGTTCAGGACATGATGTAAGTACCGCTTTGACTGCTGTTCATAGAAAATCCAGACGCACTGCTGATGCACGTACCTCACATAAATTGTCCCATACTCTGCGAGATAATCATCATGACTTATAATAACGGGCTTAGTCTGTTTTCGTGTCTGTCTGTATGTAAGTATGTATGTGTGTCAGACCGTTACGAAATTCTACAATTGGTCCGTGATCGTGATTGTGAGCTCATATAAAAGCCTAGGAATGGGTGTGGTATGGTTGAGTGGGGTAGGGATGAGATCGAGGAGAAGGTTGGACAATGTGCAACGGGTCCGTCAATGGAGTCAATACAGAGGGGCTGCACCGGCGCCCAGAAGTGGGGGAGATGGGTCCACCAGTGTGACAAGGGTGCGCCGGCGCCCAGAAGTCGGGGAGACGGGTCCACCAGTGTGATAAGGGTGCGCCGGCGCCCAGAAGTCCGGGAGACGGGTCCACCACTGTGATAAGGGTGTGTCGGCGCCGAGAAGTGGGGGAGACGGGTCCACCACTGTGATAAGGGTGCGCCGGCGCTCAGAAGTGGGGGAGACGGGTCCACCAGTGTGATAAGGGTGCGCCGGCGCCCAGAAGTCCGGGAGACGGGTCCACCACTGTGATAAGGATGCGCCGGCGCTCAGAAGTGGGGGAGACGGGTCCACCAGTGTGATAAGGGTGCGCCGGCGCCCAGAAGTGGGGCAGATGGGTCCACCACTGTAATAACGGTGCGCCGGCGCCCAGAAGTGGGGGAGACGGGTCCACCACTGTAATAATGGTGCGCCGGCGCCCAGAAGTGGGGCAGATGGGTCCACCACTGTAATAAAGGTGCGCCGGCGCCCAGAAGTGGGGGAGACGGGTCCACCACTGTGATAATGGTGCGCCGGCGCCCAGAAGTGGGGGAGACGGGTCCACCAGTGTGATAAGGGTGCGCCGGCGCCCAGAAGTGGGGGAGACGGGTCCACCAGTGTGATAAGGGTGCGCCGGCGCCCAGAAGGGGGGAGGGGGGAGACGGGTCCACCACTGTGATAAGGGTGTGCCGGCGCCCAGAAGTGGGGGAGACGGGTCCACCAGTGTGATAAGGGTGCGCCGGCGCTCAAAAGTGGGGGAGACAGGTCCACCACTGTGATAAGGGTGCGCCGGCGCCCAAAAGTGGGGGAACGGGTCGAACATCGTGATAAGCTCCGCTGGCGCTCAAAATTAGGGAAGAGGGGTCCACCGCTGTGATAAGGGTGCCCCGGCGCCCGGAAGTGGGGGTGACGGCTCCAACACTGTGGTAAGGCCTAGCCGGCGCCCAAAAGTGGGGGAGACGGATCCACGCGGTGATAAGGGTGCGCCGGCCCAAAGCTGTGAAAAGAGTGCTCCGGCGCCCGAATTGGGGAAAACGCCTGGAGACGGGCACAACTGTGTGGTGAGGGTGTACCAGCGCCCAAATGGGGGAAAACACTAAGGGACGAATCCCGCAATGGGAGTACTCCCAGTAGAGAAAATACGCTAGATATGGGATCCATTGATTTATGCAAAGTGCGTTTCGGATTGCTGTGCGGCTATCGCCTCCAGTGATGTGAGGTGGATGCGATAGTCAAAAATCAGAAACATAACCATGAGGTTGACCGCTATTTGAAGTGCATCATCTAAATGAACAGACGGATTCAACAGTCCATTACAATTTAACCTGATTGTTGCAATGGAACGACTATGAAGTTCATTTCATTTATCCCTATTACGTGAGACCGGTAAGTAGGGTTTGCTCTGTTTGGTTTTCGTGCACCGATTTATGACGGAATGATCTGTAAAACTGTGGGTATGCTCCTCAAGGAGTGTAGCATTAGGCGTCGCCGTCACCGTACTGATTCTTAATTTTCAATACATATATCGATTGTGGGCGGTCCGAAGTTGGCGACTGACCATCGCGACCCGTCCACAATCAATACGTGTCGAGAAGAAGTCGCCTATTTTTGGCGATGCTAGGTGCAACACTACTCGAGGAGTATAGGGCAATTTAAGGCCAATTTATGCCAGTTGCGTGCGTCATTCGTGCATCAGACGCATGCGTCCATCTGCAAGGAAATTCCCATGAAGACCGGTCAAAGCGGCGTGCAAATCCTCAACGAAAAGAACCGCAGGCCGCCGCGAGGCAGTAAACGCGTGCGTCTGAGCTGCGACTGGGCCCTATTCTTCATCATGTAGACGCGCGCGCGTCAGTAGTATGCATTGCAGTATAAATCGCTTTTATATCCGCAGCTTGACACGTCGTTTGAAACAACGAATTTATTGTGTGCTAATATTTCATTTTTTTGCTGTCAACGCACGAGTGGGTTAAAGTTACCAGTTCTTCGCCAGTTAAAATTAAACTAACAACGTTAACGATGAAGGTGATGCGCATTTACACTTGCGCTGTAATTTACGTGAACTGTAGGATCCTGCGTCATCGTCACACAGGCGACTGTGACATCGGGGCCTATCGTTTATGGACGAGGCGTTGGCGACTGTGGCGCCGGTGTCTCTCGATTGTGATAGGTCGCCACTGTTAGCGATCTGTTGTCGCCTACGATGGCGATTTGCGGCCGTCATGACGCGGGGTGCTCTACTCCACGTGGACTATAGCGCCTACCTTAAATCCAACCAGGCAGTGCATCATCGGATCTGACTTGAAGACTGCATCAGTGTGACCGTTAATTTAATCAGAAGGGGTGCTCCAATGCGACGCAGTGCAATGCATATTTGCAGTTATAGTGCATCGGAGTCCGATCCGGTTGGGTAAGGAAAGATACGTATCGATCTTCCTTATCCTTCTTCCAACGAGGAACAATACGTATCCTTTGTTAACCGATCAGATCGGACTCCGATGCACTACAAAAGCGGCTTATGGGTATCATCGCAGAAAAACTAACACTTATTCACCTTCAGTTTTTAGAGCTTTTCTGAGGGGGCAGTTGATGCAAGATTGGATTCCTTCGCAAATTCTGCTGTTCAAGATAAAGTGGGGGAAGTATTTCTGAGGTCGGAACGATGATTGTTCCACATTTTAACAACTTTGTTCCCTTTCAAGTGAGAGTTGCCTTAGCAGCGAGAGATCTTACTCAACTATAGTTAGTTTATCTAGATGGTGCACTCCACGTATCTGGCAGCTCTGCAGCTACGTTCTTGATCGAACGAGGGGACCGCATTCATTTTTACTGATCCCAATAACTGATAAGTCTATCACTCCGCCTCGACGCCGATTTAGCAGCGGGGTGACCGGTACGTGGAGCGCACCGTCTCTATGAAACAAACACATATGTAAAGCAATGACGATAATCAGTTCCTGTGCATGCAACAACGTGCATGCGTTGTCGATGCTGCCTACACCGAGTAATCAAAGTTCACCTTCCATATTCACATTCATTAACATAGGTAGCTCACAGGCCTATGTACTTGCTGTAGTGGGAGCCTTTCCGTGTTGGATCCGCGCTTGCGCGCGATAAATGTACACTTGATGACCTTGCCGGTCCGATGAGGAAGTGCACCCTTTGAATAAATGACCTGTAATATTTTATGCTCAGCGACAGTGACTTCTTATGTATGCTGTCATTGTGGCACAGTGATGCGCTCCCATGTATAAGGCAGTATTCTCACACATGCATAATTCTTCCCATTTTTTTCATTTTGATCAAATAGATCTTTCCAAATGTTAGGTGACAGGCATCACTAGGGGGTTACATTTGGCACTCTGTCACAAACTAACTCACATCATTTTGATAGTTGTGACTTTCAAGGGGCATTGCTGGAACTTCACATGATTCCAGGATGAAATGTTTGCATAATACTTTGTGGTAAATCAATAAATATTTAGCATTTTTGAGGTGCATTTGTGCAGATCGAACTGATCGACCGATCTGGGATTTTGCAAGAACGATGCACAGACAGCGAGGACGTCCACGCGTTCACGTAAACAATGCCGAACGTCAAAGGAACTATCGTAGAAACGCCACGGTAGAAACAAGGAACGCAGCCAACGAACGCCTACGACAACGTCGGCGAAGGGAAGACGCCGCTCAGCGCGATGAACGACTCGCAGCTAATTCTGAAAGTCAGCAACGCCATCGCCGTAATGAAGATGATGAACAGCGTGTTGTCAGACTATTGACGAATGCTGACCGTCAACGCCTTCGTCGTCAAAACGAGGATGACGAGGAGCGCTCTGCACGATATTCAGCGAATGCGCAACGTCTGCAACTACATCGTCAAAACGAAAGCGATGAACAGCGTTCTGCACGCCTTTTGGCGAATGCAGAACGTCTTCGTCTTCGTCGTCAGAACGAAAGCGATGAAGAGCGCGCTTCTAGACTTTTGGAAGAAGCACAACTCCAGCAACTACGTCGTCAGAACGAGGACAGCCAAGCCCGTTCTGCACGCCTTTTGGCGAATTCACATCGTCTGCGACTTCGTCGCGATGAGATTCGTCAAAACGAAAATGATGATATGCGTTCTTCTAGACTTTTAGAAGAAGCACAATATCAGAGGCTTCGTCGCCAAAACGAAGACGATGAGAGCCGTGCCGCCAGACGTTATGCGGATGCACAACGTCAGCGACGACGGCGGCTCAACGAATATATTGAACGAAGAGTCGATAGCTCGAGAAGTGAGCGACAACCACAACACCTGCGGAATGAGAGCATTGAACAACGGTCAGAGAACTTGCTGGCATCTCCTCAACCCCGCCCTAGGCGATCTGAGGATGAAGACCATGGTCAGCAGGAATCACTACATCGTGTCGAACCTCAAAGGCAACGTCGACGTCGCAGTGCTCTACAAGAAACGCTAGGACTTGCATTGCGACAGAGAAGTGCTGAACAACACTTCTTAGGAGCGTTGGATCACCGATGTATAAATTGTGGGGCGCTACATTTCAGTCATGAGGTGAAGCCTCAACACCCGGATACTTTTCGTGACTGCTGCGACCACGGTCGATTTACTCTAAATCTATTTGATGAGTTTCCACAGGAAATTATGCGGTTTTACGTAGCAGACCCTTCGGCGTCTACAGAAGATAGACGTCGCCACAGGAATTTCTTGGAAAATATCAGGAACTTCAACTCAGCCCTAGCTATGGCCTCGATGGGCGCTTCTGTAGACACTTTAACAGGAAGAGGTCCATATTGTTATAGAATCCACGGCCAAGTGTACCACCGGCTTGGGGCTTTACATCCGAACACAGGCGGAAGACAGTACGGTCAGATTTATATTCTGGATACCGAGTTAGCCGCACAACAGAGGCTTGGAAACGCACAAAACCTCAACTGCGATCCTGATGTCATGCTTTTCCTTAGTCGTTGGTTTGCCGCAAATAATATTTACGCTCAATCATTCAAAATGATGAGCGAGGTTGAACAAGCGGAAATTGATGCAGCTGAACGTGAAGGTAGAAGGCCGACCACGATACGTATGGTTTTTGAAGACAATCGCGAAAGAGGAGTCGCGCGGGGACAATATGCTGTTCCTACTGCTAACGAAGTTGCCGTTGTTTACGTTGGCGAAGACAACGATGTACCGGCGTCCAGGAGTCTTGCCGTCCATCTCCGCCAACCGGAAGGAGCAGGTCTTATCAATATCAGCGACATTGACAAGCGCTGTGATCTCCTCACGTACCCTCTGCTATTTCCAACCGGTCGAGGGGGATGGGATCCAACCATGGCTGATAGATTTGGGGTACGTATTACCCAGATGAAATATTACTCTTACCTCTTCTCGATCCGGGACTCATTTAACCCTATTTTGCACGCCGGAAAGCTGTTCCAACAGTTCGCTGTTGACGCTTACGTGAAGATTGAGCAAAACCGGCTGAATTACCATAGGACGCATCAAAGAGATCTACGTTCGGATTCCTACAGGGGCCTGCAAGATTACCTGGCTGGCGAAGACATCTCTGGGCCGCCGGGTAACCGAATTATCCTTGCTTCATCGCATATCGGTAGCCCTAGGGCTATGCAACAATCGTATCAGGATGCGATGGCAATTGTGGCTCGCTATGGGAAGCCAACTTACTTCCTTACTATCACCTGTAACCCACAATGGAGAGAGATTCAAGAGAATTTGTACAGTGGCCAAATAGCATCAGACAGACCGGATTTGATAACACGAGTTTTCAACGGCAAACTGAAAGAACTATGTGATGACCTCTTTAGGAGGAACGTTCTTGGTGAGGTCGAAGCATACGTTTATGTTATCGAATTCCAGAAACGTGGCCTTCCTCATTGTCACATGCTACTTATTATGAAGGAAGAATGGAAGATACGAACTGTAGATGACGTAGATAGTGTTGTCTGCGCAGAGTTACCGAATCAAGAAGAAGAGCCACAGGCGTATGCTGCGGTTTGCGCATATATGATCCACAGAAAATGTGGTCTGGAAGACCCGCATTCACCGTGCATGCGAGACGGGAAATGCTCAAAACGCTTTCCCAAGCAACTTCGCGACAGGACATCGATGGAGGTGGATGGTTATCCATGTTACCGGAGGCGCAATCTTTCTACTGCCGAAATTCATGGAAGCGTCTATACAGATGAATGGGTTGTTCCCACAAACCTGTATCTTTTGACCAAATTTAACTGTCACGTTAACCTTGAGATCTGTGGAACGATTTCGGCAGTCAAATACTTATATAAGTACATTTACAAAGGACCAGATCGTGCACGGATCACCATCGAGAACGAAGCAGATGGAAACGGAAATCCTGTGGTAGACGAAATAAGGCAGCATTTGAACACCCGATATGTCTGCCCACCTCAGTCTCTCCACAGGGTGTTCGGCTTCTCCATGCAGGAGAAGTCGCACACGGTGCACAGACTAGCTGTTCATCTGCCAGGGTACCAAACTGTTTATTTTGTTGCTGGGGAGGAACAGCAAGTACTCGACCGTGCGCGGACCAACTTTACAACACTCACGGCTTATTTTGATCTCAATCGAGTGTCCTCAGATGCTTTTGATGGAACTGCCCCTTCTGACATGGATATCGATGCTCGAGAACTTTATTACTACCAGATTCCCGAGTATTTCACATTCACCCCACGCCACGGATGGAAACGAAGAAGACGCGGAGGCAAAGAGATCGGTAGAATGTATACTGTATCGCCAAGCGACGTGGAACGTTATTGTCTCCGTATCCTTCTACTGAATACGAAAGGAAAGACATCGTTCGAAGACCTACGAACAGTTAATGGCAGGACGTATGAGACATTCTCAGACGCTGCAAAAGCTTCTGGCTTTCTGGATGACGATAGGTATTACCGCCATAGCATTCAAGAAGCAGCCCAGTTTCAAACGGCATCAACGTTAAGAAGTTTTTTTGCGTGCTTGCTTTGTTGCTGCGAGGTAGTGGATGCACAGGATTTGTGGAACGAATTCGCAGCAGCAATGGCTGATGATTACATTCATCGTGGACTGGGAGAAGAAGAAGCAATTGCAGTAGCCTATTATGACGTGGCTGATCGAATGCTGCTGCTGGGTAGAGATCTCACACAAATTGTGACACCTCCCGCGAATCAACGCCCTGTAGTCCCTGATGCTCCTGTCAATTACGAACACCACCAAAGTGAGGGAGAACGTTTGTATGAAACACTGAACACGAACCAAAAAAGCGCTGCCGATGACATTCTTGCAGCTTTGAATCGGGAACAACAACGGTGTTTCTTCATTGACGGACCAGGAGGAACAGGAAAGACGTACCTGTACACCACGATTTACAATATTGCTACTGGACAACGACGTAAAGTATTGTGTGTGGCTTGGACAGGTATCGCTGCTAACCTACTTCCGGGAGGGAGAACTGTGAGTTCTGCGTTTAAACTTAACATGGCGGATGGGAATCGATCTTCACTGATGAAGCGACAGCAGAAAGAAGCCCAAGAGCTGATGTCTACAGATATCATCATCTGGGATGAGATATCCATGGCTCCAAGATGTGCACTTGAAGCTGTGGATACTCTTTTCCGCGATATCATGCAGGACGAAAGACCGTTCGGAGGAAAGCTTTTCATCATTGGAGGCGATTTTCGCCAGGTGCTTCCAATAGTGGAGCATGGTCAAAGAGAGGACTTTGTCGAGGCCTGTGTCAGCCGTTCATTTCTGTGGCCATTATTCAAAATGCACCGCCTTGAGGCCAATATGAGATCGCGAGTTGCAGGGCGTGATTGGCATAGGTTCTTACTTGATATTGGTAACGGGCAAGCTAACGATGGTGACGACCGCGTTAACCTAGAAGAGGATTTCCTATGTGATGGAAACATTGTAACGGAAATTTTTGGCGAAGTGATTGATCCAAATGAAGCAGAGAACCTGTACGGACGAGCAATCCTTGCCCCAAAAAATGCGCACGTCAGGAAGATCAACGACGAAGCGATGGAACGTTTGCGCGTAGGAAATCTGCAGGACGAACGCATCTACAAAAGTATCGATGAGGCAATTCGTCACGAAGGAGATCCCGCCGAGCTGTATCCAACAGAGTACTTAAATGCGCTTGAGCCATCAGGAATGCCGTCACACGAGTTGAAATTGAAGAAAGGTGCCATCATCATGCTGCTACGCAACCTCGATGTTGTCAATGGCCTCTGTAATGGCACACGTTTAAAAGTCGAGACGCTAGGTCGGTACGTTCTCGGATGTCGCTTTATTTGCGGAGAGCACAAAAATCAGCTTGCGGTGATCCCGAGGATCGACAATTACTGGGACAAACAGCTGCCGTTCCGGCTACGTCGAAGACAATTCCCAGTACGTGTGGCATTTGCGATGACGATAAATAAGTCGCAAGGGCAATCTTTTGATAAAGTAGGAGTATGTCTTCCAGAAGATGTATTCAGCCATGGGCAGTTGTATGTCGCATTTTCCCGAGTACGAACGCCGGAAGGTCTGAGAGTGCAGACACCTACGAATTCAGTGAAGAATATTGTTTATGAGGAAGTTTTACTATAAGAATTGTTCTGCGCACAGAAGAATAAGAGTTCAAAAGGTAACAAAATACCCAATTTGCAAGTTATTGAAGTCAAATCTAATGCATTTCAGATAAAATTGCGAAAGCAGATATGTTTGTTTATGTTGTTATTATTTTCAATGGTTCACTTTTATGCACGTACATAGTCAATCACAAAAGTGAGCGTTAATAAACTAAAATCACTTCAAAACATAAGATTGCATAAATAGATAGATAAATGCATGAGATGCGGAACCACTGCACCACAACTGAACTCATGGACGGTGATCATAGAGATCGAGCCGAAGCCATTCCAAGACGTCGACTCGGTCTCTATGCAATCATGCTACGAAAATTTTGTGAAGCATGTCTAAGTAGGTTTCGCATCCCACCCGAGCGGTGATGTGTGTGTGTGTCGCGTGTGTGTGTGTGTCGCGTGTGTGTGTGTCGCGTGTGTGTGTGTGAACGAGACGATTTGGTAGCGTTAGATCATCATCGTGGCAAACGTTTAGACTTTTTCTGGACTGCTTCACTTCACGGCGATGAATAGTATAATGGAATGATAAGCGAAGGCGAAAAAGTTAACAATAACAGAGATTGGGAGCCAATATTACAGCCGCTATGACGAAGTGAATATCGAAGAAACCATTACAAAAAATTGATTCTTGGCGAATCTCACACGCCACAACATTCAGTCCAAGGACTACAATAATTAAGGAAGACACCACACTCTCCACTGAAGATGAAAATGCACTTCGAAGATATAAATCCAGGGCTGGCCTTCCTTTTTATCCGTGGATTTGAATCAGCAGCACACACTGATGGAAATCACAGCGTCAACTACGTTGATATTACCAATGTCGCATAGCGATAGGACTACTCAAAACTGAAAACCAACAGAATATTCTATCTGTTAGAGTTGGACAAATTTTTCCCCAAAAATTCTGACGATCCCTGCAGCACTTTTCTGTAGGAGAAGAACACTGGGAATGACAGCAGGAAAGAATAGTGAACTATAAGATAAATTTGACATGATAATGGAATGCAAATTGAATGCTGAGTATGGATTTCTTTTCTTTCTTTATTTTCATAGGAAAAGAAGAACTTTACATAACAGCAAATTCAGAGGTGAACACATTTATCAACACAAACTGCTCTGCAGTGGCAAAAGTGTTGTCCATGGAGCTGCGCAGTGGAGCTTTCATGAAGGAGTACGCATGTTAGTCCTTCTTTGTCTACACTAACGAGTGCTAACGGAGAATTAGTGATATCGGACCATTCTAGGCCCACAAAAAATGCATATGGAGCTCCTTAAGATAAACCCCAAGGAGGGTACTGAGTATTGTCGGGGGTGAGCTATCGACTCAAACTGAGCCCCTGCGCCAAAAACTTTTACATGGAACACGTATGTTTTCCTTTCTTTCCTTCTACATAGTGGAAGGTTAACGAACCACTCTGCAGTTAGCAAGAATACCGAGAAGGACACATATGGAGTTCCTTAAGATAAACCCCAAGAAGGGTACTGAATATTGTCGGGGGTAAGCTATGTACTCAAGCAGAGCCCCTGCACAAAAACTTCTAGAATATATGTGTAGGTTTTCTTCACTTTCGGCTGCTTGATATTTTGTAGTTTACGAAATCTACTTAAACTCTGCTCATAAAGTTTTATGGGATTTATTCTTTTGCAGTTTATAGGTGCGATCACAAGAGAAGACTTTCTCATTATCTTTGTGTTACAAGAGATTGTGATTACGTGGGCTAGGCATTAAGCAAGAGCTTTTCAATATGCATTATTACTGTCTTGCTACTGCACTGTGAACAACCTGAATGAATTTGTTTTCAAAGTTTCTATCTTTTACCACTATGTTCCTTCCTAATTCCACTTTCCAGTGTATGTTGACTGCTTTTCTGCTTTAGCAGTGCTTAGAAAGACGAGCTGAACACTAATAATGTGAATGCAAGAGGATGGCTTTCTCCGAGAAAACCTTCACTTTTCTAATTTTCACTGCTTCTCCTTGGAAATTTTATTTCTTTACTTTCGCACCACTGTTAATTTGGCAGCATCAATGTGGCTACATAAATTCAGTAGATCTAATCTAGGCTCATGCGAGCGAAGCGAGCATTAACGCCAGTCTGGAAGTCCGGCGTCAGCCGGACGGCCAGACTGGTATATAAAAACGAGGGTGCGCAGAATGTTGACTCTACGTCCTTGACCTCAACCAGCAATTCACAATGCACTTTCAATGTTTATTTTCTGTGGAATAGCGAGTATTAAGCAGTGTTTTCTATTTATTCCAGTATTATACTAATCTTCGTGTACATTCGAAGAAGAGGACTCTGACTGGCCGAGTAATGAAAGATGTCCCTGGACATTCGGGAAGCTTCCTGAAATATATGATTTCAGAGACCGATTCTCGCTGCTCTCCTGGAACAATAGTCGCACAAACCAGCTTGTTCTTGGGACGTATATTATCCGGGATCTTCAGATTCTCCACTACTAATTTAAGGCGTCTTCCAGTATATTCAATAACGTCACGTGGCCAGTCGTCCGATGAAATTAAGTACAGCTGAAATGGCTCATTTAAATTGCAGAAACGATTTTATTCTGACGACATACCGTTAAATCTATGTGCTCGCCAGGTTTTAATATACCGTGGGCTTGTGATAGTCTCATCATTTTCTCCTGAAATCTACCATATTGGCGGCCAGTCCAACGAGTCGGCGGGGCCTTCGCGGCACTAAGTGATCACTACCTTAGCTTTTATACACCACGCCACTGTAAAAGGATCCTTGTTGGTTATTGTGAAGTCTCCATAGCAGGGTTTCTTATAAGTGGTGGGGGAATTGAAGACGAGCCACCTAGAAAATTTCACGCACCTAGAAATACCCTAAATTGATAAACCCTAACAAAGTGTATCCACCTTGGAGCACACAATATCTCGCCATCCGGTGTCTCTCCAACTATGCGGTTTCTCAGGAGTTCCTGATACGTCTCGATGATCTTTGGTGTACCCGATCTCGGCGGCCCATTCCCGCCTGGTGCTCTGTTCGGCGTTGGAGATCGCGGTGGTGCACCAGGTGGTGGTGTAGGAGCTTGCGCTCTCGCAGGTGGTCCAAGATTAATGCTGAATACCTTGTGGATGAGTGATGAAATAGTGTGAGCGTTGAATGTCGGAAAAACCTTTGGCCAGCGCCTCTCTGCATTTGGAAGGCGCCTGGCACGAGTATGCGAGTGGTCGAAATGAGAATGACTCCATTCTGTGCATTGTTGATATCGTCGAGATGTTATGATGATTAGTGTAGCTGCACAACACACATTCTTTGACGCTTGGTACTACACGCAAAAGCAGTAGCAGTGCTGATGCTACTATGCTGACATCGCTACTGCAGCAGGCTTTATTATGTGAGGAACCTATTGTTAGACTATTTTGCAAGTGCGAAAACCTGGACAAGCACCCTCTGCTCATTCTTTTCTTATGTTGATGTTTCGTGCAGAAAGAATCAGAGGAGAAGTGGGGTTCAGAAGCAACAGATCGTGCAGCGAACAAATCTTCGCTCCTCGTTACATTATCGAACAGTGCATTGAGTACCGTCACCCGCTCTATGTAAAATTCATTGACTTCCAGAAAGCATTCGACAGTACTCACAGAGAATTCTCATGAGCAATTCTCAAAACGTGCGTCATGCCCCAAATATTCGCACTCTGTTCAGAATTTTGTACCTCAGTTCCACGGACGCACTGGCTCCAAATCATCACGAGCGTGAGACTAGAATTAGTTCTATCGCTTGTCCTGTTTGGAATCGCATTGGATTTTTTCGTGAAAGAGGCAATGAAGCCAAACAAGGCAGGCATGGAATAAGCAATCATGATTACACCTGGACCACGCTGACGACAGTCTACTATCCGACAAACCGACAGCAGATCCCAAGAAACTACCGCAAGTCTCAACCAGGAAGCCAAAAACATCCGGATGCGCATTTGCACCGAAAGTTCGAAAGTCATGAAAGTAGAGGCTATACACGCGCCAATCAAAATTAGCGTGGGACCGCTCAGTTTAAAAACGCTTGTCTGTTTTGGAAGGGTGTATCATCGTGAGGGAAAACGAGATGGAGCCTTCCCGCCCTTCACGATCAACTCGTCCTCGGTCGCATTCAAATCTGCATGTTTGTGTCCAGTAAAACCGCGCACGAAGGGAACGAGTCAACCCTTGAGGGCGAGAGGAGGATTTGAACGGACCAATCGCAGAACCATGCCACGCCCCGTTTTCCCTCACAATGATAGACACCCGTTTTGGAAGCACTGTTGCATGATGGAGATACTGGAAGATGTCTGCTAGAGTCATCGAGAAATAGACGGCTTTCATGAAAGTTATTTGCGGTGATGTAATTATATGATTGATGAATATTGGAATAAATAATAAAATTATGTGATTATACGAGTGATGTAAACAAATAATATATACTTCAATGTGCTATATCACGGATTTGTAAACAAACAGTAAATACTTCAATGTGTTGTATCACGGATTTCTCCAGCAAGCAAACGACCTGATGGCCGTCCCAGGAACAGGTGGCGACAACTCTAAGCCATTGACCTTGGATATTTTCAGAGAAGAAGCTCAAGCGCCAATGCAAGACCACCAGCGATCGAGAGAGCTCGTTGCCCGATATGCCCAACAGCACAGAAGGAATAACGTCCAAGTAATGCGTAGAGAACTCTTCATCAAACGCCCTTTAAAATTTTTAACTTTACATTGTCTAAAGGAGGCAATCTATTATAGCTAATGATCTAATATCCAATAATCAATAATAATAATTAATCTAATATAGCTTGCATGATATTGTACATTCACGTGTACGTGTACATTTTCACATAAGAAAAAAGATTAGATTCAGTTCAGGCATATGAGAGCTCGTGTGCCTACTTGTGGAATAATCCCGACTTATTACAGAACTAAACTGCATGCATGAAAATCGCAATCATGGCCAAGTGCAGATTTAATTTCGGGAAATAATCGCGTGATCAATCGATGCTGCCTAATCCTGTCCCTGTTTATAGCTGTAAAATCTGAATCTGGGCATGATCAGGACTTTTATGCATATTTCCCCAGGCTACTAGGTTCTTGCTCCTTCATGATAGCGAAATTTCACTTCGGTCCGATATAACAGCCAAATATAAGATATTTTGCAGTTAATCTTTTTTATACATGTGAATGTATGAGGTCCCATGATAAGTGTACATCGGATTCGTTGTCTTCTCAAGATAGTAAAGATACACAAAGGGTGTGAACAAAGACTTTCCAATACGAATCCAAAGTCCTCAACTAATTCCTGCGCTCTGTCGACGATCTCTATTCACCATCTGTTGAGTGGACGACGTGAGCTGAGTCAAAACTCACTTTCGATTTTTTTTCTGCTTCTGTGCGAATGACTGAACTAATTTGAGAGAAAAACGGCACTATGTCTGCAGCCCAGTGCTAACCTCTCAATTTCAGATGAGTTTCCGCGGGTTTGCTACGGCTTTGCTGTTGGCGGCATTCTTCTGTGGTGCCACAAGTAACTACGAGCACACCGAAGTTTTCCCGACGAATGAAAAACGTCAGGAAATGAAGAAGATGACTGACTCGAAAGACAACTACGAAGCCCTTCTCTTGTTCCCTGTTGTGATGTGGGTATGACGCTCTTGTGATGGGCAGCCAACGTCACGACTTCAAAGGACTTGTCCTTCATTAAAAGCACAGGAATTTGTCTAGTAGGAACATTTATTCTAACATTTCCAGACCTTATTTTGGTGGTACGACGAAACCTACTACGGAACCACCAAAGAAATCTGTAAAGCAACCGAGACAGAAAAAACCAGCCTGGGAGCGCAACCGATGTTGGTTCAATCCAGTCACTTGCTAGCAATTGGATGCTCGGAGGTGTCGCTAATCCAATGATGGCCATCTTACTACCTTTTTAATTAAAGTATTCCTTTGCATCGGGTATTTATTGTGCTGAAAATTTACTTGCAGAAGAGTGCAAGATAAAGATTTGCATGCGCTGCTCGATTGATTCTTCAGCGAAAGTTAGAACGAATTAGGCTGAATATGCAGAATGTAGAATTGCTATTTCACTGCTCCACTGTATGAGCAACTGTAACTGAGCACAAAGATTCTCAAACGAACCATCGACCGCAGCATTCGAGACATCATCCGACTGTCCATTAGAGTAGCACCCGCGGAAATTTCCGCTTCTTAGATTATGATCCAATCGTGATGTAATCAATTGTGGGTTCAATTTTGCAACAAGAGCACCAGCTAGAACTTTTCTTTAAAGGCAGGAGTCCACCTCGTTTTGCATGTTAGGGATATCAGCAGATTCTTGACGTCCCCGGCGCGCTGATTCCAGCAATGTACATCAAAAATCACAGGAATGACGAAAACCCCGTGTCAAAGTACCCGTTGCTTGGAGCAGGGACGGGGCTCGCTGCATGCTGTACTAGCTGTCCGCCAAAGCAGCAAAGTCAGGTGATCACGTTTTAGCCCGTTCAATCGATAAGATCAGCGGTGATGCACGTCTTTTCCTGCCAACTTGCTCCAGCAAACTGTTACAAGCCCCTTCCCGAAAAACCGGTTTGCAGGCCATTTTGGGACATATATATTTATTACATGAGGTATAACACTCATGTGAAGGGGCACTGACCCCAATATAACGACAAATAACATCATAAAACGTGAGAAAATGAACAGATAAAACGAACAAACATTAAGCAAGGAAAACGAGATAAGTCTGGACTGAGCACCATCTAAGCATCCAGGTGAGTATCCACAATATTAGAGAACGACCTAAGTTTGCTTGGTAGTGACTTCCTATTATGTAGCCTGAAATATTCCCTACCAGCACGGTTTGTGAAGAAGTGATACCTGCAGTTAAGTTTGGCTCGCATCACAAAGTATTTAAAGGAGTTACCCCTAGTGCGAGACGTTCTTGACGAACAAAACTCCTCAGGTCTAAGTTTGCAAAGTCCGTTGATGATTTTGTGGAACAAAATTAGGTCAAACTTCTTACGCCTATGTGCCAAGGTGTGTAAATTAAAGTTGGCATTCCTTTCTTGATAGCATGGAATGCCATCATATAAAAAGCCTAGCATTCGAGTCATCAATTTCCTGGTAAAATCATTTTGAACCCTCTCTAGTCTGGCTACAGTTGCCCGCTTGTATGGACTGAAAACTGCAGTACCGTATTCTAAAATAGGACGAACATAAGATTTGTAAGCCTGCAATAAGACATCAGTTCTGCGTGTAGAAAGGGCTCTGAACAAGTTGTACATTGTCCTGGCAGCTTTTGCAGCAATGATCGTGCAGTGCGTATCAAAGCATAGACTGTCTGTTACCAAGAAGCCAAGATCTTTGACTTCAGTCACTGCTTGAATAAGTGAATTTCCAACCTTGTACACAAAAGTAGGATTACTGGCCCCAATGTGTAGTATTTTGGTTTTCTCTTTGGACAGAGGAAGTCCCCAACGAATAGACCAATCGTGAATCGTCTCAATCGCGGTTTGCAGCATATTCGAATCACTTGAACTCGAAATAGTACGATAGATCTTAAGATCATCAGCAAAAGCGGTGCACCCAACTCCCGTGGAAGTAATGAGGGAAGGAAGCTCAAAAGTGTAAATATTGAAAAGAACTGGTGACAAAACACCACCCTGAGGCACTCCACTGGCGACACATCTAGGTTTGGAAAATGATCTATTAACCCTGACCATAAACGTTCTTCCAGATAAGAAGGCATTTATCCACTCCACAATACGTGGATGAATTCCAACCTGCTGAAGTTTGAGAGCGAGTTTCACATGGGAGACTCGATCAAACGCTTTAGCAAAATCAAAGTACACAACGTCTACGCACTTGCCCTCATCCACGGATCGTGTCCAGTCGTTGAGACATTGTAGCATAGCAGTAACCGTTGATTTGCCACTTTGGAATCCATGTTGAAACTCAGAAATAACAGAATGCTCATCAAGATGTTTCACTATTCTTTTTTTGAGTATCTTCTCAAAAGCCCTTGCGAAAATGGAAGTGACGCTGATAGGACGAAAGTTTTGCGGGGAAGAATATGGCGGTTTTTTAGGAATAGGGGTAACATACGAGAGTTTCCATCTTGAAGGAACCTCAGCTCGAATGAAACTGAGGTTGAAGATGAATGCTAAGGGGCCGCTGATAATCGGTGCTACATTCCTAATGAACAAGAGCGGAATCTCATCGGGCGTTTTAGAAAATGAGTGCGGCCACCGATTAAGCAAAGTAAAAATCTCTTCGGCGTAAAACCAAACCGAGTCCTTCATAGTTGGGAAATGAGTTCCTGAAGTAGAGCGTAGAACGTTTTCATCAACCGAGAATGACTTTTCAAAAATTCCGGCGAACACTTCCGCTTTTTCAATGTCAGAGGTAACAACCGTCCCATCATCATGACATATGGGCCCCAGTTTAGGTTTAACATTAAGTTTAGACTTAAGAAGTTTGTAAAACGCCCCTTTGTTCTTGGACTCGACGACTTTTCTTTCCATGGAATCATTATACTTCCTTAGCTTCTTCTCAAATTTGTAATGCAAGCCTTTGAATGAAGCCCAATGCTCGGGTCTATTGGTCTTTACAGCGGTAGACCATGCTAATGACTTCCTACCCGATAAGGCGACAAGATATGATGGTAGTCTTGTCTTATTTACGGGCACCCTAACGACGGGAACGTACAGATCGATGGTGTGGTGAAGTATTGCAAGGAACAATTCGTAGATATCGTTGACATTGGTGACCGAGGCAAAAGACCCATACCAGTCCACTGTAGATAAGTAACTGTTGATTAAATCGAAATCAGCACCTTTAAAATTCCTCTTGGTAACGAAGTTTGGTTTCGGTTTGGGAATTTCCACCTTGAATGTAATAGCATTGTGGTCACTAGTTCCCATAGGTGCACACACTTGAACATTGGAGATGACATTAGGGTCACCGCTCAGTATGAGGTCCAGGATATTCCCACCAAGAGTGGACCTAGTGACGTGCTGCGAAAGGTTATGGGTGTTGCATAATCCCAAGAAGGATTTAGATACCGCACAGGATTGTCTACATGTAGGGGCCTTACCCCATGTTATCCCTGGTAAGTTGAAATCACCGGTTACAATACAGAGCCGATCACATGAGATGAGATCACTCACCGCCTTAAAAAGTTGCTCACTCATGGAAGAAGTGCAGCAGGGCGCTCTATAAACTAAAACCACTCTGAGGTTGACATTAAGAGCAATAATATCACAACACAATAACTCGTACGCGTCTGGGTCACGGAAGACTAGAATGGGCGATAAAAGCCGGTTTACCAAAAGTGCCACTCCTCCACCCCTTTTGTTAACTCTATCCGACCTAAGAATTTCGTACGTCCCGAACAGTTCACCTATAAGGCACTCCAGATCAATACTCGGATTGAGCCATGTCTCAGTCAACGCAACTAAGGCAAAATTGTACTGTAGGATATGGAACTGAAGGCTACGGTAATTTTTCGTAAGTGAACGAATATTGGTCAAAAAGCATGATAGGAACTCATCAGGACACCGAAGAGGAGTGCTCAGTTTGACATCTGACTTGGATCATGAGATGCACTTTGATGTGATGAACTGTGCGGAGCATTTGTAGACGAATGCAAAGAAACATTAGGGTTGCCATTAGCAGGGAATGGTGTGGAGTTGCGATTAATGTTATTGTTGCGTCGAGCAACTCTCTCAGCTTTAAGCCTATCCCTTTCTGCCTTTGGCAAAGAGGGACGGATGAAAAGCTTCGGGATAAAATAGTTCCTGAGACGCGATGCTCGCTGCAACATTTGCCTAGCATGGAAAGATGAGGGGAGAACAACTTTTAGTACTAGGATAGGAACGATTATAACGACCCATTCGGAAAGTAGAAACTGGTGAGCACTCTATTCCTAGGTAATCCATAAGATGGCGAACGGCATAAATGTCATCAATAACTCTGCACGAAGGAAGTTCGGCCGCGCTCTCACGCATGCCGACGACAACAACACAGCGACTATGTTCGTCTGGAGAAGATTTGGGAGGAGGATTGAGAGGATAAAGAGGCGAAGAAACAGTTTGTTTACGTGGCGAGGAGAGAGTGTGGTTAACCGAAGATTTTGAAGCTTGCGAAATACAAACAGAATTCCTAAGCTCGGCATTTTCCTTCCTAAGCATTGTGATTTCTTCAGAAAGCTCACGATTCCGGTTCAAGGCTGATGTTAGTAACTTCCTATCCTCCAGGAGGGTTGCTATGACAGCTCGCAAATGTCGCGGAAGAGCCTCATCCTTTAGCAGAAGGTCAACGTCCTTGCTGAATTCGTCAGACGCTTCAGGCGAGAAGTCGAAACACAACCGCTTTCTGGACCTCTCCTGAACAGGAACAGAAAAGAGAGGAGTTTCAGACATAACCGGCAATCGTCAGAGAATCTTATGCACCAAGAAAGGTGGCCAAGGGGAAGGAGTTTGATCCCGGCCACGGAGATCACAGCAGAAAAGGAGGACCGACGGATATGAAATCGATCCAAAGTAAGAGCCGTTCGGGGAGCAAAGTCCACCGAGAAACAGGAAGTCTCGAAGAAGTCAACTGGTTATGTGGCAATACGATGGATGGTTTCGTACCTCGCCGCAAAGGTACTAACAGATTCGACGGCAGGAGTAATAGCGAGACAGGACGATTTATTGAGCCAGGCCAATAATGTAGAAGTACAGCCAATCGGCGAGAGCCACTGGTGACCGACCGCACGGCACGGGCGCACGCGCAATATGACCCGCAATATGACATTTCGAGTACATTGCCGGAATCGGCGCACCGAGGAGGTTCAGAATATGTTAATAGCTCAAGCACGGGTATGAGGTGGGCCTCTGTCTTCAATCACGAGTAGTAACAGGTAATGCCTGGTCAACAGGATCACTGGACAGTTTTACGAATTCTCATGCTAGGATGTGTATCATCGTGAGGGAAAACGGGGCGTGGTACAGTCCTGTGATTGGTTCGTTCAACCTCCCGCCTCAAGCGGTTGACTCGTTCTCTTCGCGCGCGATTTCACTATACATGACTATGCAAAATTTGAATGGACAGAGGACGAGTTGATCGTGGAGGGCGGGAAAGCTCCGCCTCGTTTTCCCTCACGATGACACACACCCCTCATGCTACCACCGCGCTCCAAAATTATCCTTGGAGCGCGAAAAATTGCAACTGCCAGCTGATTGGGCAATGATTTCGAGTGGCAGTCGTTCACATTTCCCTTACCTTACTCAATTTTTTTATCACATTTTTATGCTCAAGGTTTTTTCCATTTACTTCCTTTTTCAATCACTATTAGTCTGTTTACTCCCTTCTTCCCACTCAGAACATCCAGTTCCTCAAACTTTTTAAATTCACCATACGATCTCGTTTTTCTTCCAAGCTATGTTTCTGTAATGAACATCATATTTTCTTCCTGTTTGTGCTTTTTTTGTTCCAATAAGATTGCTTCACTAGCCAAATATCCAGGAAAATATGGTTGGTATGGTTGCAGCGTCGGCTTTTTTGTTCGACCCCATCCACGTAACTCAACCACCCTGATTCGACACTTAACCCATGCTCCTCATGTTCAGGAACGTAATACTATTCCGCTACAATCTCAGAGACGATATTTTCTGTGGGAGTGCCGCCTTCAACCTATGCCACTTTTTATTCAGCTGCAGCGCCACTGATGCCCTCCATCCAAGCTGTTCGACTCCTAATTGAGAGCCATTGCAAAAAACCTTTGCATCTCGCCTTCTCAGATCTATACATGGGGCAGCTTGTTCAACCACTGTCAGACTTTTCAGACTCACAAGGAAGGGATACTAAATGCTGTGGCAGATGGAGATGAAATCTATGTTATAATAGAGGCATCTCAATCTGTCATCAAATCTGTCATGGTATATCTGATTGTGAAAAAATCCATCCAGGCTCTACTACGCACCTCGAGAAGTATAACGGGAGTCTCAGTCGCACCTCCTCCTCATGGGAGTCCTGCCCATCACTGCTTCGAGTGATTTGCATTATCGAGAGCATCCTAAGTTTTGACAGTAAAAAAGAATATCGAGATTACGCAGTACTGTTGTCTACATAGCTTTGTCAAGTTTATTGGATGGTACATCAACCATTAGAGCAATGATTACAAATAATTTTTACAAACATATGTTAGAAGTGCACATGAAAGAAAGTAACAAGTGAGGTCAACAATGTTCATGAGATACAGTAATAAAAATTAAAAAAACAATTGTCAGGGTTCTGTACTGCTGGCAGTACTAACACAAGTGTTTTTCAATCGTGCCGATTTTATAGCAGCAAACCTATTCTCATGTTTTGAACAGTTCCCAGAAAACTGCGTAGGTTGTATGATGAACGGATTTGCTTTCCCTGACAGAGGTATACGGTTCAGGCTCTGAACAGAATGAGGCTATAAATAGCAACAACATTGATTTATTAATCCGTATCCTGACCTGTTCATCCAGTTTCCCATCGCGACAAAGGCTCAGTCGACTCTGAAACAGAGCTGCAAACCCTGTCATAAAGGCATCCACACCGGCACGATGGCAACCTATGATAATCCAGCTCACTTATCAAGATTTTTTCTGAACCAATTCTTCTGGAACACACCAGTAACTGCTATCCTCGGTTTATTTCTCATCTCATCCACGGAAACTCGTATCCTCCGCGCCGTCTTCTCTTCTTCTTCTAGTCGTTCTTTTTCAAGCACGCTGTCAGGTTTCAAATGATCAAATCTGAAAGATGTATAACGTTGTATAATTAGATGTCCCAAGAGTCACTGACGGGGCGGACCATTCCAACCATATTAAGAAAAAAAAAACTGGACTGAATGACTTGAACCTACCTCCTTTTCCTTTTCCTCCTATTCCTTTCGAGCTTCTCATTCTCCAAATCTATAGCATAATCGACGTCGTGAATTAATTGGCACTGTCCCTGTCGTTGCTTGCGACAGAATCCATGATACTGCAAATTAGTCCTCACAATGTGCTATAATATAATGCTAGATTCGCGCAAAAATTATGAGAAAATTCACCTACAGAAAACTGCTCGCACACTTTTTCCTTCAAATCGAAAGGCACTACATGATCAGGGAAGCCGTCCGGAAGCGGACAGTCCACTTTCTCACAGGCTTTTTGTAACACCTTCATCATAGAATCAGTTTCATCGAATGCGACCGTTAGATGCCAACGGGCGCCTAGAGCTTCGCGAACGTTGTCGCCTTGACTGAAATGTGGATGACCTATTTGAGCAGATTTTACAGATTCATGCACGATAGAAAAAAAAAGTTGAATATACAAACTATAACGAATTAGATCAACCACAAAAGGTTAACAACAAGTACCCACCACTTACGAAACACATATTCCAGGAAGGATCCCGTCATCCGCGTCTGGTACTCTGCCAAATATTTAGCGTCACATACTGGAGAATCCAAGGGAAACAAATCGGAAAGAGCATTGCAAAATTCGCCGAAGCTGGAATGGAAAGTCAGTGAGACAACATCATTAGTAGAAAAAAAAAAACATGCCGACGTTAAGAATAGATGTATTTCATGCATCCAACTGGTACCCCTGCATAGCCAGCCGGCTTAAATACACCATTTACCTATTCGCTACAACCAGCCACCCCATCGGCAGCCATTTTCAATATAATCCGGTACGGCGTTCGATACACCAAGCGAAGAGAGGCTATTTTTTACGAAGTGATCCAAAACAGTTCAACGCATTTGTAGACGACTTTCCCAATACGAAGCGAGACTGCACTGAAGTTCGTCCACGTCCACTGACACCCCGTCCACTGACATGGTCAAACTACCATAGCTTCGCTGGTATTCTCCAATTTTACCTACCACGGCACAAATTACGTTTTTCCAAACCTAATAATCCACAATTAGATTTCTGGTTTACATCTTGCTTTAAGTTTTTTTTCCTGTTTGTTTATTTTAGCCTCTGTGGTTCTGTTTCGCACATCAAGATTGTTGAGCTTACGGGGCGCCTGCAGGGTATCAATTATATATGAAATAATGAATACCTGTCAGGGATGGGAGAGTAGAAGTGATGATAAAGAAAAGCAAGATCAACCAGTCCATTGTGCAGAATCAGTGGCACACCCCGTGACAACAGCTCTGTCATTAGTGAGCGGAGAGGACAGGCCTAAAATACGCAAAAATCCTCAGAAGTTGAGTGAACTGGTGAGGATAAGGAGAATGATCCACGTACCTTTGAAATATTACTTGGATAATAGCGTACACCCTCATCAATCAACTGGTTGAAGTCAAACGAATGTTTGGAGAGGAATTCTAGTGCTTCGGGTTCCACGGTGAATGGCTCAGCACACAACGATAGAATATTGAATACCTGGGGATATCTACCTAGTTTCATTTTTAAAAAATCAGAGAAAAAGAACTTGCTGCATATGCCCCCGATTTTTCAAAGATATCTTCCTCACCTGGCACTGAAATTTTATCCGCCTCTTCGTCTCCTTTTGCCCCGCCTTCTTGAAAAATGCTAAGCCTAGCGATAGTATTCCTCTGTAATCACAAAGCACTTCTTCACTTCTTTTTTTTTGTCCGTAAGCGCACCATAACTCACCTTGTTCTTGCCGCATCGCGCAGTGCAGCGTAGCGATCCGCGACGTTCTTAGCAGCACTTGCCAAACGTGACCCGAGACCAGACAGCTCCTATGAGGTAAATAGTCTAATACGAAAGTGAAGCAACTCGTTAGGTCACAAATATTGAGGCAAACTCACTAAATCCAGAGCAATGAAGTCTGCATTTTTCATGGACACTAGAAGATATGGCCAGATGGCATTGAAGTTGGTTCGACAGATCTCCATAATCTGAATCATGGATGACGTAGCTGTATTTACTCATCTGAGCAGACAACTGATTCTGCAGTAGCAAGAAGAGAGGTGCCTCATTTGGATGCTCTCGATTCCATAATACATATGCACCTAACTCTATGCAACACCAATCTAGCTGGAAATCCAAGTGGAAGCAGAATTTCTGCATTCGGAAACCTACTTCATTCGATTGGAGCGTGATCTGCAGTGTGCGCTCCAGATGAACAGATTGCACATGGCGCGTTGACCGGTCTACATGGAAATTCTCTCGCAAATGGATGCGTGCGACTGACTCGCGACTGACGCATGCAGCTAGTATAAATTGCCCTTTTCCACGGTTTTACACGTAATCACGTATATCATTGTGATCATAGCCAATGGAGATTGCTTTCTAATGAAAATATCAGAAACGATTCTGACGTGTAACGATGCCTTCAAAATAAAGTAACGAGAAAGAGCGCGCTCTGGAATATTCAGGACTCAAAAGATGGTAAAGGGAACAAGAATAAATGTTTTGATAATAAGCTAAACACTACAGTATATTCTGTTCCAGGCGCTATGATGGCCAGATATTCGTGCATACTGCCCGTTTCTCTCGCCACCCTCTACAAATGCCGCCCACTTTCCCGCATTATTTCTTTCTGGCGCCCATCCAACTATCTTCCTGGTGAATCGGACCATACAGTCGCTGACAGCTACGGTCACAAGCAAACCACGAACGGCATGAAGAATTCAATGTATATATTTATCGAAAGTCATCTTTCAAATATCGCTGATCTCCCTCGTTCATTCTCTCTGTTTTATTGCAGAGCACCTAGAGTGCACATAATAAATAAATAAATAAATAAATAAAAAGTAGGAGAAGACTTCCACGAGCGATTCCGACCACAGTACAGCACCTTACTGAAGGCACGCTACAGCAGTCATCTGCCGTCGTCACCCTGTTCGGACTCTCTTGAAAGATAAGCAAATTCACTTCTTTTCGCCTCTATCGCTCAATAGGAACGAGAAAAATCTTTATACCGTATTATCTCACCTGGATCTCCTCAAGTCTGGCTCGCAACGGCTTTCCCGCGTTTGTTAGCTGCTCGCAACTGACCATCCTTATTTTAGCAGGAAAAAAATGAAAGGTGAGGATATCAACTGACGCTGTGACTGGATTAAAATACTTTTAGATGACGAGTAAATCAATGACCATCATAAACATTAGTGAGGTATTGTTCCACAGCACACCATGCACCGAGATGAATAACAGACGGTCTTGGGGACAGATTTATTACCAAAATGCAAATGTTCAAAGGCAATAGCCACGTTCAATATTCAAAGCACGGTCATCAGATGAGATTAAAGACTGCGCACAAAAAGTAAGAAAAAAGAATACAGCCAACAAATACTCGTGAACATTATAAAGGCTAATTTCTATTGCATATTTGAGCATTCAGCGAAAACATTGAAAGTTCCGCCATAGAAAGTGGCAGTGCACCGGTGACCGGGAAAGGGTCGACAGATAGAAATGCAGCCAGATCATAGGGTAAACATTTAAAGCAGTTAACAATTCGTCTGAGCTCATTCCGCGGCGGTCCTATTCTAGAACAAAACTCGGGAGAACGTCAAAGTTACTGGTCCTTCTTCTCACCACTTGAAATCGTCCCGTTTTCGGTCGCTTGGCCGGTCGCACGTCGCTCGCGTGCAGCAGCAAGGGCTCTTAAACAAAACAATATAGCACTGGTAGCAAAAAAAAGATTAAAACTGCACAAGCTCGATTAATGCGAATTTTAGGGAAAGAACAGCGGTAAAATCATTCTGGCCCTGTTCACCAATTAGTTTTCAAGCATACACAGCCATATATGTACCTGGAGAGTGCGTCCCATATTCCACCCATGAAAACTGCACAGAACAAGTTCTCGATAGGAGCAAATGGATCCGTAACATGGAGAAGAATTGCCGACAGCTTGAAGTACACAAAGAAGCCGACAACACACTGAAAACAAACACATTTTTGAAAAGAACCCGTTATTTGGTGAAAGTCTTGTTTCTTTGCTGACATATTCACAGCTTTTCGCATTTCGCAAAATATGATAAGGTGCAGTACCAGTCAATCAATTTTGCATTACAAAATGCCGCCCATATTGTTTGCCGCGTCGCATCAATTACGAGGCACAGCAGACCAGCTGGCACTGATGTTTTAACTATGTTTGTTGCTACGCTGACCTAAGCATTTCGGATTGAAAAAAAGACACGAAGAAAAACGGTGGAAAACAAACAAAACACCAATGCCGACAAGGCCTGCGCTGCTCCGCGTAGGTGCTGCGGTGCAGCTGACCATTTGGTATTCTGAGATGCAAAATGACTGATCCGAACTGTATGACCAGAAAAAAAGGAAAGATCAATGATGTTAAATGGGGAAGGACCTCTAGTAACTTTAGTTTCGACAGAAAGTGATGACTCCTTTTCCTGAAACCAAAAGAGAGAGAGTAAAAACCTATCAATACTTGCTTAAACTGTAGAGTAGGATTCTAAAATGATAATTTAAAAAAACATACCAAATAGACAATATCATGCGGCGCAGTGATGTAAACGCTGTTCTTCTCCAGTGCCAGAACAATGGAAGCGACCAGACACGCTTTCGTAGCGAATGAAGGACGAAGGGCTTCATTGTGATTTGGGAGCCACACACCACGCACCAACTAAAGACCGCAGTTGATTGGCAGAAAAAGAGGAAAACGTTCACCTGCGTTCATACCTGCTCAACGGTCTTCAGAATTCCGGACCCTGCTCCTTTGGCAGTACCCACTAGGATTTGGACAATGTACGAACTTGGGTAGAGCTTAGCTGCATGTGACACTCCATGTGTGACCTAAATAAATTAGGTGATCGAAACCTGTGGAAAAAATTACGCCAGAAAAAAGGCTGATTTCCAGAAAAAAAATCAGGAAAAACAATCAACTATGGCAAAACGTGTAAATAACGAGAAAAATCATAAATTATGAGGAAAACTGTGAGTCCTAATTAAAATGGCAGCAAGCAAAAGAAAAATTAAACTCGAACTGACCTTATATGCACGCTTCACCTCCTTCATTACCGAAAGCACACATTTGATAGGCATGACCTTGGATAGCTTATAAATTCCGTCAAAAGGTGCATAGAAAACCAGATACCAAATTATCGTCGCCTGGAAAACAACTATTCAAACTACAGAATTCTGGAAAAAACTAATTCCACAGCTTACCAAAACGATATCGTCATGTCGTTTGAAAGGGGCAATCACGGGTTCGCCAAGAAGGAAGTTTGCCAGGAAGGAGTCTGCGAAGCACATTAGCATCGAGGATAACCAACATGACAGCGGATGTTTGCGGGAGAACAAGCCAGCCGAGGTGGCCAAATCGTCGCGAACTTCGCAGATCATCTAAAACTGTTTACTGTACAGCATTAATTCAATGAATTTGTCACCATTAAGCAATTCTTGACGAAAAAAAGACAAAGTAACCAGAAGATAGCATTTAAATCCTTTAAATCGATACTTTTTTAGCACTCATAAAGTAATGAAGAGGAAAACAAATGGCAAAAGCAACTTACCAAGACATAATGTGCAATGTCGAAGTATGGAAACATCTTCAATCGATGCAGTTGAGCGCCTGCATCCAGCAGGATCTCCTGATCCATCTGCAACCCTTCCGGCCACATCTTATTACCTAAAAAATAGTGGATCGAAGCTGGAAAGCAATAATTGACGTGAGCGTGGTGATCGAAACATAAGGATCAAAACTGTAATAGCAAGGACAGCGGCCTTAGCGGAACAGCTAAAATCCGTTTCAGTAAAGATGAGAGCAGCGCATAACACTGCAAATTCCTCACTAAACTTCAAGCACCGCATGACTAAAGACCTTCTCGTTCTTCTCTAAATTCTCCACAGTCCTCGTAACCGTTGAAAAACTATAATCCACAGCTTTTTCTTAAGATTGAAGCTTGGAGAAAATCTGAGTTTATGTCCCCAGCACCGGTCCTAAAAGCTGTTAGCTGCCCAATTTTTCTTGCAAGAAGCTTTCATAGCTATGAGACGTTGAATAAAAAACGGGACACGCTCAGAGAGTATAGGCGTCGAAGAGAAGGAGTCAAAAAGGCTCCGCCAGTGAGAAAACCCCCGTAGAAACTGATGAGTGACAAGTGTTACGCACGCATGAGGACTGGGCATTTACAACGATAACGTCGCTGCACAGCAAAGCATTCTTCACAATGCCCTTTGACTAACCGTGGGCAAATGCCTACCTCACGGGTGTTCGGTGAATCCAACGTAAATTGAATGATTACTTTGACATCCAGGTACAAACATTAGATAACCAGAGAGTATAGGGCTTTGATCAGAAATTATTTTACTATGGATAGCCTGTGGTGAAACAGAAGGCAACCTAACTACAGGATAACACAGTTGAGGGAAAAAAATTGAAGAGTAGTGACATTAAGAGTGCTCAATGTACCGTAATCGGTATACTAACAGCTGCACAGGGCTAAAATTGGGCAAAAAAAAACATATCTCCATCTCCTCTTCATATCTCTCCCAAAACTACATTTGACTAAAAGCGACGTTGTGTCGTTCATTTCCAACAGAATTAAATTACAACGCAAAAAGAAAGTAAACGACGAGCTCAGCCGAAGCCGGCCTCGCTACAGACGATACTATCGTTTAGTATCCATTCATACTACTGGCCGTATACTGAATATTACATTTTAGAAGAATTAGCCAACCCCTGCCAGTGCAGGTAAAATCGTGGTTTAAGACATCGGCAGCCAGCTATGATCCGTTTCACCTGAGATGATACTGGAGAGTAATTAGAGAAATGAAGAACGTGGGAGGGTGTTGAATCTGGGACTGCAAAACGAAGACATGCACAAAAAAGGAAGACATGCATTTCCGCTTCCCTTGCTTTGAATTTCATTATAGTGAACCGAGTATTAAGTAAATGCAACAAATTACCAGCATTCGTATTTCCACGAAATAAAAACTCGACATTATAAATTCTCGTAAAAGGTGCTGTCTATGCATACCTATTGGGCCTAAGATAACTTCGCCTCCAACAATAAACAACTTCCCTATACATAATATAATTCATTTAGAGATCACTCACCAAGGAAAGACGGCAAAAAACTGAAGCTGTGATGTCGATGGCAGATGTACAGAGATTAACAGCAAGAACAGTGCAAAATGTTGACTTCTTTTGAGTGTGAACCCTCTTCCCTCTCCCCCCCCCCCTCCCCCAGAGGAAAAGAAAAACAGAGCAATCTTAGTGATATGTAAAAAAAAAAGTACCAGAAAAGTCAACTCGAATTGAATGGAAATACTTTTAAAACGTTGGCCATGCCTTAAACTGAGCTATGCTCGTGAAAATGCAAGACGTCCCCATCTTAGCAGTCCACACAAGCTATCTCAAAATTAGACTGCAACCTAATCAACGAAGGAGAATGCAAGTCAGCTCAGGCGACAACGACAAAGTGCTTCTTCTCGCTTCCTGGCGTCAATACGACGAAATTGCATGAATGTTGCGCAATGCGAAGACAAGAGCAGCATTGAACACCATTAGCTAACCTCTTTTTACCGCGAAATCTGCACGAGGATCACTGAGCAAACTGAGAGGAAAAGTAACAAAAAATCAGACAGATGCCACGCTCCTATCATCTTTTGAGAGTGACTCTCTATGCCAACAATCCTACTGCAACGGAGAAATGTAGCTCTACGAAACTCCAAAAACACTGCATAATTTTAGAAAAGCAAACTATTTACACTCTGTGGAACAGCATTACAATCAGCAGATGCAGCTAGCCGGAAGGTGAGAAGATTGTACGGATGGCATCAAACAAATGTCCTGCTGAGAAAATGAAAGAAGTGGCAAATAAAACGCATAAAGCAGTTCTTGTAAAAAAAAAGCAAAATTGATGAATAAATCAACGAATGAGGACGAGACAGCGAGCTGCGCCTTACAACCTACGCGGCTAACAGTTGGCAGCTGACTTGCACAGAGCACACACGTAGATTCTCATGGCCAGTGGCACTGCCGTTCGCATTGATCGAGCTAATCACGCAGATTATATTGAGAGTGTAAGTTCGCAAAAGAAATACTTAGAGGAAATCGTCATAAATAGCACTAGACAGTAGAAGTATCTCGAATGTTAACCAGAACCGGAAAAATAGCCATGAATTAATTACCCATGGTAACTCGATTGCACCGCTTCCCTAAAGAAAGTGCCTAGTGAACTCAAATTTGTTTAGAACTGATGGATAATAGAGACTGTCCGAAAAAATCGAAATGGGGATTGGTAAACAAGAAAGTTGTGAGAAAAACTTTTTGTTCATAGCCACGAATAGCATTTTATGAGAAAGTGACTTCCGGGTATCCTCTCAAAAGGGGAAAAACTATCAAAAAGTTATAAAACAAAGTCGAATATTAAAAAAAAAAAACTAGCACGTATCCACAATTTCTAAGCAGGTCTTTGTGATGCTAAGATATTATGTGACAGGAACCTTCGTCTTCGAGGTGAAGAAGGAATCCTCACACCCTGTCCCCATGAAGGAAGGCATTTCGGCTCAGCAGCCTCCCGGTGCGTACCCTGCGGATATATTCTGTCACAAAAGAGTTACTTAAGTAACTGAGCCTATCGCCTACTTCTCCCGATTACACCCATCAGAACAAGGGCCAGAGAGGCTGCAAGGGAGCACGGGCAACTTCTGCAGATTAAATTTGCCAGTGCGCTTTTTTGCAATACATATGCTATGTGCTATGAAATTTGCCAGTGTGCATATGCGTTGGCTGCATCGCAAGTACAGGTTGGGCCATAAATACGGTAACACGCGATAGTTTACACTAAAAAAGAATTTGTATGCGATCCAAAACATATTTGCAGAATTTATGTTTACTAAATCATATTTAACATAATGCAACCATTCAGCTAGGGATATCCCCTGTCACTTCCGAGACAGGGCCCGAGATTCTGAGTGAAGTCACTGACCACGGCGCGCAAGTGGTTGCTGTTTAGGACATAAAGCCTGCTAACCCTACCGAAACAGACTCAGGGAAATGGGTGGTCACCCGATGAATCCAATAGGGCTTAAAATATATTTTTGACTGAGTCCTGAACCAAATATGACCTGTGGCCGGAGCGCTCTTGCAGTAAAACGCTACGAAAGAACTTCTCAACTGAGTCTAACATCAAGGCAAAACAATTTTATTTAGAAGAGAAACGAGCGTTGTTACCGTATTTTTGACCCACCCTGTAGATATTTGGTGAATTCAATATAGCTCAGGACCCTGATACAAAATAACAACAACAGCTGAAGTTAGAGTAGCATCTACAGCAGTTCCGACCAGTGAACAGAAAGTGAATTAGGATTCCAGAACTAGCCATAGAGCATTTCTGCTGAAACTACCTTAACGAAGCCGAGTAAGTCAAATCTATTGCGAGGAACTTGGTTAATGGCCGTAACCGCATTCCATCCAGAAGCCATTTTATAAGCTAGTTTCAAACATTCACCGATCTTTACTAGTATAGATGAAAAATTTCCTCAAAAATCAAAAGACGAAAACGGCAAGCAGTAAATTACTGTCGAGCTAAGTATTTTGCAATTAAAGGAGTAGAAAATTAGAACATGAATAGTAAGATGGCAGAAAAGCCCGAAAATATGATCTTTTTAACTAAAACTGAACATAATCAGCTACCAAAATTGGCCACTTGTTGCCGTGTAATGGCTTTCTTAAAAGCAGTGCGTCACTCTATACACACAGCTTAATGATATCCATAACGTTATCCACGATAATGCCCACTTCCACAAACATCTGGTAGCTAGTCAACGCCGTATCCCACGATACTATGGAACTAGGCGGAGAAGAAAAATGTATGGAATGGATAGGACACCAGGACGGATTTAGCACAGAAAATCGTCAATAAAACACATCTGCTTTCTTCCTCCTACTCTTCTGCTACAGCACCGCTCACTTTGACTAATGAGATCTATTGCAGGCAGCTGCATGTTGCCGACATAACCATATTAAAAGATCATGAACACTATAATGGAAAGCAATGTATTTCGACGTGAAACCACGAGCAGGAATTTTACTCCAAGTCCGGGGGGTCAAAAAAGGCGTAGAAATAAATGCCGGTAGAGGGATTGCGGCAAAAACCCATGAAGAAATGGATATTAGGGCATTATTCTCTGCAATCCTGACAGCGATTTATCCTAGTTCCTATGCGTGGTTTCGCATGAAAAGTGGACATAATAACTAATAACTATGGGAACGCAACGAGCTGCACCTCAGTAGCAGCTTGTGTTCATTAATCTTATAAAGGCAAGGCGCATTTGAATCAAGAACATCTTCCTGGGTCAAAGGAAAAAGCCTTGCATTTAAAATCACCCAATCCACAGAAAAAAATGAAAAAAGAACACTAGGGAAGCCAAGCTTAGCTTTCAGGTCTTTCTTCCATTAAAAGCGCTTCAAAAGGCTTTATATAAGCATTTGCACCAAATTATAGAGTGCTAAAATTGGAGAGGCAGCATATATCACTAAAATGATTAGATGGTGAAATTCACCAATTCAGCACTGGAAAATAAAGGCAATTACCAAAGTACTCAAAGAGAAGCCCTTCAGGAAGGGCTGCAAAAAATCTATGACGCAAACACTCGGATTAGCTGTGACTATGCCCGAATTACGCAAACAGGATGAAGTCGACAGTAGTATTTTTTCGTAGATCGCTTTCACAAACTTGCATGGAGACTATTTCATAAAATAAATCAAAAACTAACAAATGTACAAAAGATATCCAGACTAACCCATGCACTAGTTAAAGGACCCACACACTAATAAATCCACTGACAACGAAAACAATGCAGTGGACGAATACTACGCTCGGATGGTGCATCAACTGGCTCCCGTTCTACTTTACAACAGCAAGAAACACGGATGCACAAGAACTCTCTTGCACTGCGAAGTGCGTAACGGAGATGCTTGGCAAAAGAAAAAGGAACCTTACACTTCGTAGAAACATAAAAGATTCAACCAACAAGCATACGTAGAACAAGGGCAACGAGTTGATATCCGTGAAATACCTTAGTTCCAGTCCCGTGCCAACATCACTTCGCTTCCGCCCGATCAATGCACATAAAACGAACAAACAAATCCCTCGATCCGCACTTAGGTCGGACACGAAGTCCTCCTGGAAAGCTGCTGCATCGCGAAGGCTAGATAAACAACCTAACAAAACAGCACTTCTGGTTTAAAACAAATGCTTGTATCAATAATAACGATAATAATACACACCCAGCGTCATTTTGATGAGAACGTTGACAATATCCAATCCAATCTCTGATTATTTTACATGGTTCACGAACGACCACATCTGAAATACTGTAGAAAATTATTAAAAGAGGACAACTCTTTCCTAGACCTAACATATTCTTGAAGTTTCTTCAATCGAATTTCACGCACTCCAATCAGCAATAAGGGCAATTTATACATAACAGATGCATGCGTTGGAACTTTCATCCAAGATGTGCATGCCACGTTCACCGGTCTTCATGAAAACCCCCTACAAATAGATGTGTGCGTCTGACGTTGATGCACGCATATAGTATAAATTGCTCTACAGGAGCATATCAGTAGCAGGTACAGGAGAGGGTCAAGGATTTGTGGTCAAAATTTTTAATACTAACTTGTCAAGTAGCAAAATGTGTATAGTGGAGTCGTTTTGACAGTGCGTTTTCCGCGACAGCGGCTCCCTGGCATTGGAGCACGCAGCGCGGTCGGTCAAAAAGTTGACCTATGATTTATCTAGTATCTTTGAAGAGTTTTGTAGCTTGTTTCTCCTTATATTGTTCTTTCTCAGCTCTTAGAACAAATGAAGAAGGGAGCAGACGATAAAACCCGTCAAAGAAGCCGGATCCATCGTGGGTCAACTGTTTGACCAACTGCGTGCTCCAATGCCAGCGGGGCCGCTACCGTGGACAACGCACTGTCAAAACGACTCCACTATACATAGTACAGGGAACTCCAAATGTACGCAGACAAGGGTCGGGACCGCGGCGCGGCTCTCTTGGACAGAGACACGGGCGCTCTGCATGCTGATCGCCTGCGTCTCTGCCCAAGAGAGCCGCGCCGCGGTCCCGACCCTAGTCTGCGTACTTTTGGAGTTTCCTGTATATATCATCGACTGTTTTCTATTATTTAATCTTGGGAGATTAAATCTAAAACTGACCGACTGTTTTCTATTATTTACTCCTGGAGAATTAAATCAAAAATTGACCTCATATCAACTTAACTTTTTGGAATTTCGGCGGTTTGAGTCTCCGAGATGACCAGAACCCCATTTTTCTTTGAAGTTCTCTAAAACTATGTTGGTACAAATCTCTTCCAGCTATGGGCGAAGCAACAACCCTAGCGCTAGGTCTTTCAGCACGGTTTTTCTTCACAGAGCATATCGCCCCAACCTTACGCTTGTTAACCACCTCACGGTATTGTGGGGTGATCAACTAGTGCCACCACCAATAGACAATCTAGGATTTGGCAATTAGTAAAGAGACGGCGGCACCCGAAATGACGTAACCCGCGATGCATCTCACTGCGCTGCCGCAAAATGACCTATTAGAATAGCGCAATTAGAATAAAGTCGACAACTCCTTTCTCACAGACCACACAAGCTTATGAGGATACAAAATCACGAGCTAACTCTAAAAATTACTTCCGGAAGAGAAATTCAGAGATAGATTTCAAATCCTGCCTGCCTCTGCCATATATCGCAGAAAACGGAATCTAGGATCCAAAGACATGTTCTCTCCTATGTCAACCTCATTCCTCTTGGATTCACTTAAATTTCTTTAATCCGATTTAACATTTAACATGAAGCGGAAAAAGTTCTAAATATGGGAGGAGCCGGAAGGTTATGGTTCCCTAGTCACAGACAACAGACAAAAAGTAGCCGGTAACCATAAGATTTCCGTAAGTAACACCTCATTAATCAATCCTGGGCTGGATTCAATATAATAAAAGAAGCGAATATGTAACCTGCAAAAATATATTTATGAACAGCCATCGTTGTAAAAAAACATGCAATACTGTAGCATTCAGCGAACGAGCCAATCAGATCACAACGAAAACATTTTTATTATGTTTTACTTCATGGGTGAAGTACCCGCAAAACCCTAATGCATAGCCACAAGAAGATATCTAGTAACATTCAGAAGTATCACAAAAGACTCGTAACAACATTGTTAAGGTTTTGGAACCAAAGATATTCATGAGAAAATAAAGCCTGTTAGACATATGAGCTGCTTTTTAAAACTATCACTTGCAGTTAAGCTAGAAAATTATGACTAGAAATTATGATAATCATAAAAACCAACCATCTATACAACGAAAAAAGCGAAGACGACACAAAACTGGCACAACAGGAGACCAACAAAAGCCTACGGCTGCTCAACAAAAGCTTAGCATCCCCCTAGTAACTAAGTATATAATCTCGTAGCAAATCAACTAGTAGTACTTTCGAATACTATAATATGCAGTACCTATCTAAGTTAAAGCTTTCGCATTATGAAAGACTTTCCCATATCAGACGAAAGTGCTCAAAACAGAAACAAAACTGTACTAGCTCGAGGAAAAAAAGGAGGAATGTAAAAACTAAAGAGTAGCAGAACTACTTGCCAACTTTTGAGCACTTTCTCCTGAAGATGGAGTTAATCTAAGATCAATAAGTAATCAATTTGGCAGCCAGACACAGAAGCTCAAAAATGGCGTGGATCACTTGCTCTTTTTGTCGTTCTTCTTCCATTTCTTGTCATCAACAAGATCGTCTTCAATTTTCTTCTTTCCAGCGTTCGCTTCTTCTCTGGTTGCATCGACTGCTCTGCAAGAGAGAGGTGTCGCTTATCTCGAAGTAGGAAATTTTGTGGAAAAAAAAAGGAAAAAAGACCTATGCACTGTCTGAAACGGCATTTGCAAAGAGTAAAAGACAATTTTTCTAAGGCAATTATAATAGGATCCGAGCAAAATATGATATAACCAGAAAGAAAACACTTACTTGTGCAGGGCATCACATATGCCTCCCATGAACAACGCACAGAAAAGATTTTCAATTGGGGCCAATGGATCGGTAACTCCGAGTAAAAGGGCAGATAGTTTAAAGTAGGAGAAGAAACCAACCACACACTGCAAAATAAATATAAACTCGCAGAACTAGATCCAGAAAGTAAAACCCTACGAATAATGGCACTGGACATAAAGAAAAATGTTCAGATCCCATGGACTGTTTCCCACACTCAACAATTTGTTCCCCCGAACAAATTGTTTGTTATTCCTTTGCACGATTCTCCCAGGGCAAAACAAAAGCGAGCCCCTCGAAATAACTGAAACTGAAGGACGTGGGAAACTTCTTTCTGCACAATTTGACACGAACCACATAACCATCTCGAAAAACCACCGAAAAAAAATAGAAATACTCACCAAATAAACAAGGTCATGTGGCGCCGTCACATACATACTATTCCTCTCCAACGTGAACACCAATGCAGCAACTACACATGCTTTTGTAGTGAATGACGGACGCAGCATCTCGTGTTGTGAAGGAATCCATGTGCCTCTGACGAGCTGGAAATTCAGTTTTCGCTATAAAGTACCGAGAAGTCTATTCTGGGCAAAGAACTGCTGCCATAACGAAGAAATAGAGGGATGGAATCAACAGAGGTCTCTCGAAAACATTCTGATCGGTTAAAGTAAACGCACCTGTTCAACTATTTTCACCACTCCTGATCCAGCACCTTTCGCTACTCCCACTAACACTTGGACCATGTATGACTCGGGATACAGCTTTGCCGCATATGCTACACCATGCGAAATCTGAATGGAAATGGGTTACTTTACCGCAAAACATATAATGGAAAAAACCTCGTTGTTAGGTAGAACCAACAGGGTGTTGCTGATTGGAATAACAAGAACGGCAAAAGGAGTTTTTCTTTTTCTAAATTTCAAACACGATATTTATTTGAAGTGGAAATTTTCAAAGCATTAACCTCTCCATCTACCAGAATTTCGGTAGTCAATTCTTGAAACAAGGTGCATCGCATCATGATTACATGTAAACGAAGAAGGGATGGTAACAAATCTACAGCAAAAAAGCTCAGGGCCAAAATTCATGGAACATTAAGCGCTCAAACCAACGAAGGATGGCGTGATTGGTTAACCTACAAGCTACGCAGTGTTAGGAGACACAGGATGTTACACATTCATCAATCCTAGTCCAGTTATATACTCCAGATGCACTAAACTTACAAGTTGAGCTAGATGTCACCTACGTCGAGTAGCAGCTCGAAATGAAATTCTAGTCCAAAAGAAAGAAGTTTAATAAAGCTGCATATTTTCTCGCGCATACCAAGCTAAGTAATGAAAAGTGGGGTGAAATTCGACCTGGCCAGAGACATAAAGCTCGCAAAAATAGTTCAAGAAATCTTCGTCTTTTCAAAATGTTTGAGTACTCATGGATGAAAGAAAAGTGCTTCCCATAACTGAAAGACAAGCTGACCGAAGGCATATAAACGAAACAATCAGGGAGAAAGGATGGGCAGAACAATCATGTAGTACAATGCTATCGAATAAAAATCATTAAAAAACCCAGCTAGTAACCCTTTTCTAAAAGGCTATAGGACTCCTTATCTGGACATTCCAATTGTCGGCTTACTAGAAATAGAATAATGTATAATAAGTTATTTGGTCAATACATTAGTACACAGCCGAAACAATTCAGTACGACGGGTTTTAATACAAAACTATTCCTACTTTAGCTACCTCAAATTTAGAACAATGTACTCTAAATTGGTACATCTTGGCTGGAAACAACGGAGGTGAGAGCGCGTGGGCGGATGATCAGCAGATGGACTTGATTTGACTTCACTTAAGTTTCAACAGACTCTTCGCAACATATGTGAGGCAACAATCATTTGTTGACATTTCAAGTGGCACAAACAGGTTTGTACCCTTCCAAAAGTTTTTTTTTTTGAGACAAAGAATTGATAAACGAAATAAGAATGCAAATTTGAAACGAAGCACGTGGCTGCATCTGAGAAAATTTAGAAAAAACTCCGTTCCGTTCTCTCGCCTAATATTTTGTATTCGAGGGCCTTTTCTTTCGCAAATGAAGCACACAACAACAAACTTCAACGAAAGACCATAAGCTTTCACAAAAATTCTCCTCGTTAGTTGGCTGAGTAACACAAAGATAATCAACTTAATACAAAATATAAACACAAGAATCTGACAATGAGGCCTCATCCAGGAGGTGGACAACAGCCAAGCCTGACAAATGAGGTTCAACAGAAATATAAATCAGTGAAAACATACCTTATGAGTCCTTTGCACTTCTTTGGCTATGCTGACCACAACTTTTACCAACTTCAGAGAGATCAGTTTGTGAACGATATCAAATGGCGAATAAAACACACCATACCACACCAATGATGCCTGTAATGAGACACCAAGTGAAAAACCAAACAGCTGCGTCCGAGTAACGACTACTACATCATTTACAGCAGCAAAAATTGATGAAACATACAAAGAAAGCCAAAGCTTTCTGAGCAAGCGCTTGTGTTTGATCTAAAAATGTTCTCAGTCATAGGTGGAGAGTTCTGAAAAGTTATCGCTTACCAATAAGATATCGTCATGCCTCCTAAACGGTGTGATAACTGGCTCGCCAAGCATGAAACACGCCAGAAGCCCTCCCGCAAAACACATCAACATCGATGACAACCAGCACGAAAATGGATGACGTCGAGAAAACGGCAGAGACGAGGATCCCAAGTCAGCACGAACTGACTCGCACATCTGCAAATGATCAGAGGAAATGCAGAGAAATCGTGAATGGGAGGTGTATCTTGGTTTAGAACTGAGCCTCAATAGGTTTTGGCAAGAATATAGACACTACAACCCATTAAAATAGATTATCCCGTCTGATGAGTTGATAAACAGTCAGTAAAAGAAATGATGTAGCCACACGGAGTAAAATCCAATGACTATACATAGAGATCATTGGTCAATGGTTGATTGATCACATTACAACAACGCTGTTGAAAAGTGCGAACCGCTAGATAACGCGGAATACATGGAGGTTTCCACATTTCTAAGTGAAAACAATGAGTTCAATTAGAATCGATTAGCAGAAAGATGATGAAAAACACTAACTAGAGCTAATTAAGAGTACTACCAAGGTCCAAAAACGAGATTCAAAAAAAAAGGGAAAAGACACAAAGGCCTGGTGAGAAGCATTGGTTGCAGCTAGATGAGTGATTCCTAACATCCATATAATCATTTCTAAGCACAAAGATATATGTAAAAAAGTTTCTAATCAAATTCTGACATCAGGTAATAGGTAACTGCAGCAATGTATGAGTTTACCCTGCTGAAGAGGGATTGCTGAAATGAAAACTACTTCTGAAAATGGAGAAAAAAAAGGAATGATGAAGCAGAAACAGAAAGAGGAGCAAACTGCAGTAGGAGAAAACTTCAACCAACAAAATGAGGGCAGATTGTGAATTTGAAGCGATGTTAAACGGCAACAGCATTTGTTTTGCAGCGCTAGAGGGAGAAATAGGATAATGCTCAAGCGAGAGCATCCCAAGAGACCAAAAAGATCACGTAGAAAGAAAAACAGCAATGGCATAACGTCGGAAGCTAAGAGTTCTTTTCCCTTTAAAATCAATCCCAAGACCACTGAGTACTTGGAATATTTAGAATTGCATACGACTATTGAGGACTAACAGAATAAGGAAATTGGGTGTAAGAGTACTATAGAAGGAATCCCACACTAGAACAACCCAATTTTGAGGAGAAAAAGATGCAAACTTACCAAAAGGTAATGGGCCACATCAAAGTATGGATACATCCGGAGCTTTTGCAGTGCGCTGCCGGCGCTTATGAGGCTGTCATGGTCCATTTCCCAATCCATTGGCCACATTCCCATCTAGAAAAAAGGAAGCAGCTAGTGTAACCTTACATCAGAATAAAAATCTTCGACCACGGTGATCGCGCAATTAAAACACCATTCTACAACATTTACAACCATTTTTTTTTGCAAAAACGAAGTATATTTCGTTAAAAAAACGAGAAGAAAAAATGAAAGTACAGGAGGGATGCCCGGAGCCGGAGGCGCGATATCGGCGATGTACTGCGCTACGATGACGCACTCGCGCTAAGGGGATGTGTAATGTCAATCCAGCGTCTGCGTGCTCAGCTCGGCGATTAATGTGTCCGACACTGGCCGATATCTTTGGATTGTGCAAGGAATATTATGCTAGAAGCTCAAATGGGTTATAAAAAGCCTCATTCAATGAAATTGAAGCGAAGACATGCAGTGGACCTTCGCACGATGCAAATTCAGAGAAAAGAAATTCAAGATGGCTCACCAATTACACGGTGCAGCTTGAAATGTAAGTGAGGAAAAAGTCTACAGATAAGATTTGACCGTCTCTATGGCAAAGAACTGCATCTAAGACTTAGAAGGAGAAAATAAAGATAAAAAGCAGCGAAACAGCAGTAGCAGGCAACTTCCCAAACATATTGATAGAGTGCAGCAAGCATCCGATCGCAGCAGAAAATCCTAATTCATCACCGAAGCCCGTCTGGCAGAAAACAAGAAGAAAAAACAGAAAAAAACTCGAACGAGACAGCTCCAACAGCAGGTGTTCCGTGAAACAAGTAGCACGCGCTGCAACTTCACACAAAGTCAGTTGTTACTTGGGCTACAGTAATCCTATATTTTTCAGATGAAAATAAAGAAAAATCAAAGGTAAGCTCTAAGAATTTTGACAGCAAGTGTTTTGTAGAACATGCGACAGCAGCTAAGATTTCACAAAAGTTTTTTATAAGGGTGACAACACTCTTATAATTTTTCGCAGTTTTAAAAATAAAGCTGTAACAGAAATCCAAGCACTTTACTACTGAAATCTTTACTGATTAAACTATCAGATTACTCAAATTTGAAAAATCGATTTTGATTAAGTCGAAAACTCGGAATCTCGAAGGGATGAGCAATAGAGCGCTGTGAAAAAGATAGAAGATGTTGGAGTTGTTACCCTTTTCGTAGTATTCCCCTTCTTTTTCAGTTCCTTAATCAATAACTATTCAGGTAAGCCATACAGTCATCGTAACCCATACATACACACACTTATAATCAGGTAAGCGTCGATGACGGCGCGTTTTTCGCGGACACGGAGAGCACGCGGTGCGGCGCGGCGGCGTCGCCCGCGCTGCATTCGCTGCTGTAGAGGCAGATTATGGCTTTCCTGATAGTTTTTCATCATATTTAATGTGGAATACCGAGAAAACTAATTAATCACCAAGAGAACCATGTACTTTTTTCACCGTGGCGAGGGTTAGAGCGTGAGCGACGCGTTTGCGCTGCGTGCTTTCCGAGTCCGTGAAAAACGCACGTATAGTCTGTTCAATTGGGAAGAGATAGTTGGGGGGGGGACGCCAGAGATAAGAAGTGAGCGGGAAATAGCGAATGAATTGGAAAGAGTGGAGAGAAAAATAGAAAATGTGCAGGGACACTCGAGTGTCGTTGTATTTGAAACAGAGTATAGCACATTGGATTTTCATTTTCATTTTCACTTAATACGTCTAACGACGTGCTAAAACAAAAGAAAAAAAGGAACACTATAAACTCCAACTAAGATTAGAACAGAACAAACAATCAAACGAGTTGAACATTGAGTACCGGACCCTTCTAGCCAGCCAGCCTAGCCTTGCAGCTGATCTACATATTTCAAAAATAATGATTAGGATAGCAAGAGGATATATACGTTTCTGGTCAAGAGGATAGCTTGGGCATGGGGTCACAATTCTAAGGGAACGCAATGACAATCTAAAAGGAATCGCAAAGGCGAACTGAATTATCACCACCGTTGTCTCTGCTATAAGAACCAGCCGGTTATCTCTGATTTGCTCGTGTTTTCATGCACTTTTGCGACTGTGCTGACAGCGGAGTGCAGAATAGCTCTTGAAGTTTCTTTGTATTCACTTGGAATCTCGCCAGCTCCGATTTTTTTAATGCAAGGAATGCCGAACGATGAATAATCGTATGCAGTGGCGGACGCAGAAAGTGGGCGGGAGGGGGGGGCGTGGGAAGAAAAGTGGGGTCTCCGCCGTTTTGGGGACCCAGACGGAAAATAAAATTAATAATAGTATTAATTATAATAATAAACAATAAATAAAAAATATATTAAAAATAATAATAAAAATAAACAATTAAAAATAAACTAACACAAGATTTTTGTCTGTATTGTAAAGTAATTTCGAAAATTTGGCGACCCATTCTCGGGGGGGGGCGCGCGCCCCCCCCCCCCTGCGTCCGCCACTGATCGTATGTAATATATATGAAAAACATGGCCTATCAGCTGAAATCATCTTTATTTCCTCTATCCTTCACGTGCATCATAAAAATCACTTCTGAGAACAATACATTATATTTTAGTAGAAATATTCATTCTTTGAGCAATATGGAACATAGAAGTCATGCAAAATATGCCTAGAATACAACAATGAAGCACTTATTCGCCATGTTTGTTGATAGGTTCCAGACGGCTGCGTGCAGCGTGTCTTTCGGCGAGTTTCGTTCCCCGTCATCGTGAAATCCCAAAAAAAAATCAGGACAAAGAGTCTCACTGAGAAAGCGACACCCCTTACAAAGACCTATCGACGTTTATCAAGACCCATCAATAGAAAGAGCATTAAAGCACAGACAGAATGGGACATGTCTGTACACGTCTTCATAATCGTCCCCGAGAATTAATACGAAAATGATTTCCGGGAGCTGCTCATCACATTAAAAACCCGTTTTTAAGCATAAGCTCTTTGTGAGCTTGTGGGCGTGGCCAGTGGGCGGTGCCATAGCGGGAAGACGAGAATTTTGAATAATGCGCTTCCAGGAGCGCACCAACTGAGAAGATTCCTACTTCTTTTGAGAGTTATGCACTAAGCACTTTATAAGAGGATGAAGGCATGTTTCATGTGTGATCAGCAAGTGATTGCATGATGTGGAAAGCTTCGCCTTAGCTCCACCCATAAGCTCCACAAGAGTTGGAGTTTGAAGGATGTTTTTCGGCAGTTTTGCACGGGATCACATATACCATTGTGATCAGCAGCTCGTGGAGATTCATTTCATGTGAAAATTCCAGGCATATAAAGTGGGTCGTGAAACGTAAGACGGTCCTGAGAAGTAGGAGGGTCATATTTTTAGGAATGGATCATTCGCAAGAGGGACCCATCACACAAACATAACCAGCCTCGTTTCGTCTCGCTTTATCATAACGCAAACCCATGGGGGAGGGGGGGGACAGGAGCGAATTTATCCTAATCCTCTGCCCACCATTTTTAATCGATCCCCCCCCCCACCCCCTGAGCGGCCCAGAATCATCCATTTTTCCCTCATTAGGTGAAGGAAATAGGCATGCGATTGACTGCAAGCTGAAATGGTTACCTTTCTATGAGATTATTCAAAAATCACCATTCTTCCAGGATAGACATCCAATAAGGAAAAAAGAAATTCGAAAATCCAAGAAACGGAAACAACATGAAAGGATACGAAAAACTCAATAGCTGCCTAAAACAAAAATAATACCCAGTAGCCTGAGAAAAAAGTGAAAGGCATGGAATGCATTGTGGTGCGAAAGGGGCGGTGCCACTGCTGTGAGATTGGTGCATGCCATCAGCTCCTCCCTTCTCTCACTGTCAGCCTGTACCCGTTTGTTATGCACTTGTATAATGTGTTAGTAAAAGTGAGCGTGAGGAATGAAAGAATACCCAGTGAATCATAGGAGGAGGAGTTCGAATGCACCAATCGCGCAACAGCAACAGCACCGCCCCCTTTTTCACCAGTTCGTCAGTAAAACAGCATATTCGACCACAATTTTGGCAAACACAGATACTCAATGAAGCTGTTCCCAACTCTAAGTCATTTCCTAACGTTGAACGAGTCATTTGGTCAAACCTCATGAAATATGAGCTTCTCCTAAAGGGCACCGTCGTCCCATTTTAATTTGGCCTAGTTCTCATTGCACAAATAAAGCCGCGTGCACTCTCGCCTAGGGTGTATGCAGCCGAAAAACCATCTGGCGCCCCTCTGGACGCAGCCGGTGAAGAATTCGATGATGGTGCTGTCCACATAGTTGTAAAAAGGCAGGTATTCGCGAGCTGAAGGTGAAAATTGTAAAAAAATATAGATGGATAATGCAAAAAATCAACACACCAGCAGTACGCGTTCCATCCATAGCCGAGTCAAGTTTCCTGGGTACAGCTAGTTTCAGTTGTGTCAGGAACTCTCTACAAGACCGACAAAGCGACGAGTCGGAGGGATGATCATCGGGATCGAGTGGTTCTTCCCTGAGATAGGAAAGATCATCATCGGGGCAGGGAGGATCCGGAAGGTTGTTCTGAAATAACAGAAAAAATCATATAACTGACGTTGCCTTGAAAGAAATGCAGTTTTCACAGAAGTTGTAGGCTGCGTTTATACTTCATCACGAGGCGATGGGGCCACAAGGTGCGGAAAGCGATGGATAGCAAAGTTAAGTACATTATAAGTTGGAGCAGCTGGAGGATGATGGGAACAAAGGTGAATCGTCGCATCACGCCCTGCTAGCAGAGCGGCACCATTTCGACCCATCGGGAGAATTTCGAAGGAAACAAGTATAAACAGCATGAGACGCAGATTCACGAGGTCACGTAGCGCGGACAACAGCCAATCACCACAACGCGATAGTAGTATGTATTTGCTTCTAATTGGGAGCAGTGGCTTTTGAGTCGCAAGTGCGCGACAGTAGCAGCGCGATGAAGTATGAACACTGCAATAAACAGATTCCGAATAGTCTCTAAAATATTTCATCAATTTATTGAATACATAGTGCAGCAATAAAACTACGTACTTCTCTGAAGTGAAGGTACGTAATTAAAGAAAAACGACTCTTTCGTGAGGTGTTTTCTAGAAGTTTCTATAAAAAGTCGTTTTCGTTCTTGTACGAAATAAGCGTACTCAACGCTCAATTTTTACATAATTTTTAAATTTAATAGTATGAACTGCAGGATGCAAGAAACTCATCGAACTCACCACCACAAGAATAGCGTTAGCGAATTTCTAATCTATAAACTTTTTTTTACAACAAATGGCGTTATTCCTACCAGAAGACGTCCGAAAGGGGTCATCTACCTACCTTCCCAGCTGAGCACTGCTCTGCTATCCGAACAAGCAGCATAAATGCCAGCAGACGAAGCATCGCCGAGGCAGACGCGCGACAGCACGACCGTCGATAGCGAAACGAGTTTCTCAGCCATCGAACGGGCTTCGATCGCTGCAGTTGGAAATCGATTTCTGTCAAGTTTTGTGGTTATCTCTGGGAAAATTTATCCTAGAAAGTTGTTCGCACAATTTCTGGTAGCTTAATGGTGTTTGTGGTGGTTTAGGTTCCCAAGCATTGTTTGATTTTCTCTGCTACTTTCTTTTTTTGTGTTCCTGGTTTGGTTCGGGACTTTTAATCTTGCCAGTGAGTGTTGTTGTTATTTCCAGGAAGAACTAGGAGTACTGCAGTAACTCTATGCTTTGTAGGGGGGGGGGGGTGCCATACATTTTTTTCAGTTTTCCAAGGAAGTTCTGACTTTTCAGGTTGATTATTCGCGTGATTCTAGATCGACAGTTTTTGCTTTGCAGAAGAAATGGTGAGGCGGCAGGATAATGAACAGAGTTCACCCAAAATTCGCTCGTTACGTGAGCGAGACCCGCTGTTTGTTCTGAAATGGTCTCCACGAGGTTAAGAATGGATTTAACAGTAAACTGCTGGAGTACAATCAACAAAGTAAGGCGACGTCATCCGGAAAACTGTGAAAAATCATGAACTCCTGTTTTCAGTTATGGGCGGATTCGCCTTACCACATATGTTGAAATTCAATAAACACACAGTTCTATGTATAAACACACTAGTAGCTGTCCGGGTGGGTCCTGCCAAATTGCATGGTTTGGTCCCAAGAACGCTGTCCTACAGTAGCAGTAGAGGTGAATCCCGGCCTGGCGACAGAGGAAACTACAACCTAGAAAGCCAGCATCTCTTTTATTAGTTCCTTAGCAGAGAATTTCGTGAACATATGAGCACCTGTTACATAAGCCCCGCGGTCAATGAACAATTAACTGCCCAGAGAATTCACCTAACATATTCATGTACACTGGGCGGGCGAGCAGAGTTGTATTAATAGTAAATTCCTAGTATTTGGTTGGACACAACGGGTTTGGGTTCAAGATGGCCAACCGGAAACGAGGGAACGAAACAAGGTTTGAACGCTGGATGTAGCCTATACACACTTATCATGCATAAGTAGTCAGTGAGTTGGTCTTTTTAAATAAGTGGTAGGTATGAGAGTGATGTTAAATTATGAGATTCAGATGACCATGGAAGCATAAATTAGCTACACGATTCTTTTGTATTTTCCAGATATTTTGTCAGCGCTCACAACTGAAAAATAAATTACAAGTATTACAATATCATATCAAAGTTTAAAAAAATTAGGGGGAATGGAATTCATGGAATTGAAATTGTATGCCGAAAGGGTTGGAAGAAGACGAAACAATACTTCGTAGTTGACAACGTTAGTTATAGAAATGGTATAATAATTGAATAATTACAGTTACAGTTGGGTCCGGCAGCCACTGCAAATGGGCGCCGGCGGGCGCCGGCCGCCGCCACCCTCCGGCGCCCCGGTATTAATGAGCTATAAATCACTCGAGCTTGGGAGAAAGCGGAGAAAAATACAATTTTAGTCCATAGTAGACAGAGTGCAGTGGATATGTTAAGGCTATAAAGCAGGGGACTATTTCCACAACTTTCACGTTTTTTCATTTTTGTGATTTTCATGGGGAAAGATTTCTGAATACACAATAAGTGAAGCCAACTCTTCCATTTTCTACTATAGTACACTGCTTCGCGAATACAAAAATGGCCGTTATTCTTCTGTAGATGGACACAGTACTTCAGTTATCCCATCTGAATAATAAAGCTCATCCCGGATCCTCAGAAATAATTGAAATCCGTATAAATTGTTCCATATCCATTGCGAAGTAGTTCTACCGCTGTCATTTATCTTTCGTGGAGCAGTCCTTTACGGCGGAGTTACTCTCTCCCGGTTCCCCTCAACTTGAAAAAGTGGTTTTTCACTATTACTTACACTATTACTATTACTTACACTTACATTTATCGTAGTTTATCTTCGAAATTTATGCGAAACGTTGCCGGATGCCTTCCTGGACTACCCGAAGGAGATCACGGGGGACGTTCCAAGCAGTGAACCCCAAACACTGCGATACTTAACTCTGGATCTCCAACGGAGCGGAACCAGCGATAGAGACAGATTGCAATCTGCCACTCAAACCACTGAGCCATCCGGGCTACTTTTTATATCTGTGTTAGTTAGATAACTGCAGCAGCCGTAGGCAGCATTCTATATGTATTTGCAAAACAATGGCACAGGACAGAGCTCGATCCCCTCACCGTCACGACGTCGATCATTCGCTCAACCCACTGAGCTATGCGCGCACGTGTTGCATCATTCAAATGGTGTCCACTATTACTCACACTTACACTTATCTTAGTTTATCTTCGAAATTTAGGTGAAAAGGGAGTTGGGTGAGGCCACTCCTGTGAAGCCTAAGCCTAAGCCTTAAGCATAGGGTTAGACTTATCTACCCTGTCTACTATGGACTAAAATTGTATTTTTCTTCGCTTTCTCCCAAGCTCGAGTGATTCATAGCTCATTAAAACCGGGGCGCCGAAGGGTGGCGGCGGCCGGCGCCCGCCGGCGTCCATTTGCAGTGGCTGCCGGACCGGACTGTATATATGGAAAGTAATTCATTTCTTCCCTTCCCCCACCTTCCACATATTTTTCGGTTCAGGGAAAGCAGCTCATATTTTCAGCGTATTCGGTAGCCGTGAGAAAGCAGCTCAACTCCGTTTCCCATATCTTGAGCCGCTGTGGGAGAGTAGCTCAAAGTCGGCGAATTCGATATTCTGGGCAAACACCAACTTCTCAAAATTTCTCGTTCTTCTAGAGTTGGGCGTATGATGTCTACGCATTCGGGAAACTCCAGTAAGGAAAGGAAATAGGATATGACAGTCCAGAAAGTGGGCTAGGAAATGAGCACCACACAAAAACCAAGTGACACGCCGAACAATGAGAGGAGGACTAACAACTAACTGTAAGTGTGGGTCACGTTGAAGACTGGAAGGCAAAGTGTACTGGCAAAAATGTTTGAAAAAACGTAAAATAAGGACTTTCTGGTTAAATTGTCCGAGTGAATACGTCCAGTAGCCCACCCTTCTTCAGAAGAGCTTTTTTTAAAATTAAACTAAGTGTAGATGGATAGCAGGTGCATGCCAATACAGTTCTTGCTTTGTGAGCATTCAATAGAAAGAAGCAGATAATGGATCTGCTTAGAAATAGATAAGATTTTTTGCATGACTTCTTCAGCTTGATTTCTTGACATTTCCCTTCTTTTTGTGCCGCATTACTTGTTCTAGAATAAGGAAAAAAGGAGCCATTTCATGGATGAAGAAAGGCGACATTTTCAAAGCTTATTCAATGAGGCTACTAAGGCAAGGTGAATCTCGTGATGTCGTTTTTCAGTTATTCCTGGAAGTACTCTTGCTGCTACTCGTCGACAAGCTCTTCTCTCTTTTTTTTTTGGTCTAGGAAGTTTAAAATTCCGACAGGAAGTACTTTTGTTCACCTATGTACGGGCTTACTGGCACTTTGTCGGTGCCTATGCTGAGGTTTATCCATCGCCGTTTCTGGAAATTCAATATAGGAAAGGAATACAAAGCATCGTGTCGTATGTAGAATACCCGATGACCTACTATGTTAGAGTATCCAACAAAGCTAATAGGAAATGGGGCAACAAAGCTAATAGGAGATGGGCTCTTCCACCCAGGAGTAGTAGTACCACGACTGGGACCAAAGTAGTACCACGACCAGGACCACGTTCGCGTAGTGGGACCCGACTCAAAATGCTCACAGTAAAGCTCGAGAAAGCCCCGTCTTGGGGATCTCTCCCGCGTTTCATGCTATTTTCCATCGTTGGATATCGGTTCTAGGTCCCTTAAAACCCCAGAAAATGGCAAAGTCCTTGAAACGAAGATTTCCATGAGTGCTGTCTTGGAAATGAATTGAAAATTATTGCATGTTACGGTCAAGTTAAGTTACTAGTCAAGTTTCCATTTCTTTAACTTCGTCAGAGGTTTAAATTTCATTGCTACCTTCATGCAATGAGCATTTGTAGTTTTTCATGCCCTGAAAAAGTTGTTATTAATTTCCCCTCTAATGAAACCCGCACTCGTATGCATATGTGGTTTCCCAGCAACGTGGGCGCTTTTCGAAGCCAAGTATTCGTCAAATGGTTGAATAGCAAGTATAACTAACAATAAATCTGCTACATATTCTATTCTACTACTTGTATATAAGCATTTGACTGCGTATTTTCTTCAGAATATCCAAATTTTTCTGCACTTCTGATTTCAAACCTGGACCATTCACAGATTTTCACATGGATACTCGGAATAGATTCTTTTGAAACATGCATATTCCAGGAAGTAGGTGATGGATTAAATGATATGTCAGTATTTTGCGGACGACAATGGCGCATACTACTACAAATGCCGTCAAGAGGGCACTCTATTTTACCTCCATCGTTATTTTTTAGTCGGTAATTTTTTATATTTAATTTAATGCTTCGTTTCTATGTAGAGGTATATAGTTGATTTTGTGACACAGTACGAAGTCTTTTCCAAACCATGACGCAGCTCCTCCGCTCTCAATGCACAAATCGGACCACCATTCTCTCGCCCTTGCCACGAAGTGGTTAGAATTTAGGGTGTCCAGCTTCCGAGCCTCCCATTTTATTGTTTTTTTTTACGATTCCGGGAAAAGCGGCGGGAAACCAGTAGTTTCCTGAGTCTCGGAGCTAAATCTCAGCGTGCAGGTGAATAGTACTTTTCTAACTACCGCTATGTGTCACGAACCGATCGCTTCAATCAGCATAGAGTCTTTATTCCGTATCCGCGATCGGTCAAAGGCGGTTATAATCTGAAATTGACCAAATCTCCATCTTATCAACCACTGTATCGACCTTCGAGCATTCTCAGTCTTCTGCAAGAGCCTTCCGATTGTGGCGTCACTATTCTCTTTTCTTCTTTCTTGATTGTACCATCTCTTTATTGAATAATAATGGAGTTTCATACGTCCGGTATTCCTGATGCTTTTGTCCACGTCTTCAAATAAATAAATAAATAAATAAATAAATAAATAAATAAATAAATAAGTGAACTCATTAATCTGTTACATTTATGCACATCATTTGACCTGATGGTCGTGGCCCTTTATAGAGTTAGTATGTACAGCGGACGGCAACGGCGGTGGCCCACTTGCGATCTCGAGAAGGACGTCGCGCAACCGCGCCGTGGCGTGGCGTAACCGATGTTTTCTGCTCCTGTTATGCGACTTCTAGCAGCTTTTCTCGAATTCAAGTATTTTTGAGCAAATCGGGAAGAAAAAAGTTCCGGCAGCAGACGACACCGATTCCGCTGATTGCGCGCGGTGCGGTTGCGCGGCGTCCTTCCCGAGGCCGCAGATGGGTCACCGTCCACTGTACATGAGGCTAACAATAGCTCTGACAATAAGTGTTAATTGAGTGTCTAAACGTCGTCTTCCATTGATTTCTGACAAAACTAATAACATGTCATGTAAGTGTTAGATATAATAATTTCTAAATCAATTCCTGTTAATCCTACATTACTAGAAGTTCTCCTGCATAATATTTTATGCAGGAGAAACTTCACTTATTTCATATATGTGGTTTGGGTATGCCCTTAGGTTTTCGGTTGGCTCACTGTCCCATTGAACCATATCTGTAAGTCTGTGATATATCGTTGAAGCCCTTCTGGACCACCAATGTGGGACAACGAGGTATGCGGCATGCTTTGTTAGAGACCCCTTTCCTACTTCACTGACGGGAGCAGTTCATACTACACTTGAATAATGGTGGATATGTGTACTGCAACTAAGCAACATTTCCAACTATCAACGATTCCAGAGCTAGATGATTTACCTGGTCTGTACCCCTTCCACTTTCAGGCAAACCAGCTGCAAATATCACGCTAGCTGTCGAAATGGTTCTTCTAACAGTGTTCTGGCTCTGTACTGCCTATATGCGCCGGGAATTTACCAAGGTTTTTACAAGCGTTACTGTTTTCCCGATGACAGTTCGAGCCGGTCTGGTGGCTTTCCATACAGCTGTCATTCTCGCGATGGACTTTCCTGATATGAAGCTGTGGGTGGTTTACACTTGATTTGAAACAGGGCACATATCAGTTAGCTAAATAGCATCGGTTGAGGCTTCATGGGCTTCGTACAGTTGAGATCATCTTGGAAACGACTACATGTTTCTCTTTCATGCTGGGTTCCTTGATATTCACTGCTATGGCAATTCACACTGCCAGGGTTAGAACAGCACCTAAACGATTTCTTGCTATCAGGTGAGAAGAGCAGGACTTTATTAAGGAGTACTATTTTTTTCCATAAATCATACTGTTCTATATCTCCTAGACATTCAACTTAAGCACTTACTTCTAGGAGAAATCAATAAGTTACAGCAATTTTTAGTGTCACCCATCTAACTATTGCTGCTTTGATGTGTTCGTTGTCGATTTTGGATGCAGTTCCACCCCAATTCGGAAAATTCAGATATTCTGCACTGTCACCATTAATATTTCTCGGATTGTTGGGTGGCTCAGCAGCGATCATGATCAGCCTTTTCATCTCGGTATGGTGTGATGCCTTTCGTTTTCTGTTTTCGTTTTTCAGATAGTTTCCTTCTTCGCCAAGGTATCCACCAGAAATCAAGTGGTTTGTATTCATCGTTCCATCCAAATCTGCAGATGATAGCCTAAACTTGTAAATTTCAAACACATGGTAGATGCAATTTCTTTACCTGCAACACTACGAAAGAAGCAAATGTTATGCAAGAAATTAGCAGTCATATACGATGATGCACTTTTTTTGGATGCAATTTGAAAAAAAAATTTCTTGATTTACGAGGGCTCTCCATCGACCATCCTATTTCGTCCAGCTTTCAGCCTTTATTGCCATCGTTATTCCTCAATTTTCAGTTACAGTACAATATCATAAGCATGTATACAGGCATACGAACAAAATAGCAACTGTACCTGGCAAGACCATGAATTTTGTAGCTGAATGGTACAGCTTACCTATACAGAAAGGTTGGCTGTGGCAGAATAGATTATATTGGATTTGGTGACAAAGAAGAAATGAGACCTCACCCCTCATTGGCAGGGGTAAGGAGTACAGAAACCAGAGTGGCAAGATAGTCATGAGATCCACATACATCACTTCTCCCTTTGGTTGATCTCTGGCTCATGTCTTTCTCTCTTCCTAGCTTTAGAAATCAGTTACGGAAGTTGCATTCTTGAAGAGTCCGCCCCGAAGTTAATTACATCTTCAAAATTAGATGCAAAAATAGGTCTCACAGCCCAGAATGTTCGTGGGATCATGCACTTCAAAATAGTATCAAGACATGCGCGAAATCTAATAGGTAGTTATTATTTAGAGAAGGTAGTTATTTTTGAAAATATTTATGCGAAAACAGCGGAAACTTATGTTACAACCTAATATTTCTCATCATATCCAGCATAGATATGTACTCCGAGATACATCTGTACAAAATATGTAGTACCTCGGAGTTTACATTTCTTCCCCTTGGAGCAGTAGCATCAATCCTTTTCGAGGCACTTGCTTTCGCATACGCGACTATACGATAAAAGACATTAAAAAAGATTTTTTTCGATGATCGTAAGCTGCAGGCTCGAAGGCAAAGCTTCTCATTCTTTATAGTGTTTCAAAAACATCTTGAAGAAAAAGAAGAAACCTGATATGTAATTCCCATAGGATTTTATGAAATATGAGAGAAGTAGCAGCATTTCATGGAATCTCTTAAAGGCAACGTCTGGTCAAAATATTGCCCATCCAGGTTTCTTGCTCTCTCGAGTCCGAACAATGTGTATAGCACGTAACTCAAGTTTGAGACCTTGGTATAAGCTCTATCGCAAGATACGGGACAAGACGTCCAAGGATTACGGTGGCTGCCATGGAAAAACGCGCTCCAATCGACAAAGGCTGCGCGAAAGCGAAAACACTCAGTGAAACCTTCCCCACTCCATCAAACGGACCACTGTCGTTTCAATAAGAACTTTGTCCTACAACGCCATACCAGACAACATCTAGGGCGCGCCGTATAACGTCATTTGAAAGCACGGACGCCGCAAACCCGCAAACGCCGCACCGAAATTGGTCGATGAAAAGCGTTTTTGTGGGACCTTTTCAGGGTTTTTTCTACAGTTTTCGTCCAAGGCGTCGCCGTGGGCTACGAATCCAATAGAAATTGGGAGATGGAATTTTGCCCGGACCTTGCCTTTAAGACTTAGACATTGGCGAGAAGATGCTGCTTTTTGAATCTTCCTTGGAGTACATCTTTTTCGGTTAAACAATATACTGCACGTATGCTGCTGTTATGCAATTTCTAGCAGCTTTTCTGCTCGATTTTAAGGGTTTTCGAGCAAATCAGGAAAAAAAGAGCATAGAAATAGCATCCCGGCGGCGACGACACCCATCCCGGCGCGCGCGGCGCGGTCGCGGCTGCGTCCTTTTCGAGGCCGCGAATGGGCCGCCGCCATTGCCGTTCACTGTATAGGATTTAATGTACTGTTTGAGGTTCGAGAAAGATATTTATCTATGGAACAGTATTGCACTGGTACTAATAAATCAAATAAAATCAAACCGTTCCCATCGATTCTTCAGGCTCTTGTGACTGCTGCTGTTCACACATGCTGCGGCGAGAATAGGCGACAAGTGAATTCCAACGATCCAGTGGTCTTCAACGCTTTGTCAAGAATGTGCTGGGCCATCCCATTGATGCTTATTGCTGGATTTGCTGCCCTGATTGACTACAGTATTTTGGCTAACATCTTTTTCTTAATTTTTATAAATTCAGCTCTGATTCCATATCTTTGCTGTTGTTTCAGTGGGACATCTGAGCTACGATCCGTACTTATCCACACTTTCGATTTCTCTTCTGCCTTCATGCATTCTTCTAACGTTACTTCTGTTTAATCCCGCTTATAGGTACCTAGTTTTTACTATTCTGGCATTTTACCTTCGTGTGTCGAGTTGATTATTTTCAGGACCGCGTTATTCTGCTGCTGTGCCAACAACCGGCTCCGTAACAAAGTTGTCCCTATAACAAGTACACTGCGACCATCATCATCTGGATCAGCTATCGGCACGCCTGCAATTTCTAAGGAGGGTTTAGTACCTGTTGTATGTTGACACCCACTCTGAGGACCCAATTATGTAGATTTATAATGGTTCTAATGTGACCTTTTTGATCTACGAGGTAAAACTTAAGAGTATGACTCATTCCTGAGTTTCGTACGCTGGGGCTACGCTTTACGTGCAGCGTAGCGGTTACTATTGCTGCAGGGCGGCGACAGTGGTTTTGATAAGTATCGATTGCGAGCAGATGTCAGGCGGCAGCTGCGCACCGTCATCGATCGATGTGTATCGGAACCATTGATGTCGCGCTATAGCGAGCGGAAAATGCTGTTATCGGGGAGTATAGTTGCAGGTTTAGAGCTCATTTTCGCTTTTTTTTCACATATTGCGTGTACTACGTATTTCTGCGACTTTTGAGTTTTTCTGTCTGCACTTCGCACAATGAAGTGAACTGAGAGGTATTCAATGTCAAACAAATGCTAGCTTGTCACAATTCGTTTTTTTTTCAAAAATAAATATTGCACCACACCGTACAGACCTTACATAATTCATGGCACAAGTTCATTTCACGTAGAACGTCGATCTTTTGCTTTTGCGTCCACTTGGGTAACGATCCGAGTCCGAGTACGAGTTGCCAGCCGCCTCGTCGTGATTGCTCCATTCGTAGCTCTGACCGCTGGAATATCTATATTTCTTAAGCTGTTACTCATCATTTCTAGATGCTTACCTCGTTGTGGGTGATCGAGATTCGTATTCGTAACTTTGCGTAACACTTCGGTGACCATTTCTACCAGGAGGGCTTCTCTAGAAGAAATCTATGGGCGGTTCAGCTGGGTGACGGTATGCAGGCTCACCTGACCGGAATCATCTTCAGATTCCACGCTGGCGTATGGTCGTTCTTCGTATTGGCGGTTGTAGCTCGTCGCTGGGGCAGACGTGTTCAGGAAGGAGTTCTTGCTCGGGCAAGCACAGTACAGCGCATCTTTTCCGTGCCGTCCTTCCCGTCCAGCAATGCCGTCCAACCCATCGAGTCCTCGTGGTCCCTGAAAATCCGCGTTTTTGAAGTTCTGTTTCCCGTCCAAGTAGGGACATTGAAGCGGACCGTCTCTCCCGGTGGTCCCATTGGACCAGGTCTCCCTGGAGGTCCATAGTCGCCCGGAGTTCCACCGATTCCTCGTGGGCCCGGAACTGTAACCAAAGTATTATCTCTTCTTCGACGTTCTTTTCGCTTCGAAAATGGAAATGTTGCTAACTTCCGATGGCTCCTGGTGCTCCTGGGACGCCTGGTTTGCCTTTGCCACCCTGTATACCATCGGCGCCTCTGAATTACACGACAAATTCAGTACCAAGTACTGAAACTGCATAGAAATGGCTTAACTGCGGACCTTGAACCTTTATACCCTGTCATTCCTGGTCGTCCTCTTTTGCCCATGTCACCGGGAGCTCCACAGGGTCCAGGCCTTCCAGGCAATCCAGGAGTTCCTGCCACCCCACGCAAACCCTTGTATCCGGGATAACCAGGCGGACCCTTAGTGCCAGGAGGGCCAGGAGGTCCAGGCGGACACATTGCGCAGTGGTTATTTGCCGGTTGTGGTTCGGTTGCGTAGCCGGAGGCGGGCGCGGGGAAGAAGGCTGGCTCACCATCATAACCGGGGCTACCAGGTGTCCCTTGTTCGCCTGGTGCGCTAAAAATCATAGTTCTATGTTGGTTGGGAGGCTACATATGTAAACTAGCTCACCCCTTAGGTCCGGGTGGTCCTTTACTGCCGGCTGGGCACTTGTACGACAGTGGTAATGTTTGTCTCTGGTCGTAATTGGGGAGAGAGCAGCAGCCTATAGATAAACCTAATGTATACAACAACTAAGGCTTGCTAGTATTCCTAGTTAATATTTCTGGAAATAGGAAAAAACTCGCATTTCAGCTTAGTGTAGCCGTATCCATATTGTGGAATGTATGGTCGTGCATACAACGGCTGTTCGCTGGTTGGTTTCAGTGAGGGTGGACCGATGCTCTGAAAGGAAGTATAAAACGTCAGTGGTGGTATTTCAGTCCCTGAGTCCGTGAGTCCAAACCTCAGCGTATCCATTTGTTAGAGAAGTTCCATACACAGGTGATGACGGGGTTCGATAGCTTGGATAGCTGGCCGACAACGATGGGTTTCCATAGCTTGGATAGCTAGACGACGACGACGATGGTGTTCCATAGTTTGGGTAACTAGACGAAGACGACGACGGGGTTTCATAGCTTGGATAGCTTGGCGGCGACGACGAGGTGTGATAGCTTGGGTAGCTCGAAGGCGGCGTTGGGCTGGGATAGCTGGGCTCTGGTGGAGTCGGATACCCAATACTCGTAGATGCTGAGGAGCTGTAACCGGCGGTTGACGTGTCGTAGCGGTTGGTTTCCGATTCAGTATACGAAGAAATTGACCCAGGCCTTGACCCGGGGGTATCATATACGGATATGGTTGCAGTGACGTCAATGTTTGCGTCCTAGAAATTTATACTTGCGCATATTTCCGTGGAAAAAGCGGAAAAGATGTCGCTCACGTGTTCCGGCTTGTTTCTCTCATTGCCAGGCACTTCCGCCGGAGGACCGGTCGGATTGTGCAGCTGAAAAACGACTTTATTCGGACAAGGCGGCTTCTTTTCCGAACCTACACGAACACTAGGCAGTTCATCCTGTGCTGATCTTCTGGTGATGCGCCACCACTCCATGTCGCGATCCTTCTCCATGTCCATTATGTCGCTCCATATCCCTTCAACCATGCGCTGAAAGTGGCTGCTGATCCTAGTTTGGGTCACGTTATGAATATTTTGTTTAGGCAAATATAGGATGGTCTTAAAGGGCAAGTTTTATGCGATTTCATATTTTTGTCCTGCCCATTCCTGAGCCTCAGTGCAACCTTGCCAGGTGCACTTAGGCGCATCTTGCGCCATAAAATTAAGCTCAGGAAAACTCATGTAGGAGAGCTGTCCACAGTTCGGGATTCCAAGCAACCTACCGTAGTTTCCAGGAACTGCTCGTTCATGAGTACATCGACAGCGTTCATCAGCCAGAAGAGGTACGGCACGCCGAACATCAGAGAGGTCATTGCGAATGCGGATAAGGCCAGGCTGATTGAGCCCAGCCGATTGAGGTGGTCCACACTTGTCATTCTTGGACCCCAATATCGGGATGCCGCCAAGAACACTGTAGCCAGTGCTCTGGATATGATGACCCTAAAATAAGCGGGGCATTCGATTTTCCCAAATCGTATAAACAATTTTTGATCACGATTATGGCACTTCGGAAGAGTTTGCCTACCGCTCTTGCCCTGATCGCATCCTATTTTCGCTACACACTCCCGTTTATTTACTCGCGCCGGGTTCGCAGACCACTTTACCCACTCATTATTCCCACGGGTAGAAGTCGCATCTTCGTCAGCTGATCGCTGCCAGCTCATTTGGTTTGTTGTGTTCTCCGAATGTGAGTGACGTGCTGAGCTGAGTCTTCAGACGCTTCCCAAGATATGAACAGCTTGCTCAAAACACCAGCGCCTTAGTGGGCGGGGCTTGGTAATTACTCTGTTTACCCAGGGTTTTGTTAATAGATGCAAAAAAGACAAATCGCATGGTTTTGAACGGCGACATTGAAAAATGTCCAAGTTGATTCCGTGGCAACAAAATACTGTGTGGAAGAGGGTACTTCCCTCCTCTTGCCGATTTGTTCGTTACGGAACTCACTCGCGAGCACAAAATTGCGTCTCTGTACATTAAATAAATTGCACGTTAGCAATCTGCTATGCATCAGTGGATACAAAGCGGAAGTGATGAGTATTTGGCTTTTGCTCTGTGATATCATTCTAGGAAAGTAGTAGTCGGGAACGAAAGGTGAAAAAAGATGTGAGATCATCATTCAAATCCGCATTTGACGCAGGTTGGACCAGTATTTCGGAACGACTAGCATTCATTAGTGAATTCACCGTAGCTATTCGAGCATAATGCACCATAAGAAGAAATACGTGAACAGAGCTATGACGTAGCTAGCACTCTAAGGAGAAGAGAAAATCATTCATTTTCTAAGTGCAATTTTCTTGGTCCAGGGTTCGAGCAAAATAATATATTCAGAGTTTTTGTAACGCTGAAAGTAAAATGAGCGCGGATTTCCCTACATTTTCGAATTTTCCTATTTTACGAACGTCTCTATGCAACACCACGGCAACAACAGTGTTGCCTTTGTTGGTATGTCGTTGCGGCTCCGCAACACTTTCGTGAGGAGCAACGACACTCCGGCAACGGCAGCACTTGTCTCTGTGATGATGCTCAGCAATATTCGTCTGCCCTGAGCACAGCACTTCTAAGCGTGGACGCATTTCACGTGCTTGAGAGAAAGGAATGAACGGACGGATGTGATCCGCCACGCTTCACTGCACCTTTTATACTTCAATATTGAGGTAAAGTGCGCTCTTCGCTGCTTGCGACCAACGTCTATCCACAAAAAACCTGCTTAATTGAGTCGGCGAAAACAAAAAGAGGTTATCCAGTCGCTTTCTCTGCTCAATCACCAGCTGTGCAGATTATCAGGGGCATAGGATACAGTGAGTTCGATTAAATTTATGAAGGAGAAGTGGAGTTCCCATCTGACAATGAGTTGGAGAACACATAGCCGAAATATTACATTACTCTGTTGTTTTATGCCATTTATACACTCACTTATTATCAAAAACACCTTCTACTTTGTACTTCATCAAGCTCTTCGAACGAATTCGAAATTTACTTTCAGAATGAAATACAAATCAAGTTACTCGTTAAGTTTGAAAATAGACCCATAACTGGTACTGGTTACTCGTTGGCTTGCACGTAATGGCCACCACATTATCCACAGCACTCACATTTAAATTGCCGATTAGCCCACTTTATTCGAGGGCGACATCTGTCGAAATCTTTTTTCTCCTATGGGGACACATTTCACCCGGAAGTGCACGTACATCTTCTATTATTTTCAACATTACTTCATTTCATCTCACGCGTGTAAGTAACATTATAGAATCCATCGGGTACTGGTGCTTGAAAGGATTTCGAGTGTGGGAACTTGGAAAATTCTTTGGTTACACATGTGTTGTTTATAGGTTGGAGAACAACAATCACTGTTGATGAGTTTGGTTCCAAAAATTTTCTCATTCTACTTTGCTACCTTCACACACTCTTAGCTAAAAGTGCAGTTATATAACAATGACATGCTTATTAGCATACACAACAGTACTCATCAATAGTTTACTATGGTGAAAAGAAGGAAATCATGCATGTATTAATTTTGTTACAGCAAATCAACTAAAGTGTGTCATCTTAGCATGTTTGAGCTTTGAAATGTCGTTGCTACCCATCAGTATGTCGTTGCGCCACGGCACGATGGTGCGGCTCCGCAACAGGCTGTCGCTGCACCAACAAAATGGTGTGGATCCGCAACAATTTGTTGCTGTACCACAACTGTCTCATTCCACTCACTGCCGCATTCTTTACCTAACTGTCAATATTTGGCAGTTATAACCATTCAAAGTGATAAAATCTTTATAGAACATAAGGAACCGTGAACCGTAATCACAAATGAGCCTCAACATTCAAAATAACAATAAATAAGCAACCCGATCGATAAGTAAACAATCAATAACCAATCATTCAAATTCATAAAGTGCTCTCACAAAATTGCATAATTGTTGGCCGTGTCAGAAATAACTGATTTAGTGGTAATGGTATAATCGAGAAGTTTATCCCTTCCCATCGATCGTCGTCCAATCCTGAAGAGAACTCTGCATAGTGGTTCTTTCGAAAGGGTTCCTGAGGTATGAACCTACCTTCTCTCTATGGTTCTTCGTGTCCATCGTTCTAGCCAGCGTAGACATGGAGCTTCCATAAAAGCAGATCGGATTTTCCCGTTCATTAGGCAAAATAGTGCGAATATAATACACGAAGTCAGCAGAGTGATCATCTCGATGAAATCGCCTGAAGTATGTGCATAGGTCACGATTTAATCATCTAATAGAGCCCACATTGAAAATGAAATGGGAGCATTAAGTTCTTTTGAGATCTTCTCATACTCTTCTTTTTTTTACAATATACATAAACAAGCTATTATGTGTTGGCTCGTTGAATCCTTTAATGACGAATTTTCCAAACTCTGAGTCACTTTAATCCCTCTTTCTGTCATGAGAACAACTTTAGCATAAACACTGCTAGCTTAGAGGATTCCTAGAAATAGTTTATCCTTTTTGTGTAATGGAAATGTTTGAAAGCCACGAAAATTGTGCAGCTTATTTTCTCCGTCATGTTGTCACATGAGTTCACTACAATAAACTACAGCAAGTTCACACAAAGTCTGGCCTTTAAAGTTCCCTTTAAAATACGCACAGTCCACAAATTTTACAAGTTTCAAAGTGGCTTTGCAGTATTAATAACTCACCTAAAATGACAATTAATTGCAGCCCGGTCACCGTATATAGAACAGCAAGTAGTCCCTGTGGAAACTCGACAATTATGAAGATGAACATGATGATCTGAAACAGAACGTAATGATCCTTGTGCAGACATGGATATTACCCAACTAACTAATATGTATTTGTTACACAGAATTAGAGTAAGATAGAGCATAAGTTCCTCGAAGGCTTAACGAAGACCGGAACGAGTCATAAATCCATGTAAAGCCCAATATATTTCCGCTTCAGGCAGTCCCGCGAATGCTCATGTACATAATCCTCCAAAAGCGTGTTTTTGTCGTGCTGATTTGTGTGCCCGTATAAACACAGGATTCCCGTGACATTAAGGAGAATCAAGAAATCAAGCGCAAAAAAGTCACTCAACAACACTTCCGGAACGTTTACAGGCGTATATTTTGCTCTCCTGTCCCCAATTCTCCCACGAATCTCCAATTTCAGGCGCTCTTCACGTAGAGGATTTATGAGATATAGTATCGCAGATTTGGTTAGTATGTATGAGAAAACACTGCGTCACAATCGGTTTAAGTGTTCACATAGTAGCTAATACTTATGAGCGTGATGCGTAGTGTATTGGCGGCAGACCAGAACAATCCACAGGCTAAATTTGGATAACTCTCGCAGAATAAGCCAGGCTAGGATTTTGTTGCTCCCCAATAAATTGTCTAGGAGCCGATTGTTTTCAGAGCAACAACGCATAGCAAAAGAAATCACGACGTCGTTGCGCCTCAACATTTTGGTGAGGTTCCGACATGATGTCGTCGCACCCCAACATTTTGTTGAGGACCCAACATAATGTCGTTGCGCCTCAACGTTTTGCTGAGGATTCCCGACAAGATGTCGCTGCACCTCAACATTTTGTTGAGGACCCAACATAATGCCGTTGCGCCTCAATGTTTTGCTGAGGATCCCCGACAAGATGTCGTTGCATTCCAACATTTTGTTGAGGACCCGACGCTGGTATCGACTCACGTTGTCGTCCTGCTTTACCTCAAGCTTTTAATTCCTGAGTTTCAAAGCTTTGCTGATAGGCGGATTTTCGTGTAAGTAGTCAAAATTAGTTTTGCGTCTCTTTTCGAAGTGATTCTTTGGCTAACAAGAGAGCGCACTGAGATGTTAGCTTTCGTTTCAAGATGTTGTTGTTCTACGAGGTTTCGGTGCGGTGTCGCGACGTTTTGTTGAGGTGCAATGGCGTTCTGTTGCTGTTTCTATGTAGAACTGTGGTGTTTGCAAAATGATACGATCAGGTAATTTCTGAAGGAATAGGCTAACAACAAGAATTGAACAGATGATGAGAGATGCGAGCTTAATTTATATACCGCGCTGATTGCACATTTGCCTTCTTAGCAAGATTTCCATTAGAAATATGAAGAAAGAAAAAACTGCAAGGCTACTTTTCAATTTCTAGCTACAGCACCGATTACAAACACATCCACTTTACAGTCATGTTACAGTGAAATTTTTGCATGAGAGCTGCCAGAACGATTACATTTCTACCCATAATTAAGAGCAAGAACTTGTTCCAATGGCTTTTAGTAGACATACAACGATCCGTTTATTTATATTTGGATTTAAAACTCCTTTGAAGTGGCCTCATCCACAAGAAGTTTTAGAATCCCTCTCGCCAAGCGATGTTTTTGATGTAGCGGAGTTGTGCCGTGAAAATCCGCGTCTGTTTTTCTTGTGTTCATAAATGCAGAGCGGAAAGCGGTGTTTAGAGCGCGCTCGCGTGTTCGTCTGAATCCGCACGTCATGAATGGAGAAAAGCATAAAATCAACTAGGCATAAGACCTCGATGACCAAGAAAACTTCTAGCTAAAGAGTCAGGAACACAAAGCAGCAATTAAGTAGAGAACGAGACTGGATTGGGGAGAAGCTTCATTAGAAAGTCATTCATTCATTCGTTCATTCATTCATTCATTCATTCACTCACTCATTCATTCATTCATTCATTCATTCATTCATTCATTCATTCGTTTTCTATCCGTTTCCTTTCTCATTCCCTCATGGAGTTAAATATTGCTGCACCAAAGGCTACAAATCTAATAGTGAATGGTGTAAACATGGAAAATTGGCCAGAGCTATTACAGTAGCAGCTTGTACCTAATAACGAGCTGGTAGCCATATAAAAATTAGCCTATTTTCTAGGAAATGCCAGAACACCTGATAATCATCTTTCTGCATAACATTAAGAAAGTTTTTTTTTTCGAAACATGAAAGCTGAGGCACAGATTATGGCCAATCACAAGGTTGCAAGGTAAGGTAATATGAAAGATATGAATTTAACGCCTGTTTGATGCAGTATGTATGTCCCACGTAGGCGGCAGTGACCTAATGATGGTCGAATTCGCTAGATATCCGCCCACTCCTATGTGATCCAGAGAATGAGATGACCAAGGGTTCACGAAATATCTTAAGAAACAATTCTTACTTACCAAAATCATATTTGTGGTTCGATGGTACTGCTTGTCCCGTTCAACACTGGTGAAACGTGCGCTCATCTTCCGAATACTCTTCAGCTGTTCCAGAATTGCAATTGTCATCAGACACAGGATAATCTGTAAAGACAGTATGCAATATGTTTCTACCACAGACTCATGATTCAACTAGACTTACAGATGGAATAATCTTGGAACAAAGATTGAATAACCAAAAATTCAACGTTCGCAAATATGGAATCGAAGAGAACTGCAGCTCGAATACAGTGGCGTTTTGGAGATGCGGATGTCGTGCCGCGCATTCTTTGTTTTCTTCAACCTGAATGAGAAGTCCCAACTGAGCTGCTTAAATGGTTCAATCATACGAGTTTGGAGATTCTTAAGATTTTTTTTGTGTGCAAGGAGGTTGCGAAAATAATAAGATAGATTTGAAACAAAGCACTGATAATGATGCAAGGAAAGACTAAGAAGCTCACTCACCATAACTACTTCAGATGTGAAATGCAGCGGTATACCGATGATGGCTACGCTCACAAAAATTATCGTCAGAGATATTCGACATTTCTAAACTCGAAAATATTGATCGGAGCACAACTTCAAAGCGAGGAGAACCAGATGTAAATTCAAATTCCTTTGAGAAAAATTTGAATTGTGAATTAGAAGGAAGACTACATAATACAAGGAGAAACGTGTAGTTTAGCCAATCATATCAATCAATTCTCTTGCAAAAATTGGCACAGGGCCATCTTTTGTAGACCTCCCTTCTCGACATTATTTGTCTCGCTTTCGCTCTCTCATGCAGCCAGCAAAATTAGTTTTGCCACGCTTTTCTTTGCGCTTTCCTGATTAAAGGCAGCGCTTTGACACAGCACCTTCCTGGTCACGTCAACCTACTCCTGTTCCGCGAGGTGTTGCTGCGGCGCCGCGACGTTCCGCTGCGGTGCCGCGACAAGTTGTTGCGGTGCAACGACATTTCGATGTGTTGCTGCAGCAACATGTAGCGGCGCAACGACATCCCGCCCTCTGGCTTTCGCCTAATTGGTGAAATTAGTGCAACAGCACATTTTTACTACAAACCCACCATTCGGCAAAAGTGCATTTACGACACGCTAATTCTATTAGCGCACATGGTGCACTAATTCCAGGACTGCATGGAAAATTTTTCCTAGTTCTCTGTGAAAGAAAAAAGAACTGTTCTAACAGCTGAAGTGCCAGAAATATGGGAAAAACTAGAAGGATAAAAAGCGATCAGAAGCACAAAAAGCTGAAGTTCTTGCCTAATGATAGGATAAATCAGAGCAAATTAGACCAAAATTTAATATTATACTAAAACATCTCATACGTATGAAGTCCTACAAAAAGAAAACATACTTTATACACATACCTTATATGTGAACCATGGTTGTGAGGAGTTTATGGTTGCTAGCCTTGCTAACGAATAATATCGTATGATTGAAAGAGCAACCACGTGAAATACCTGAAATTATCCACAAAATCATCCAGTTAACTAATGAATGGATATTTCTTCTAAACTTTTTGTGAAAAATCAATCGATACTCACCCCAGCCATGTGGACGAGTACTGAAAGTGTGACCGACACGTGCATTGTCTTAGCCATGTAGTACGAGAAAAAGAATGGTGAGCACAACTCATCCGACGCCCACTTGAAAAATGTCGAGTAGAGGAAATTGGCGCATAGTGCGAGTTGTGAGCTGAAAATCAATTTATTGATTTCCAATGGAAATTTGGCTTCCCTGCAATTTACCCTAGTTCATAAGTATTGACGAGTATGCGAGTGAATATTTTGCCACTGTTGCTTCCCGAGCAGAGAATGTGCGTCACAGACAGCTCTCAGGTTTGGCTTATCTAAGGCGATCAACTTACGTACGCGATATTGCACGAAGCTTCTAAACGGAGAGTGGGGAATCCTTATTAGATTTTCAGGAATTACGAATTATTGCGTAACAATCCTTTATCTATATTGACGCGCACTGCCTCGTTTACCCGTAAACAGCTCTTTAGGAAAAAAAAGGAAAAAGTCCCAACATCACTAAAGGAGAGAAATTAGCTTGAACTCAATTTCACTGTTCGAATGACGCAATATTGAGGGAACAGTTAGAGAAAATTGTGGAAAAAGCATAGGAGAGATTAAATCGATCGCCGTATCCTAGTTGAGTAGGTTACAGTAACCCGTACCTACGCAATATTGCACGCAACATCTTCCCATCCACTTTTTATATAAAAACATTGCTCAATGTTGTATCTCACTAGAATTTTCATGAGAATCCTAATGCATCAGGGTATTTTGATATGCAAGAAAAGAGCATTCCATGCACAATGTATTAAAAGAAGACCGTGATGCGGAAGCCAGAAAAGTGACGCAATTTTGCACAGCACCGTCACTGCACGCATATTTTGTAACTTTGAAGCACAGAATCCTGCAGAGCTGTTGAAACTTCAAATCTCAGGCAATTTTGCAGAAAAAAAAAACAAACTATGTGGTAGCTAATCGATTTATCGTTCTTTGAGTGTGAAATTTTGCCATGAACGATATGGTAGCTTTTTTCCTATGCCCTCGAGCCATACTATAATATATTTTACATGTGCAATCGCTCAATTGTCCTCCTTGTTACGAGATTAACAGGAACCTCCCTGAATATTTGACCTAATACAGAAGCTTTGCATGCATACATAGATGCGTGCACCACACTTCCGGGAAAAGCTTATCTGCCCATACGTTATTCTTCGTACATATTTACCTGCCTACGCAACTAAATTATGCAGGGCGTTGGCGGCGGTAAAAAAACCAAAGGGCGAAGGATACCATCTGCATCTCTCCCGACTTCCGTTAGCGTTCTATAACTGAAAGCTAAATTTACGAGAATCCCAGGATTTCTCACAATCCTCAGACCTCTTTAACCCGTGTTTTCTCCTGGATCCGCGTATTTGGACGACCTTTCAAAAGCCAATCCTTTCTGTCTGGATGAAAATGCGTGTGTGTTCATGTGTATTAGTGGTCCCGAGGGGCTGCTTAGAAGGAAACAAAACAACGTCAAGATCAATCCAGACCAAAAGAGTAACACAGCGGCATCTTGCTCCACCTAAAAGTTGTTTTCGATGATATGTCCGCAATCGCACACCGATCTGCCATATGAGGTGTCAGAGTAACACGACTTATAAAAGATGGACACAGATTAAGCCTCCTAAGAACCAAAACAAGCAGGGCATTGTCTGCTTTCGAGGAAACTTCCAGAGCGTTTGAAGGGTGGAGAGGGGTGTACGGAAGAAAAAATACTAGCTGATTGAAAACCTGTTGAATATGAAACAATTTGAATAAGTTATTAATAAAACCGGAAATGGCTAGTGAAAGAGGAAGAATTTTCTCTATAAGCAGTTGTCATATGAAAACCATCAATTTGTAACAGAATACTAATTAAATGCATAGGTAATAATTAGTCGAGAATCATAACTTTGGTTCTGTCTTGAAAATTAATACTAAAGCAAGTGATTTGTAGTGAAAATCCAATAAATCACTACATTATACGAGTTTCCAAGTTTTTAAAGGAAATCAAAGTAGAAAATCCTGAGCTACTCCGCATTTTTTACTATGGAATGCTTATGTAAGGCGGGAGAGATTTGCATTAGTCATATGGTAAGCATCTTCTTTTCTCACATAAGTGACATTCTAGTATATGTATATGTTTTCAGATCTAGCCCGAGATTGGATGGGAACTGAGCGACCGGGGTGGTATTTATGGACCAAGTCCCGAGGACCCCGGGGAGAGGACGCACGGACGGACGGACCGGGTCTCGCCACTGGCCAGGGAGTCCCAACCATGCTCGCTTCTCGTCCCATCCACCTTACCGTGATCCCCCTCACATGTACATCGTTCCGCTATTCAGATAAACACATGCTGATTCATGCCTTGCACGCAGTCGTATATGAAGTGTCTATCTATCTGTATAGTTATCTCGAGGCCTCTGAGGCAATGATGATACCGTGTGTCCGAAGAAAGGTGACCGACACATCGTGGCGGTACACTTTTAAGTGGTAGCAGCGAGTGGTTCTGGCTATCATTGGCCAGTACCATGACTACCAAACTCTCTCTCTCTCTATCCTCTCCTGCCTTCCGGTTATGCCTCAGCCGGGCGACTTGTAGTAGCTTGAGCTGGGTCTCGGACTCGGCCGACCTGATCTCGGCGCCCAATTAAGGTCGTGCTCGCGAGCCCATGCATCACTACCATAAGTTGTTTTCAGTTATACACGGGTGAGTATTTGTGGAATTTAGAAGTGTTACGAGCTCGTATGGTTTATTTTGATGAAGTCTTAGCGGACCACGATTTTTTTGAAAAACCTTTTTTTCAAAAAAAAAAACTGTCCAGTCGCCTTCTTGGGACCGGATTCCATGCCTTATCGTGATGTGAAGATAAAATGTGTTCATTGCACTGAAGGAACATCCTTGTGCACCACGTCTTCGCTTCTTCCGAGGGAGAGCCTCTTGTTCTCGAAAATAGGGTTTCGTCCCCTTTTTTTTTTGCACGAACTAAACGTCATTTAAAAAAAAAATATCCTGAAGAATGTAACATACAACCGAGCATCTGATCTTCACCCCCAGCCCTACATTTTTTCTTGAAATGTTTTCTTTTCTGCATATGCTTTGGAAAAAAAAAAGAATGCGATTAATGCCATGATAGGGATCCAATCAGACCACCAGAGGGGTATAAGTAACCCCGTCCCGATACAGAGGCATCGTCTTCCAACATTGCGCCCGTCACAAGATCCCGTTCTGCGTCGACACAGTCAGGTTCTACTACTGTCAACATCTCAGCGACCAGCGAGGATCCAGGTACAGACAAAACACTCCGTTCGCTATTGATATCTCGAGCTATGACGCACCAAGTGAGCGGTGCACAGTCTTTTGAGCTGGCCTTCGGGCAGTTCAAACCCAAGCCTCCTACCCAGTTCAGCGGAGCTGAAAGCCAGGAATTCAGCTCATGGCTGAGAAGATTCGAAGACATGGTCAGAATGGTGAACCCTCCGATGCCCGAGCAATTGAAGGTGAATACTCTGGTAGGGTTTCTCGAGGGAGAGGCCAGAGACCTCATCGACGAGTTACCCGACGCCGACAAGAACGACTACAAGAAGGTGGTGGACCTATTACGTACTCACTACGAAGGCCCACATTTCCGGAATTTAGCCCGTCAACAACTGTCTGACTGCAAACAAAGTCCCAATGAGTCAGTTCGTGAGTTCGCCGAAAGAATGAAAAGATTGGTTAAGAGAGTCACTCAAGGACAGCCGAAAACAGCCCAGAATGAACGTTTACTGGATGAATTTTTAGATCGCCTGAAACCAGCTCTACGCTTCCACGTGAAAGCCTCCAACCCAGCATCCTACGACGACGCGATCATCAAGGCAATGACATACGAAAGCTTACTGGCTGATGCTGTAAGTAACCTAACCATCTTTCCAGGAACGAAACTAGAAACACCTCAGGTCAATGTCGCAACCAATCCTCAAACAAGCTACCGAGAGCGCTGGAACCAATCTCGTCGTCCAACAGGAAGGCCGATAACCTTCAGTCCACGGAATCAGACATTCAATCGAAGAATGTACGAGAGAGCACCCAATTCCAATGTGGTATGTTATCGTTGCGGGAAAATCGGACATATTCAAACGTTCTGCAGGTTTTCATTGCCACCCGCCAATATCAGGCCCCCACAGCAAGGTCAACCAAGCAATTATCAAAGTCAACGCTACCAGCAAAGTAGACCTCCAACTCAGGATTCTCGTTACGGACGCCCCCGGTCCAATAACCAGATTCGCATGCAGCAATTCTCGCAAAGGCCCGACAGGAATCAGCACCCTGGACAGATTTTTGCGATGGACACGTTCAGCAGCTCCACGACTGAGATGCCCGAGGTGCAGAATTACGAAGCAATGGAAGAAAAAGATGCTCAAATAGCAGCTCTCATTAAACGAAACAATGAGTTGGCGAAACTAGTTTTCGCAACCCATGACCAAGCTCCTTCTGATTCAACGGAAAACAGTCACTCCCGAGTGAGGTCGCGATCAGCAAGTCCTCCGAAATGGGCAATGACTTGTATGATTGTGTTAGCTCTGCTTGGCCTCTCCTCAGCCACTACACCACCAGCGATGATTTGTTCAAAATCAGCCGCGAGCAATTATTGGAAGATCCCTAGCAAATTAAATTGCAGCGGAATTCTGCCTCCATGGACGTCAAGGACTAAAACGGTTAAACTCAACGTGTTCCGGCCAAACACAGTTCGTTACAAAAGTTCCGCTACTGTTTGTAGAATCGTTTCTCAAAAAATAAGGTACTCGGTGAATTTCTTCGGAGCCCGCAATCAAAATTCCGTTTCTACAGAAAAGACGGTTACTCCGGAAGAGTGCAAACAAATGATCAACCACAGGACGTGCACATATGGTGACCTAGTTGCCGTCGGCACAGTAATGAAGACCCAGAACAGTATTGAAATTGACTGGCCATCGGCTCCATTCCAATGCTGCTCCGACTACGAGATAGTTGTCTCCAACTGCGTCACATTTGAAACAACGGTGTATGCGTATCACGGTTCAGCTCAGATCGAAAGTCCGGTAGGTTCTCTTCCAGGGTGCCGATACGAGGATGGAGCGTGTACAATGAAATCTGGTGCCGCCGTCATATGGAAACCAGTAGCAGAAGAAAGCTGTCAGTTTATCTTCGTGTCAACCATGGAGGGAACCATGGCCGACAAGGTATGGTTAAGTAACTCCAAGGAGTTCGCCCTTTCATTCTCGTTAAGCGATCCACAAATTTCTGATTGCGGCAACTCTCTTATCCCTACTGATCAAGGATATGCTATTCAAATTATCAGCATCAAAACGCGTAGCAAACGCGGTATTACTGACACTTTTGTTAATTCAAAAGTTGGCTTGGCCACCACGAACCAACTGGCAGCACAGCTGTTGGCCGTGGAGGATAATATGCAAGCCTTATCTAGTTCTTCATTCCACCATGCAATTTTGAACCTGTGCAAATCGGTTAATTCCTTGAGCACGTCAATAACTGCAGCCATAGCCTCACAACCAACTCTGGCCATGCGCGAAATTTTATCACGGCCGGATATCGAGGCAAAATTTCTAGGAGGGAACATAGTTCGAACGCGTTCTTGTGCAATCTTATCTAAGAATATGTATCAGCTGGAACGCTTTAACGAATCTTGCTTCTCCTTGCCCCTAATCGAGGTTAACCTGCCTAATGACAACAGATGGCATGCATTTTTAGACCCGGTTACATTTGTAATAACCAACGACGCCAAACCTATTCCATGCAGCGATAACATTCTATTTGAATTTGCCATGAATGGGACTGTCGCTAAATACCAGCCAGTATTAGATACATGGGAGCAGCTAGCCCCCTCTCATGTTACTATGATCGAAAACTCAGCCGAGCATTTAGCTCAATTCGACAAACCAGCACTTACTCTCTTCCACAATTTGGTAATCACAAATATCAGCGAATTCATCCCTGAGCAACAATTCACAGAATTATGGGCCGCCATAGAAGGTAACCAGGCGGTGTTGGACAATCACGTTAACCCACATGGTCAGAGCAGAGAAGTTATCTCAGGTGAGCCCCCTCACCCATTAGAACCCTTTTTTTCTTTCCCCACATGGACATCCATCTTGTATCAATCTTGGGTTATCGTCTGTTGCACTCTCGTAACGATCAAGATTTTGCTTAAGCTAATCGAGATGTACATTAGATTACAAATTCCAACCCAGATTCTCGAAAGAATACCAAAAGGGATTGATGGGAACAGCCGTCCACAACTTCAATCACTTGTGATGAGCAAGAACCTGGAGCCAACTTTGAAAGTGGGGTACACCAAACGGTGTGCTAATGATATAGAATACCCTAGCGTCTACACCTTGTCGGGGGGCGAAAGTTTGACAACCACCCACATTTACATTAAAATCAACGGAGTTACCGTCTCAGCCTTGATCGACACTGGGTCAAGCATCACTTTAGCAGGTAAACAGCTTTGCCCTGCCCTAGGAATTTTCCGTCTCGATGCCCCACAAACAGAAACAGCAATAGGTATGGCAGGCATACATGTCAGCCTTGCAGGATCGAAAAAGGTAGCAATGGAGATAGCTAATATTGTGATTCAACCTATACTACATTTTACCACTGGCAAGTGCGTTCCAAACACGCACTCAACTTATGAAGTCATTGTAGGCAACGATATTTTAGCACTCCTTCCAAAAATGGGTATAGACTATCAAAAACGAATAATAACATTTGGCAATACGTCAGTACCTTTTGGCCACCCGACAGGGAGTGCAATGACGCAGAAAGAAATTCCAGTAAGAGCCTTAAGAACTATACGACTCCAAGCCAACAGCGAAACTTTTGTGCCATGTGTGATTGAAAGTCCAGTAACTAGAAAAGATTTGGTCCTAGTGTCTCAAAGCGCAAAAATCTTCAAGAATGATCTCATTGTCGCGCCAGCAGTGATCTCCACACATCATCCACTGCTACTCATATGCAACCCTACCAATGAGCACAAAACTATTTTTGCAGGAACCAAAATTTCAACAGCAATTCCAGTTGATGAACATGACAGCGGAAAGCAAAATTCCATATTTTCTTGCGTAAACGAAATACCACCAGATGATCCCTCATATGTGATTAATCTCGATGAAAGCGATGTTGATGACAAACAGAGGGAAAGGCTTGCTGAACTATTAGACACTTTTTCCGATGTATTCTCACGCCATCAATATGATATCGGCAGCTGCACAGCCGGTAAGGTCCATATTTTCACTACCAATGAACCGCCAGCCAGAATTCGCCCTTATAGGATACCCATTAAGTACCGAGAAGAACTTCAGAAACATATTAACATGCTTCTGAAGACGGGGGTGATGAAAGAATCCAACACTAATTGGGTACATAATTTGGTGGTGGTTCAAAAGAAGGATAACTCCCTTAGAGTCTGTCTTGACATGAGACGGCCAATAAATGAAGTGACCTAAAAACTATTCCCGACCCATACCCTACACCACGCATAGATGATGTACTGGAAAAACTAGGCGGGAATAATTACTACTCTACTTTAGATCTCGCCAGCGGATATTTACAACTTCCTCTAGATGAAGAAAGCAGCTATAAATGCGGAGTCATAACCGACAATAAAGTTTACCAAATGACCCATCTCCCATTTGGGCTTAAATCAGCTAGTAGTTATTTTGCGAGAACGATGGCTAAAGTTTTAGCAGGACTCGAAGCTAATATACTGGTCTATATAGACGACATCCTCATATTTAACAAAGATTTCGAAAGTCATCTAAATTCAATCAGGAAAGTGTTGACTCGATTGAGAGAATTTAACCTTAAAGCATCTCCAAAAAAGTGCTGCTTCGCTAGAAAACAAATCACATTCCTAGGTCATATCATCAATAAGGAAAATTATTCCCCAGCAGAATCAAACACTAAAGCGGTGAAAAACTTTCCAACGCCCAGGAATGCCAAAGAGATCAAGAGATTCGTAGGGATGGTGAGCTTCTTTCGTAAATTCATTCCGAACTTTGCTAACATAGCCGAACCACTCACACGCCTAACCCGCAAAGATAACAAGTTCTACTGGGGCAGCGAGCAAGAAACCGCCTTTAAGCAGCTACGCAACGCTCTGCTAAACCGACCCATTTTAGGGTACCCCGACTACAACAGGCCCTTCCACATCTTCACAGATGCTAGCACTGTAGCACAGGCCGGAGCACTTATGCAAGAAGATAAGATGCGCGCAAAAACGTTTTATGCGATCGCATACTGCAGTCGAACGCTTAGCGAGTCAGAAAGAAGATGGCCAGCTATCCAAATCGAACTGGGTGCAATTATTTACGCCCTGAGACAATTCAAGCCATACATTTGCCTCTCAGAGGTCGTTTTGCATTGTGACCACAAGCCACTTTCTTTCCTTTTGAGCAAAAGTAAGACGCACGATAATCTGGCCAGATGGATGATTGAACTTCAGAGCTATAACATCAAAATAGTCCACATAAGTGGTACGAAAAATTCCGTCGCGGACGCGCTTTCACGTGCACACGAAGGACATACACACGCGACAGGAACAGAAGAATTAAAAGATATGATAGAATTTCCGTTCAGCTTTATCTGCTCGCCAGGGGAAACATCCCCAATGCGCCCAAACATCTCTGCCTACGAAGAAAACAACGGCGTCAACTTTGTTGAAGAACAGAAAAAAGACCCGTTACTAGGGCTAGTTTGGGAACTTCGCGAAAATGGCACGGTTTCCATGTCAACACCAGAGCATCTCAAAAAGTACGCGTCTGAGTTGAATGAATACTGCAAAATAAAGAAAGATGGGTGTTTGTACATAAGTAAAACGCAACAAAAGTTCAAGCGCGATCTCCTTTTAGTACCAGACACGCTGAAAAGCATTATTTTCCAAGCGCATCATTGTAGCGCGTTATCTGGAGGACATATGGGGTTCAAGAAAACTCTAGCAAAGGTCATGCGTAAATATTACTGGCCAGCTATTTATTCAGACTTGAAAACTTGGTGCAAAACATGCGTTACTTGTCAAATGAGGCGTCAGCCCAAACCCCCCTTTCGTGAAGCGTTAATACCTGTACACAGCGAAGCAGTTTTTGCAAAAGTGGGACTTGATTTATGTGGTCCTTTACGTGCCACAGAAAGAGGGAATAAGTATATCCTCAATATAGTGTGCTGGTTTACTAGGTACGTAATCTCAGTCCCACTTCCTGACGCCCGTGCGACTACTATCGCCCATTCTCTTTTGGTCGAATGTGTCCTAAAATACGGTGCAATGTCCGAACTTGTCTCTGATCAGGCATCAAGCTTCACTTCCAATTTTTACAAAGAATTTTGTAATTTGTTGCAAATCCAACAAGTTTTTGCAACACCGTATCATTCCATGGGAAATGGAGCAACAGAGCGCACGTTTGGAACTTTTCAGATGATGCTTTCGAAATTCATAAACATCAAGCAGGAGGACTGGGATCTCTTTATTCCATGCGTAGCATTTTGCTACAATACTTCGGTAAATGAGGCTACGGGCGAAACACCCTATTTTCTTATGTTCGGAAGAGATCCTACATTCATTATTGATCGAATTCTTCAGCCTAGGCAGAGAATAGAGATTCCCAGCTTTGATGAGACTGCAGAATACAAAGCTCAGCTCGTATCAGCGCTTCATCAGGCTTGGAACGATGCGGCAGAGCATGCACGACTGTACAAAGAAAACATGAAAGTTCAATACGACAAAACGGCTCGACCATCATCAATTCAAGTAGGAGATAGAGTACTATTTCGAAATTTCACAAATAAAGTAGGCCTGTCGCGAAAACTATGCTTCCCTTGGATAGGGCAGTTTAGGGTAATCAGTGTAGACTTTCCACATGCGACAATAGTGAGTATAACTTCACCACGTGCACAACCCAGGAAAGTTCATCTAAACCAGATCAAGAAATTTCTTGATCCTACTGGTCCTGCCTCTACACTGCCAGGAATTCCTGAAGAAGAAGCCTCCTTCACACCGTCTAACGGAGGCGAAACGGTAGACGAGGAGAGCCATGAAATCTCTCCCGCCTTACATGTAAGGCGGGAGAGATTTGCATTAGTCATATGGTAAGCATCTTCTTTTCTCACATAAGTGACATTCTAGTATATGTATATGTTTTCAGATCTAGCCCGAGATTGGATGGGAACTGAGCGACCGGGGTGGTATTTATGGACCAAGTCCCGAGGACCCCGGGGAGAGGACGCACGGACGGACGGACCGGGTCTCGCCACTGGCCAGGGAGTCCCAACCATGCTCGCTTCTCGTCCCATCCACCTTACCGTGATCCCCCTCACATGTACATCGTTCCGCTATTCAGATAAACACATGCTGATTCATGCCTTGCACGCAGTCGTATATGAAGTGTCTATCTATCTGTATAGTTATCTCGAGGCCTCTGAGGCAATGATGATACCGTGTGTCCGAAGAAAGGTGACCGACACATCGTGGCGGTACACTTTTAAGTCTTATTTCCAATTTTATTGACATTCTCATTGCTCTCAGTGACGTCATAGATCAAGAGGACTGGACGTACCTTGCCCTTCTGTGAAATAACGTGGGTAGAGGTTAATTAGTTAGACTAGAGAAAATAAAACTATTGGGACAGCATTACGGATTCCATACATGACAAATTTGGTGCGTTCACATGAGGAAGGGCAGTCAGCTGACCTTCCACAGCTGGTGGAGCTGATTTAGGATTCTTATAATAACCTAAGGTCCCAATTACCCCAAGTTCTTCAGGAGTTTCTGGAGTTTTCGTGAATCGAAAAAGTAAATATGCTACCTTTTTATAACCCTGTTCAGTACAACTGGTGTATCCGCTTCCTAGAAATTTTGCTGTTCTCATGAACATCGCCAGAACCATAGATCTCCCACTGTGCCAATAAGGAAGTTTCCTTATTCTTCCACAGGAATAGCGCACGATTTGTACGTATAGAGCAAAGAATGTATATACATGTCTCCGAGGCAGATTGCTTCCGTGTTTCGGTGCAAGCGGTCACATGTGTATTGGGCTCACTCAGCTCGCACGCGCTAATTATTCGTTACAGTTGAGGCGTGAAATCATAGTGTTTGATCCAATGGGTCAATGAGGCGAGATATCCATGTTTTGGAAGACGTTTGTGGAAGAGTGACGTTTGGATTTTGTAAAAAAAAGTGTGGGTGGATTTACTTTGATCTGGATGGAGGGGATTTTAATGGGCAGTAATCAAGCGAGTGTAGAACTTCTCAAGATGTTTCCAGCAGGAAATCCTTGAAAAAAAGTGCCAAAAATATCCCGCAAAGGTCAGAATTAGCGTCAGATGTGATCGGTTCGCAAGCCATTTTCTGGTGCACTTCTCGAGAATCCTGAACAGCTTCATTTCGCAACATCTTCATTCGAAACGAAAATCTCTCGATTTCAATCCATGATTTTCTTTTGGGAGGTAATCTCTCCTGTATGATTGCCCCTTTTCTTGCAGGAATCTATTTAATGGGTTTTTTTCCTGAGACAATTGGACATCCGCAATTTCTCCAGCTATGCATGACTTTGATAATTTTGTTGTTGTTATATAACGCGGAACTATTTCTCCCCAATGATTGCTTCATGTATTCTTGAAGTACCAGTTCCTTGTTCGTGATTTTACTCAACTTCACTCCCGGACTATAGTATCAGCTCGTCACTTATGGGTGTATTTTCCACCAAGCTATTTCGCGTGGGATGTTCACGGTGTTTTTGTCGGTCGGGTAGAACATTGAAAGGGGAACATTTTGAATATATATGCTTCATCAGAGAGAAAATTGAGTCACGTAGATGAAAGAATAGAAAACTCAGCGTCGACTTTGCCGTTTTCCCGAGTTTTCCATTTACTTTTGAAGCAGATGGCTGGGGGGGGGGGGGGTGTACACTTATATGTGTGCCTCGCAGACAGGAGCAAATGCCACGAATTTGCATGAAATTTAGAATGGACAGGTGTTTTGTTCTGCACTTTTGAATTCTACCTCAATTTAAATCATGTGTATGGATACGAGTCGTGCTTTCAAATATGTTACAAAATTCTGAAACATTTGCACTTTTAGTAAAAACTCTCAGAACTAGGTGTGCACTTTGCTAAATGTCAGCCGCTATGCTTCAAAAGCGTATTGTGAAGAGTTTCAAAGGAAAATTGGAAACTAAGGACATTGTTAACACTGTCAGGGCTTAAAGGCTCATGAAGTGCAGGTTTTCTTACTACAGGCAGTGTAAAGTGAATGTCGTGCCGTCGCAGTTCATAAAATTTAGAAGTCATTTGTTCAAAACTGGGAGACTAGGTGATGGTTGCGTGCGTCAGATGCACGTAACTCTTACACGTTACCCCGAGTCACTGTCTTGCTAGAGAATAACGGGTCACAATAATTTCAGAAGTATAGTGAATCAATAATGAGTAATTGTACGAAAAACTTCCCTCTCTCTCCCATTGTTTGAATATAGATGTCAGAACACTTTAAAATCAAGTCAAAACATCCACTGGTTTTGATTATTCTTTGCACTTTCAAACTTTCAGATCATTCGTCAATCACGTAATGCTTTGGTGTTACTTAGGGCTACGCTATGATACATCATGACCACCTCACTCATTTACTCATCTTGGCATACCCAATTTCCCTAAAGAAGCTTGCTATTCGATGGGAGAAGCAACAGCCTAACTCGCCTGGAAATAACATCGAACGACTTCATTAGCGTTTATCGTGAACTGAAGCGTGTCTCTCGGATGGGCATTCTCCACCGAAAAAACTGCATGGAATCTTCGAGAAAATAAGGAAGGAGGCTAGTACTCGTCAAGGACATAGCTCGTCGTGCAGACATTTTTTGCAAGCGCTTGAGCATCATTCTTGTTAACCAGCCAATTTTCTGGCGCGTCTTTTTTCCGTAGCGCATTACATCGGAAAAGAAATATGATAAATTTTGATAGATAACCTCAATCGTGTGGGAAAATGAACCTAGGCGACCAGAATTGAAAAAAAAAACAAGATGATTTGACGCTAAGCGTGGATAGGATAGACGCGCCCTGAAGATATATGATGGTGTTGCACGGCGTGGTGCAGTGTGGCGTTGCGTCACATGATGCACCATGGTGTTGCGCCGCAACATAACGTGTGCTACTGCATGACGCTGCACAGTGTTGCTGCTCATAATCCCGTGTGCTGTTGCGCCGCAACAAGTGCAACTCCTAACTCGTGTTGTGCATATACAAAGTTGCGCCGCGACACAAGTTTGGGTTGGCACTTCCTAGGGCAAAGTGAAGTTGCGCACGGCGTGCACCTCCACAGCCAAACGGAGTTGCGCAAGGCGTATATCTGAAGGATATCCCCAGACACGTGAGTATCCCAATACTATAGGAATGTGGGTAATCTGATATCCGCGATTGGTTCCTGGAAATCGTGCTCTATTGCTATCGGATATCTTATTACGGTCTTCCCATAAACGTAAACAAACAGTCTGAGTGGTGAGTGCGAATGAATATGTAGTTTCCTTGCATGCGCTGCAAGAAAATCATTGAACAGGAAGGGATTAGACAGAATCACTCGTGCGAATATATTCAGTCATTCCGTAGTATGTTATTGTATAATACTAATAGGGCAAAACTACTATGCATCTGAGATTTCTTCCAAATCTCAGGGTGAATTAGTTACAGCACGAACGTCTCACAAGTGCACATAAACAACTTCTTCCTGGCAAGGGAATCCTCCAAAATTGTAAACGTCACGAGCATTGCGAGTAGTAGTTATAAACATACGGAAAAAGGAGTGAAATCTCGCCGAGGAGCGAAACCTGTACTTATTCGCATAAGAAATCAGCAGAATTCTCTAGTTCATGCGCGCTGAACGGTGTACTTGCACGTTTCTGTGAAAAAAGAAGAGAAAAGGAAAGAGACTTCGGCTGAGTTATCAACTAATGCAACCGTACTTAGGATTATCCATATTTGGCTTCGGAGGAATCCTCGCTGAAGGAGTTCTGCACTAATGTCTGATTTCCGCCACGAAGTGAGTAAATAGCTTAAGTCATTAAGCATTCAGTTCACGACTCTGAGTTAAAAGGTACACTAAGAGGTTCGTGCATGCATAAAGTAAAACAGAAAAGACTCTCGACTTTCTTGGTGCCGAGACGTGACGCTTTTGGAACTAAGACCCTAGAAATGAAATCCCTCATCTTTTCCAAAGTAGAACTAAAGGCAAAGAACCCGGAAAGTTTGGGAAACTATGACAGGAACAACAGCTTTCAGTTACTCCAACAATAATCTAATATTATTCACATAATGTATTGATACTCACCAAGACATGCTGATGAGGAACGCGTTCGTCGGATTCATCATCGACGACAATGTGGCGATCGAGACGAGATGGCCTAATGAACCAAAGATGCAAAGCACCAATACAAGAGGAGGATGTACTGCTCTACTGTACTCCTCTGAAGTGCGTTCTAGCCAATCCATGGCTCTGAAAATAGCAAATCCTAGCATAGTGGCCAGATAAATCACTCCGAAGTACAAACAGAAAATAGCGAGAGCGATAACGAGCACAAGCGATGAAAAATGAATAAACAATCGGCTTTGACCAGGAGTTCAGGTGAATGAATTTGGGTGGACAATCCTATTTTTTTAAAATGTCGCTGAATAATAGAAAAACCTTTGGATTGTATGATGGTAACCGTGAAGGATAATTCGGAAACTTTGAATGTAATGCAGTAGGAATTAAGAAGAAATCCTCGTAAAGGAAAATCTGCACCAGAAGTGATGAAGATCGGCGGGTGAACTCTCCGGCAAGGAAAAAAAACAAAAAAAAAATTAAATAGCGTTCATGTGAGCTATTCTTGTAAGCAAAAGTGCGTATAAAAAGTGTACTCATGATTTGCACAATCGGGAACCATCAGATACATGGACGTGATTCCCGAAAAGGAGCCGAGCGGGTTCAAGCGACAGTGTGCGAGCAATTTTGGGAATGGACTTGTAACCACAGTATTCCTTAATAGATATTCCGGTTTCTTCATGTGGCGATGACAAAAGGGTATCCACAAGGACAGCTGGAACCCATTTGCGTGAAAAACGGAAGTTTTAAAGGAAATGTCATTTACGCTACATATCCCATGGCAATTCCAGAAAAGCGCTCAACGTGTGCCTCATTTAAAGGACACATCAGCGAAGAAAACATGGCGTTCTTCAAAACACCATAAACACCGAATTTCCTCGTGTGCTCGGCGTTCTCGTAACGGGTTACGTTCGACGAATCATCGCAGTTTACGACAACAACAACAAACAATCTACAATGCAATGAAATTAAGTTGTATAAATGACATTACTGGACAGATCGGCTGCGAAACAGAAAAGGCGTTGCCGTACATGTGATACTTTGCCGTCAGTCATGTCTTTACGAACATAGCATAATAAGGGTGGGGCGTACACTATCCTGGGACAGCCTGGCCATCAAGAAGGCTACGATGGAACTCAGATGCACTCAACTACTCCCTTCGGCTCCACCCACGGACGAGTTGCGAGTGATGAAAAAACAGGAATACCAACGAGATGGGCGATGGGCCGTATAGATTTCCCCTGGTGAAAATTATTTCCCATCTGCTCACTGACCACCAAGAGGACGAGGACAATCTTTATGGACGAGTTTCCATGGAGATTACTGACAGATTTCGCTGATCACATGATTACTGCGTCGAGAAAAACGTAGACATTTTTTGGTAATCATCTGACCAATGGTCAAGTGATTGATGCACGATTTTGCCGTGAGTTTCAAGACGAAAGGATGTGCTCCGCCCTAAAACGCGTACGAGTTTCTCCGGACAAAGTAGTTTCCGTTCGTCTTTAATATAGGGTTATAGACATCTGGTGAATGACCTTTGACGAGTTGCTCTTACTCTGACGAACCAAAGCAAGTAGATGGGTAGGGTAAGGAAAAGAATGAGCACATCAAATAGAAGCACAGAAAATATTGGACGAGTTTCAATACCGCCATCGATAAACATCTGGAAACACTTCTAAACTTTGAATAAAAATAGGGTGATCGATAAATTAGGTACGAGTTCTCCAGTAAATTACCAAAATGGGGCGATCCAATTGTACGACGTAATCGGAGGTGACAATCATGTGACACCCTTGATTACAACATTTTCCAGGAGGGAGCAGAAAAAAATGGAAGTGACTCTCCGGGTAAATTGAGAAAGACAGCCTCCGCCCTTGGAGCTAGGACGAGTTTTTTTTTGGGGGTAGGAAATCAAAAGACGATCACATGGAATATTTTTCAGCATCAGATAAAATCGATGACGGTGGCCAGATGAACTCGTCATGAGACAATTAATGCGAAAGTACATCACATCATCCAAACATGGAAAAACACTGATGAAGTTGATTTGTTCTTAAAGATGGACGAGTTTTCGCTGGGGTACGTAGGTAGCGCAATGCTGACGTATGCATGCCTAGATTAGGCATCTACGATTCAGCATGTGGTCTAACACCCATATCCTTGCACGTCATGACTACGTCACTGGAAGATACTCATCAGACAGAGCAACGATAACCCACGAGAACTCGAACGCAACTGAATTGCATCAAAAGGACCCCAATGTACCGGAATCCTGGGAAAATTTCCAAAAAAAAACCCTTGAAATTTCTAAAGATACTAGAGAAGCTATTCTCACGAGTGGTAATGGCTATAGGGTGTTCTCACGCTCATAATTCGAGACTCGTTCAGTATTCATGCAAAATTCATGCGCATACTATGCAGATAATGAGCATTGATTAAACTACTGCCGTATACAAAACAACCTATTTACTCTATTATTGCAGTAATGTGTATAGTATGATATGCAGTTAGTGGGGGTAACACCTAGTAAACATGCTAATTCGAGTGTTAGGAGGGGAATGGCAGGCGCGGGGGAGATTTTTCTCATTTTTCTGTCCTCTTCTAACTTGATGTCTACATAATTACTTCCTTTGAATAACAAGTAGACTTGGCTCAGAAATTCAAAAAATTGTTTGCTACAGTGTGTTTTCCCTTCGATTAGCACATCATATTGCACGAATTCAAACGGGAACGAAGGAAGGGTAGATTAACGCTAGATGTATGCATAGATGTTTTACAAAATCGGGACCGCCCTCTTTCTCCACATAATTCATCCCCATCCTTCGCAAAAATGTGACTGACAGCGTTCATTTACCGAGGAAAATGTTGTTTCGAGGGGGATTCTTTCAAACCACGGTATCCGACTCCGCATGTCTGCACTCTTACCGAACCATGGTAGGTAAAGCTGTCACGTCCAGTAAAATCTACAAAGCGAGACATGCCCAACTCACCTGTGTCAGTCTGCGTCTCTACCCTATGATTAAGGCAGAAACCACACAGCTGAAATATTGTTAGGAAAATCGGTGCAGCGCCAGCCAATAAACACTGTTTTTGCCGTTTCCCGATTGACTTGTAACAACAAGGTGCATAATCTCCCAGCCAGCTCAGCCACGGGGCGCGAAACGACAACAAAACAACATCCAGGGCGTGGGTTTGTTTGGCAATAATTGGCCTAAAGGGGGGGGGGGTGGGGGCACTTAGAGGTGAGGACATTAGGCCGTTACTTTTCTCCAGGAGTAAGTTAGGTGTTCTGAACAATTTTCAATCACAATTTATAGCGAAAAGCAGGTATAGGCACAGATATCTCCTCATCAGAATTTAAAACAAAAAAAAAGACAATCAGGAATTTATAGAGAAATAGGGTCCATAGCTAAATGCACCGAGAACGTAGGAAGTCGGAAACTATCCTTCATTTCCGTTCCATAGGAGAAATGCTGAAAAACTGAGGCTGACGAAAATAAACCAAGAAATTCCAGGAAGACAACAGTAGCAAGTCGGAAAAGGACCACTGCCCTCATTAGCTAGACGAGGCAGAGTAGAAAAACCAGGACAAATTTGAAAAATGAGAAATTTAATGTCATAAAAGTGCAAAGTACAAACATCCACCTCCTGGGCACTATTCCACAGAGGTCCCAAAATTTTCGAAAAAAAAATTGCTCCGAAACTGCGTGTACGGAGGTTATTTGAGGTGCTGAACACGAATATCATATCCGTTTGTACCGTAACCCCATTTTCGCGGGAATACGGTAGGTGTGCGGTGCTAAATTCGGCGAAAATGCCAATTTTGGGTAGAAAATAAAAGTGTCATGCAGAATAATGTTGATATTCTTGATTAGCGCCTAGAACAACCTCTCTAGCAAAATTTGAGATGATTCTGTGAGATACCGTATCTACGGTGTACCTACCGTAACCCTACAAAAATGGGATTACGTTACAAAATGTATACGATATTCGTGTTCAAAATCTCAAGGAACCCCTGTGTGGAAAGTTTGGCGAAAAATTTTTTCTGAGAATTTTGGGGCCCCTAATGTGAAATAGTACCCACCTCAGAATTTACTGGAAATTTCCAAGCCAGGGATTGTTGGGAAATTCCAGAGAAAAACAACATAAATCACGGATTAGAAAGAGAATCAAGGATGGATGGACCGAATTTTCTCTATCTCTTAAGCCCAATAGCTCGAAATTTTAAAGAGCTCCCTATTGGCCCAGGATTTTCTCTCATTGCTTCCCAAGGCTGCTATCTAATAGGCCAATCTAATGAATGGCGGTCCCGACACGACGAGAGCAATGTGTCCCGTGAGGCTAGTTACCGAGCGCATCATTTGGTAACTTTTCTACCAAAGAGATGCAGTATATGTCTTCAGATAAATAAATGAGCAAGAGGAGGGCATTTTAGCGGTAGACGAGTGGCAGCAAAAACTCTGACAAACATTTCCGGAGCTATCCCCCTGTGGAGGGGATGATCACATGACTGGATTATTGCCCTGCGCAAAACATGGAAGCTCACAAAGCAATTAAGACGCTTCCTACCTCGTGTCCAGACATCTGCTCCCGTCTCCTCGTGGTCTGACGCCCACCCGCTCCTGACAATCACCTCAATTAGGGAGGAAAAATGGAACAAGAACACGACGCATGATGTTTTCTCTGCGGAAAATCAGCGAATAAATAGAGTTGTATAGTGTAATTGCAGAAAAGTTGTGAAATACTGTGCTAGGTTTGCGAATTCGGACATCTACCACAAAGAAGTCAGGTTCTATTGGGAAAAGGATCTGATACAGTGGCGTTATAGGTTCTTTTAATGATGTAGTGGCTGGATAGCGATACAAATAGGGGAAAACTGCAGGATAATTGATAGAATAGGAATTTGGACACATCAATGGATGACAATGGATCTAAGGACGTGAAATTTTCTGGAAGACGAAAATTATTCCCCAATTAGAGGGAAATTCCCTTCCTTGGAGACCTCTCCTTTCCCCAAGCAGAAGTCACAGTGCTACAATAGCACATGGTAAAAACTGAACTTCTAGAAGACCAAACAATCCAAGACCTTACCTTGGCCATCCATGGCCACGGCTCATTGAAAAGGGGGCGGGGCCATGGCGCCCAAGGATGGACGAGCTTGAACCCTGCCGGCTCCGCCCACCTCACCTTGTACTGCTCCCATATATTCTTGTTGTGGACCACGTCCAAGACATAATTCCAGGATGCGGTGACGGAAAATGGCGCCAATTTAAAGGACGCGACGCGAACAACTCGTCACCGGGATCAGAGTCCTTGTTTTCCGCCCTCAGGATATAACTTTAGGATGTGAAGGCGAAAAATAGCCCTAATTCCTTGCCCTACCCACGAATTTTCGGATCCGGGATGACAGTATCCTCCATGGCGTGAATTTTGACTATTACGACTGGGTAATTTCTGGATTCGTACTGCATGTTAGAGTTTTTCAAATGCAATTTTACACTAATCAAGCGAACAACGTCTAAACACACGAAGAAATCCACAAATCTGTGGAGAATCCGCAGTGATTCCCTGCTGGCTTCTTTTTCGGAGTGAACAGCGAAGAAGCTTGGAAACTCTCAGTGGTCGTTGATGCGAAGAACATCCACGCACTTTTGCAGAAAATTGAAATCGTTGAAGCAAAAGAGACGACTCACGTGACGGATTAATGCAATTGCGATAAGAAATAAAAACACGCAAATTAATTAGAATGTTCTGCAAGGTGCAAAAATTAGAATTCAATCAATATGCATTGAATTAACATCCACACGGAGGGAGTAGTGCCTTACAGAGACAAGTATGCGAGAATTATTGATTTGTTTTGAGCGCTTGAAAGCTCCAGCAAGCTCCAGACAGCTTGGAGCATCAGCTTAAAAAAGGATTTCTTTCCAGATTAAATGAGAATTCTTGCATTAATCCATGAACGACAGGCATCATGGGAACTTCCGTTTTCATGGAACATACTCAGCTCAGAGGTAATCCACCGAATCCAGGTCATCCAGGTGAATTCCAGATAATATATGTAGTGCAAAGGAACGAACCTACGTACGTGGCACTTAGAAGAGTCTCAGCAATTCTGGATTATTCCCGGGCTACGTTGTAGCACCGAATGGGTGCAGTTGGTACCACAAGTGAGTTTTTTTCAGTCAGGAATATGGGCTGCGCTCCATTATCATGGAGAGGTAGGCGGTTCCATTGTTTTATGATTGGTCCATTGAAAAAAACCTCCCTGCTCTTTTGAGTCAGCTGATGTGGCTTTCATGCGGAAAAGTACGAAATGAAAGATGCGGACGAACTCCACGGACGGGATTTTACCAGAAGATGGGAAGGCCACCTAAATGAGCCAATCGTAGAGCATTGACAACGCCCCCTTTTCTCTTTGTGTGCGGTGCACTCGAAGAATGCCTTATACATTTAGAGACTTCAGAAGTTGTGAGCCGCACTTCTGGCTATACTGTAGTATCTATCACATAGAATGCGAAATCAATGAGATATGAGGATGCGCAGACAGTCAGAGCGCCGTGACGCAGAGGATACGCCGGCTCGGAAAGCTCGCCCACCTGCGTCACTTTACAGCTATGTAATTGAACCCAAGCAAGTTTGTGCACTGCAAATACATAATTACCCCGCAGGATATCCGCAAAATTACCAGCATATGTGGCAAAATTTTAAACGCCTCCGCCTGACTTCCATCTTTTTCCATTTTCCATGAATTTCCCACTGAATTCAGAGTTGCAGAGAGCTGCAGGATGGTTTGACGGATGCCTTTCCATGGATGCACAAAGACGGAAGTTGGAAAGGAAGGAACTGGAAGGCCGAAGCGAACAAGTACAAAATGAGGTTGTCAAGTAGTCAGTCATCTGAGTGACAAGATAGCTGTCTACGTATCCATGCCCTCAAACAAACAAGTTATGTACTTTCCGTAAAAGGAATAAGCCGGGAAAATTTATACATCTAGAGGGCTTTCGTCATATTTAATAGGGCGTTTATACTATTTAAAGGATTCTAATCAAGATGCTCCATCGAAAAACGGGACTTCCTTTTCATAGTACTCATTAAATTGGCATTGAAACGTAACAATTACGAAGACATTCATTAGGTGACGCAGGTTTTCCTCCTTCCGCTCTTTCCCTCGTTCAAATCACTCTCTTTTTTTTTTGCAAATTCTTGTACCTATGAACAAATAACTGCTGGTTTTCTGCCCATTGTTTTCAAGGAATCCATGCAGTCGTGAACTTTCTGAAGAGTCTATTCGCTTAATGGACAGTAGTCGTTTTTCCGAAATATTTTTCGGTAACATTACGATTTTTCTTAGAAACCTTTGAATTGGAACTATTATCGGAAAGAGCTTGGCTGTTGTTTTTTGATGACAAAAATAGAACGAATGTTCTATTATGTAACCTCGTTATGGGAAAATGCCATTTGAAATGTTTGAACTCTGGACGACTTGCTGGGGGGAAATTATTCATGAACGAATTGGCGACAGTCTTTCCATTTTGAGTTGAACTGAGCACGAGGAAATGAATGCAAAAAGAACATCACAGAAACCAATAATTGCAAAAATGAAAAACGGAGTTAAATGATCTTGTTGGAACCTTTGGTCAAATAAAAAAATAAATAAAGAAATAAATTGCCTTGGAGAAAAAATCTGAAACTTTCGCTTCATTTTCCCTTACCGAGGAAGATATTAGGCCTAGGTTTCAGCGGAAATTTACTGAATTTCCTGCATCTTCTTAAGCGAATCCAGAAATCTTGTGCTAGCTGAAGGACTACAGACCGAAGAGAGCATTTCCCCATGCCCAAAAATTCAGTACTCTCAAGCGAAACCTTGGTGATAAACACATACAAAACGGGGTCGTACATTACTACTCGAATTTTTTTGAAAGTTTTAGGACTTTCAGGAAAAACACAGCAATTTCTACTATTACTGAGCATCGCGCAAGTGCAGTTGTTGAAGAGCTCAAAAACTAGGCAACACCTCTCAAAATTTTTTGGAGAAGAAGAGATGTCCACTAAAAAATGAATGAAAAAACCAATAATCATTACCCACTTTCGATCAGTAAACGTATAAAGGAAGCTATTTAAACATGTATGCTCGCAATGAAGTAGTATACCTCGAAAATTTGATTACAATCTATGTATAGACGTCAATTTTAGTTGGCCAATAATCGGTGAAAGCGTCAATCGGAAATTAAGGAAGTGGAGAAAAAAGATGGAAAGAAAAATCCTGGGAAAACAATCACGTGAATATGATCAAAATAGAAATTTCGTCAGAGGTGGAGCAGAAGCGAATGCTCAACCTGCTCAAGCTGCTCAATGACGAAATAAAAAAAGATGAGAAATAAGATAAAGATAAAAATACGAATATTTAATGATGTTGATGTCAAAGGAATCTTGAGTCATACTAAGTGCACAAGGTAAGCCGTTTGGTCGATCATGATTGCAAAAAACAGTACCGCACTGCATCCATTGAGCCAACGAAGCACCAGCTTACGCGTAGCTGAGATGTCTCATGCTGTAAGAGCGGGAGCTAGAACGTTTTTGGCGCTCCGAAAATTGACCTGAGTCTACCAACTTGTACATAAGTGTACAAAAGACATCGAGCTTGTAAAGGCCCAGAAAAACCGATCTTTCCTGCACACTGTGTGGGAGAGGGGCGGAGCCGCTGTTGCACGATTGGTACTTCCAAATGCCTCTTCCCTCACCACAATAGCAGTACATCCCCGTCTAAATTTAAGTTTGTCCACACGTAGCACATGTAGTCTAGTTATGAGCGATGAGACGAATCCACGTTGAAACGTGAATGGAGGTGTTTGAATGCTCCAATCGCACAGCAGAGGCACCGCCCCACCCCGCATGGACTCCGCCCACCTTTCCACTAGCTGATTACTAGCGTTTGTTCTATCATTATAGAATCATTCTATGAGAAGAAAAAAACAACAACAAGGGAAATTCTAGATTCACTAGAATTTGCGCCCTTCTTTTTAGTAACGTTAAATAATTTGCAACTGCTATTTATAATAGATATTTGATGCCCTTGTAATTCTACGAAAACATGACATCTACACGGAAATCCCAAAATGCCAGAGAAAAACCATAAAGATCGCCATGTAAGGAAAACATTTCAACGTCGAGTGAATACACGCCGGACGTCATCATCGTTCTTTATTACTGCGTAATGCACTCCATAATGAACATTGATGCATAGACATAACAACGCCATAAACTTTGTCCTTATATGGAACATTCAATCCGTTGGTTTTTCTCATGCCCTTACCCCGGAATATTTTTTGCCTTCGAATGGATTGAATTTACATATCGAAGGGCAATATGCATATTTGGGGACACGATTTGTGCACTTCTTGTGGGAATGTCTAAAAACGACAACGTTTCACAAAGATGCGAAGCGGGCATTTTTGAATTGCCGATAAGATGCTCAAAAAAGAATGGTTGTTCATCATTTTGCCAACTTCTAGTGAGGACATTCTAACCATGCTGGGTAACGTGTAGTGGTTTGGAAAAATGCTGTTGCCTTAGAAGGGAGTCTTTTTTGAGATCCCTGCCATAGTAGCTAGAAGGTTATTGACATTTTACAGTACCTATCGTTGAAAAACATGCCACACAAGACATCCAGCAGCTTATACTGAGTTGAAGACTTGTACTGGCCTTAATTTTGGTTTATGAGGAAACGATAGCCGATGGGAAGAAACACATATTTTCCACTTCCGCTGTCACTTCCATCGCCGGTTCGTTTGAATTCATCTCAGAGTGGCAAATTCTGCCTATACACCTCAACTTTAAACAACAATTCGCACTACGCTCTAATTAATGTCGAAATTTCGGCTGAAATGCTATATAATGTATCCAGCTTCATTCTTTCCTTTCACGTATTTTTTTACGCCGCATTGAAAAAAAAACAGATAAAACGAATGAAATTGAATAAATGGTACTATCATCAGCGCCTCAGCACTATGACTGTCTGCGCATCCTCACATTCCATCGACACCACCTTCACTTGTGGTGTGGTGCGTACGAGTGGACGGAGTATGAGTCGCAGGAGTCTTTTGCAGTTGAGAGATGAGCAAAATGAGCTGAGAAGGAATAAAATGGAGAAAAGGAACACTGTTGTTATTTATTTATTTACCTACGTGTACTTTTATTAGAACTACCTACAGTGGTGGTCGGTAGCGAGGGTCAATTGCCTCAGGCCGCCTCACGCCGCCTCACGCAGTGCCGGTCCTCAGGTAAAAAGAGGTTAACAAACCAGAAAAGCAGAAATTCGTTGAAGTTGTAACTTGTAAAGACTACATCCATTCCCAATAATGGAATGAAGTGAGATTTGTCTTCATGCACACTCTTCAAATTTTACTGAAATTTCAAAAATTGCAGATTCGGAGAGATACATGCTGTTCAATCGCGATCCTTTGGTACAGTTTCACGCAGATTTGTAGAATTTACTCTGTATTGTAATGAAATTTTGCGGAAATGCCGGTTGCTGTATTCCGCAACGTCTGACATTTAACGATAAACTTGTAGTGATGTGAAATTTTAGCTCAACTTTTAGATGATCTGGTACTATTTTCTTTTGAAGAGCAGAAAAACAATTACAAACACGATTTCTTGCCTTCACATCTGATATGTAAGCAAATGGCACTAGGACAGTTGTTTTCCAACAGTTTCTAATTTTCGCCCCCAAAAATTCAACGACAAGACTCGCGATCTTGGCTGAGAATTGGAGCTGGCACTAGTCGCTCTGACTGGCAATAACGGAATATTGTACTGTTCACCTGAAAACCAGGTAATAATCACTTTTTGGAGCAGTTAGCAGTGAAATAATAATTTAGACAGTGCAGGGATAGAAAGCGTGGTTTTACTGCAGGCAAAACTAGAACAAGTTATCCTTTCCCATAGTTTTATTCTATCCCTTATTCAAAGCTTCTCACTCGATTAGCATGTGGATGTTCTTTGAGTTCCACTTCTTAGGTATGACCTAACAACGCTTGAGGGATTCTCTTTTTCACACCTTCCAGAACTGAGAAATTGGAGGCCATCGCTGAGGGGTAAGCAGTGACCTACGCTCTGGCGTGGATCGACACATCAAAATCTTGTCATCGAAACAACGAGGTCAATGCGCAAACTGAGCAAATATTGCTGATTTATTGTCGTGTTGTTTCTTCTTGTTTGAGCAGCAGTCACCTTCCTTCCATTCGAAGAACTTTCACTTTCTTCTTTCGAAAAGTTTTCACTTCCCTGGGGTAAGCTAGCCATTCTCTGACCCTCAAACCTGCATAGTACCTTTTACATACTATATTCTCTTCTTGCAAAAAAATGGGTGACATTCGCATGATATAGGAGTGAATGGCAGAAACATTCCGCTATCACTAGTCATAGCGGTTATTGCCAGCTCCGAAACATAACCAAGTCAGTTAGTCCCGTCATTGAATTTTTGGGTGTGAGAAATAATGTCTGCTAGAGAACAGCCCTTCTACAGCTATTCGCTTTTAAATCAAGTATAGAGGTATGCAATCGTGTCTGGAGATATTTTCCTACTCCTGAAGAGAAAATACAAACAGATCAATTGAGCGTTTCGTAGTAATTCCATGTAACTGCGAGTTTGCTCTTGCGTACTGGCTGTTGCATGGAACGGCAGTCGGTATTTCCGCAGAACTTCATTACAACACGAAGTGAATTCTACAAATCTATACTAATTTGCACAAAGAGATTACGCATGAACGGAGTGTATCTCTCCGAATCTGCAATTTAAAAAAACACTTTCAAAAATGGAAGTGTTTGCAAGAAGACAAATTATAGTTCATTGTATTACTGGGAATGCATATGGTTCTGACACACTGCAGTTTCACCGAATTTGTGTTTTTCTAACTAGTTGAGCCCTTTTTATCTGAGGACCGGCATTGCGTGAGGCGGCGTGAGGCGGCCTGAGGCAATTGCCACTCGGCAAGCGACCCCACTGTACGTATGTACATATAAGATGCGCTTGTTCACCAGTTGAATCATTCTATAAGCTACATTCACTGAAGACGACTAATAGCTAAGCCGCAAGAAGTAAATAAATATACAAGAACCTGTAAATAAATAAATGAATAGATAAATAAATAAGCAAATGAGTAAATAAACATGATTATTTGCCTCATTTGAGGCGGAACGACACGATACCACTGTTCGGTTTCCATGCAACATCGATTTTGATAAATATCGATCAACGGTGGGTTGGGCTGCAACGACGCCCGCGATGCTCCGCCAAAAAATCGATAAGCATTGGAATCGATACCGCTATAGCAATGCAAGGTCTTCTCCACCACCTCCACCACCGGAGTGTAGTTAAACAAATTGTGAGGTTACGAAAAGGAGGTGGAGAGAGTTCAAACTAAAATAGCCATCATAATTAGGTAATTTCAAGGTAATATTTCTTTTGAATCACATGTCTATTCGGCACATATGTTAACGTACTCTCTAGGAAAAAAACATCCCATGATAAATAAGCATCAAATCCAGCAATACTCTCACAACTTTATAGAGCCTGAGAGTTCTATCCTCAAAAGGATACTGGCGACAAATATTCACGGATACTTCTCTCAAGCTGGAGTACTTTTCTGGAATAAACAAGGAAGCTCGGAAAACGAATGCGTGCTATAAACATGTAGGACACACGTCGGTGAGTGGTCGCCCCTTAAAATGACCTCTTCGCTTCCCAAAAACAAAAATGAAAGATGTAGAGGCTCTAGGGAGCAATAAGAACCGCTCCAAATCGCCAATAACGATGTCTGCCCTGACGTCGCCTTCAAATTAGGAATATAAATTGATTTGTTCAATTAAATGAGGATAGCAGAGGTTTTTTGGAGTAATATTTCATGATGTTTTGTAATTAGAGACATATTAGGGGGGAACGAGGCTCTAATTGATATTTGCTGTGCAGGATTTCTGCTTTTAGGAAAATCGGAGTGCAAAGACTGCTTCCTGGATCTCCAAGAACGTTCTAGAACGATACAAGAACAATGTACTGTGGAGTACGAGCTTCTAACAAAAACAAAAATGGGGATGGTAACTAGGAAGCTAGGATAGCTGTACAGGTGTCGCATCCTAATTAAGTTTTACGTAGGGTTGCTCATTTCTGTAGATGAAATTCTCAAAAAGCTAGAAGCCCTCAGTGAATTAGATGTTAATCCCAGAGGCTACATATCTCCAAGGGACTACCCTTACACTAATCCATAAACGGAGAAAGTATGGAATCGTTCAGAATTAAGGATTAATTTGAGCTGTCTAGACTAGCTGTAGAGGCCTTAGTTGCTGGTCTAGCCCATGATACACTTAATAGGGCTTCACTGCCAACTCATCGTGCCTGATTGTTTCAGATGCAGCACATCTGCAGTTTCCAAAGATGTCCTTGAGGGGTCAAACTCCTCAATAGACTCGATTGGAAATTGAGCAAAAGCTATATTCCTCGTATTTTTAATCTACGAATTGTTTAAGCGTCGAGGCTCAGGGTTTATTGCAGGGTTTATACTTAAAATTGTCCCATGAAAACTACACTGCCAGGATCTGATCGATGTCCTGGATAATTTTACTCGGACATTCTTCCTTTTACCATACTCCTCTTGGTAGTTTTTTCCATTCAAAAAAAAAAGCTCAGAGAGAGAGCTCCTGCTGGCGGTGTTTGTGTGCAGTACACTCCGCGGCGGCGCGGCACTGGCAGCCTGCTGCATTTCACGATCGATAATCGCACTGCCGAAAGGTAACCGCGCCGCCGAGAAGTGCACCGCGTCGCGCGCGCCTCCACATCTGGTACTTTCTGTAAATCTGTATCTCCTGAGAAGAATGCCTCGGATTCGCTACCCAGGTAATTTTTTCTACAGTAGGTATATGCTGTACAGTGCAGCTCCCGTCTTACCCTGGAGAGTCTTCAAATGAACTAGGGTAAAAGTATTGGTTTGCTCAACCTCTAATTCAGTGGTAGTAAAAAGTACATCATTACGGTCTATTAGACATTTTTGAGGCTTTTTCTTAGTCAGCAATTATGCACATTGAGTTCTGCACGATTTATGTGCATAATTAACTCTAAGCTCATCCCTCCAAAGTTCCACCTCACCTCGCCCTTGTTGATGATGCCAGAATGAACTATAAGAATAACTTGCGAGCTTCTCGCGACTGCTTATTATTTATGAGAACGCGGTGGCGACGGTGGAATCCTCATCGAATGAAAGGAGGATTCCCGAGAAGACATTCACTATGCATCGATAAACAAAGGAGTGATTTTTGGACATCTACTGCGGCGACGGGCGCCCGTCCGGGTGAAGATCGGTGCGATCTCTACGAGGTCGGAGCCAGAACACTGTAATTTACTCTTATTATTGTATAAAATAGATTTTATAGCGTATTTGTTGACTACTCGATATCATTAATCACTGATCCTTTCTCGGGCTTCTCTAGGCACACACTGGTGGAAAAAAAGTTATAAGAGGAAGGGGGTGGTTAGAGGTTGGACACTACTGGCTGAATGACTATGGAGTAATAGTGAATAAGTAGTAATGAATTGGCCTATGCCATTTGTAGTGTTTGAATGCACATAAGTTTAGCTAGTGATAAAATAGAAAAATGGTTCGCGGGGCGGCTGCGACGCGGTCCTGGCCGCTTGCCAGTTTCGAAAATCGATAGCGTGCTATTTCCGACCGAACACCGTTAACTTGGTTGGATTTTTATGCAATTCTTGGGTTTCCTATTTCATTTCCAGGGAACTAAAGACACTTCTAACCATTTAAAGAAAATTCTTCGTTTTTTGTTGCGAAAAAAATCGCCATCGGTTCGGATTTGTTTTTATCCTGAGAGTTTTACTCAGGATATCCGATAACTCGTCAGAATAACAAATTCCCAGTTCAATTATTATAATTATAATTTCCTCAATAAAACCGCAGGGACTCCCCCAGAAATTCGTTCTCTCAGCGCTCTTCTCATATAATTTCGCTCCAGGACCAATTTCCTCTCTGACACAAGAGCCCGTTAATTTAGAGAGAAATAAAACACATAAGTGTATTGAACGTGCAGAGAAATTTGATATGGCAATTGCTCGGCAACGATTACCTTCTATGGATTAAACATCAAAGAGCACTGCTCAACAAACAAGGAGGTCCTAAGTGGAATAGTGTACCGTAAGCGGTGCGAATAGGAAATCCGTGTAGGGATTTAGTGGACTAATTGTATAATATTACTTTGTTTACTAATGAGGTGTGGATATTTTCTTGGTAAATTATCGACATTTGACATGATCACATTACTTTATTTATTGGTATGAGCTAATCATTTATTGGGTAATGGAATTTTTGCTAGTATAGCTGCAAATGAAGTTATTAAGGGTTTTATTATTAAGTTATTTACTTGTTTTATTCATAATTATGCAATGAAAAGAAAAGCTTTGGAGAACCTGTCAGAAAAAAAAAACGTAGGATAAAAATGCTCAATTTTGCACTCCAATTACCGAGTAGGAGCACTTGCTTTGAGGTCATTTGCATTGGAGCAGTTTTTCGCCGCGGAGCAGTTTTGTTGGCAGATTGTTGATGAAACAGCAATAAGCAAAATTTTTCGAGAGGTCTTAAAATCTCAATGCTAGACTAGAGTTTACCACTGAATACACAGACAAAACGTTCATTGTTGATTGTCTACATCTGAGTGTTTGTCTACCTAAATTGAGTTGGGTCAAAACTTAGCCATAGAGCGCAGTGTGTGAGAAACACTCACAATGAACAAAGCTGCCACTAGTCCTACGACAGCTGCGCTAATTTCTGATTTCTAGCACAGCGTTCGGGATTTTCTCACAGATCTCGGACGAGTTTCCCACATTCGGGTCGCACTGAGCTGTAGTACAAAGTTCAACGTAGGGCAGTCGGCTATAGACAATTAAGCCGATCAAGGCAAAACTAAATTTTGCCCAAAAAATGTGAGACAACTCGAAATTGAGCGGCGACAGCGTGGAAAAACGAAAGTAACGAATGAGTTGTTTTCCCATGCAGAAGATCAAATTTCTCCGAGTAAAAGGGAGGGGCACAGCAAGAGCAAAGATGCTTGTTGTTGCGAAACTTCTCTATAATAAAAAATGAATGAGTTACCACTAAAAATACACAAAGGGGGCTGTCTCTATAGGAATTCCAAGACAAAAAAAAACCCTCCAGTTCGTGTTTTGACGTCATGAAAATAAGAAGAACACGAATCGGAGGTCCAACATTTGAGCCAATCAATACGCATTATTTGGACCAGAACTGTAGGGATACTGAGTCGACCTGACCGGGAATGAGCAAAACTGGTATGGATTTATGTTTTTCATAGGAATTATACAAGTATTAACTGCAATTAACGAGGATTCACGAAGAAACGAAAGGGTTTGCAGTGTTGAAAACGATTTCAGAGTGCTGAATTGCTGGATTTGGAGGATTAGGTACCAGTGAGGGGCCTGCCTGAGAATAGTGAGATTCTTCCCATTATTGAAAAAATCCGAGCATTACGAAAATAATAACATAGTTAGGTATGAGAATTTTCTGATTCACTTCGTTTCATTCTTTGATGCCGAGTCGCAACCGTACGGCAGCGCCGATGCAGTGTGATGACTAGTTGGTTCTAACAAATTCTGACACGTTCTGACAAGGCCTAGGCGGAGCCCCAGAGGCCTCTGCGGACCTTCTTTTTGTCTCATTTCATTGGGGTCAGCGCTTAACGGGTTAACACGTGTCAGATCCGTAACGTGATCGCTTTGCGGATGTTGGGCGTCGCGGCTGCGTTGCGGAGCCATTGAGGAACCACAATTGAATCATGATGACGTAGTTTTATCTATTTATTATCTAACATGAAAGATAATGAAGGATGCATTATGTTCGTCTTGAGAATACCCACGGGTCTTATGCTGCACAACTCAGACATTGGTACTAATTCTCAAAAAACAACCACTATCCCATAAACATCCGTCTATAGGAGTACTAAAACTCGCGACGAAGAGTAGCGGTCATGAAGAATTACTAATTTGTCTGAGAGCCAAGCCCGCTACTGCAGGCCTGTTTCTCTAGAACAGAGACGCCGGGAACGACGATATTGTTACCCGAGGCCACATTTGAGTCACTCGAAATTGGGCGGGTCTCAGGTTACCCACCTAATTGTTGGCACCCAGTGTCGGGTTGCAAATTTGTCTCTCGAAAAAACAGAAGCGTTCGACGCATTGAGCGTCTGGACGATGAGGATGATAAAAAGTCACTAGTCTCAGAGTTTCTAATATTGAAGATGCAGTGTTTATTTTCATGGGATTTGCGGGGACAGAATTTCGCCAGAAGTGCAGCATTTACTCGCGAAAATGCTCGAAAAAAACCTGAGCCTTACTTGACAGCACTCATCGTGCAACCATTCAATTTCCACGAGAACCAGGATAGCTACCAGCAGTGCACAAGGAGACCGAACTGTCTTTCAAGTCCTAGAAGGGGCTTTTCCCTACATGTTCGCTAAGGCCATAGCACAGCTACTCATTAAATAAACGGAAATCGTACTCTCCATTTTGCCAAATTTGCTTTTCCAAATGAGAGGAGTGCTCGTTAAAAGGATTATATCCGACCCGATTAGTGGAATCGAAAGAGCAAGAGCAGTAATCCGAGCATTTGCGGATTTGCGCACGGAGCAAATACGAGTACTCGGGAATATTCCCTATTCAGCCTGACAAATGAAGAACAAGAGGCAAACCAAGGAGATCGAAAGGAAGTCTAACTGGTTTAAAGCTATGCCTAGCAAGGTGGCACAGCATTAAATGTAGCACCCAAAAAGCAAAATTTCGCTTCTTAGATCTTGATTCAGTCGTGATCCAAACGATAGTGGGGTCAATTTTGCAATAATAGTACTAGTCAGAACTTTCCCCATCACAAGTAATAACAGATAGTACCTGGATCAGCAGGATCAGAAGGCAGTAAGTTCTACGAGTTTTCATGCCACCACCGCGCTCCAGAATCATCCTCGGAGCGCAAAAAATAGCAGCCATCAGCTGATTGTGCAATGATTGCGAGTGGAAGTGCTTCATTTCAACGTTCTCATAACTCATTTCGACCATTTTTCGGCCACAGTTACATTTTCATTCTCAGCTTACCTTCATTTACTCCTTTTTCATTTGTCACTAATCTCTCTAAACCCTTTTCTAGTTCAGAACATCCAATTTTTCAAATATTGGGTGCATATGAATTATTTAGTTTCTAGAACGACCACATGACTTTGTTCTTTTCCCGAGTTATGTCTCTATAATAAACATCCCATTTCCTTTCTCTCTATGCTCTTTCTCTTTCAAGAAACTCGCTTTACTAGCCAAATATCCGATGGTGCAAAGAAAATTGCCGGTGATGATGGCAGCGTTATCGACTTTTCTTTTTGACCCCATACGTGTAACTCGGCCGCCCCGCTCTAACCCCCCAAGATAGAAGCATCCAAAGACTGTTTTTGTAAAAGTTTTGGCGGAATTGAACATTTCACTCATATTCCTCATGGTCAAAAACTTAATATTTCGTCGCAATCTCGGAAATGGAATTTTCCGTGGGTGCTGCCTTTAAGCATACAATTTCAAAGGGTATTGAAAAAAAAAGAATACAAAAAGCAACGACAATAATATTAGGTAAGCCGGGTGAAGTCCGAATCATTGACCTTCTCTTTGTTCATGGTTGAGGAGGAAAAAAAAGTGGTATAGCAGCCGTAGCCACCTTCTAGGCAATGTTCCACAAAGGGCCTCGATGCATACCTGAGATTACCCAGGGTAGTCATACTGGCCCTTGTGTTTACGAGGGATAAATTTTAATGGGTTCACCATGGGCAATCTTGGATATGCATGCGGATCCAGTGTAGGTTTCATTTCGAAGGGTTGGATTAGACTCCTGAGCCTGAATGCATCATAAAGATTACACAGAATAAACGCGTTGACGATGAGTAAATCTGAAGTCAATGAGATTACCTTGAGTAGACGTGTTACTGCCCGTGTTAGCGAAGCATAAATTCGTAGGGTTTTGGTGTGTTTGCGCTGGTAGTCCCAATGATGCATGCGGCTTCTGGAACCTCGTACCCATTATTATGACCTTTGGGTAGCAGCTAATTATAGGCGAAGCCGTGTTTGGGTAAGTACATTGATGAGTGCTAAGTAAAGAGTAAATTTGGATACATTACAATTTTTACCATGTGTACCATCCAGGCTCCCCATTTCCCTTGTAGGGGACAGCTGCGCATCGCATTATGGCCCCAGAGAAGGGATAGAAACATCATTACAAAACACAAAAGGAAATCCAACCCTATGAATTTGATTCCTGTTGGCGGCTCTTCCTGTTTTTCACAACGCTCCAATTATCTAAATTACCTTTCCTCCCAGAAATTGTGGAATGTTTACATAACCGCAGAGGAGTTCGCAATGTTGGCTTATCGTTCTTTTTTAAGGACACTACTAGAAAAGGACAATTTTTCCATGATGAAATTATATTTTCAGATGACTAATGATTGTAATTGGTAGTGACTATTCAGAGGTAGATTTCTATGTATATACTTACGTTTAAGTTCTAATTCATGGCTAGTCGTATCTAGAAATTCAGAATAAATGTGAATAATTTATTTTTACATGTCCAGGCTTCAGCTGCTAATGTGGGAAGTATATGAGTAACTTCTGACCAAGCACTTCGAACAACTGCTAACCACCTAGAATGTCCCATGAAAACTATTCATTAACTGTGCTCAAAAACGAAATCCTCCCTATGAGTTGCGTATATTCTACCAGTCTAGCCGCCCACCCAACACCCAACTTCCAGTCTTCCCGTCCTAGCCTTGCTCGAAAATTATCGTACGACGTATCCATTATTCCGCCATCTGACCATCGTCTGCTCTCCAGCACTTGCTATTGTCTATCACTTTGGCGAAAGCACCAGAGAGAGGCCTCGCTGAATGCGAAACAGTGACAAAACTTCATAAATAAAATACGAGCACGATAGTAAGTGACACTTGGAGTTGAGTGCAAAAGTCCTGTCGAATTTCAAAAATTCGACCGGACTTTGCACTATCTGAGCTATTTCAAAAAAAAACCTGGACAACGTGGAGGCATGGAGGAAAAGAAGTCTCACGTCAATTGTTCAAGTTTACTGTTTACTTCAGAGCAAGGCAGTAACGGGATGCAGGAGATAACTGATCATGAATTTCTTCTCAGGTGAATTCTATGCTATTGCAACGTTGTCGGGTAGAAAGCGAAGGAATATGGAATGGTCCTTATATGTCATCTGCTGTCACAAGCACTTTTTCTCTAGCTATCACACCCGGACGGGGACGATGAAGCTATCTCTCTTGGAAAATGGAGGAATTGAGATTTGTTGAGTAATAAAGCAACACAGTAATGAAACAAGCAAAAGCACAATAATAATAAGTAAGTTGAAATGACATCAAGCATGACATTAGTGTAGGAACAAGCTGATTAGTACTCAATAGATTAATAATTTCTGTTTAAATGTCTACAGACACCATAAACCACTTAGTCTTAACACCATTGCCTATTCAATGCATGTGTGAACGTCTAGCAGCCTCATAACAAGTCCTTGCAGCCTTATAAATGACGTTTCTAATGCAACAGATGCCCAGCATCAAAATTCTTTGAGGTCTGAATTCCTCGGAATTTTTTTAGTGGGACCTGAAGAAGCAAACTAAGTAGAAAAGTACTGAGACTAGGTTGGATTTTTAGACGTGTTTGAGAGAATATCGGTGTCAGTGAGGCATTTGGCGGTCCGGATCAGGGACACACTATAGACTTAACTAATCCAGTGTTAGGGGATCAAAATACAGGGTGGCTGGGAAGAAATGGGGCGCACAGAAACCCTTTTAAAAATTATGCGCTCTCAGCCTAATTTTTTTCTAAATACACTTCAAGTAAAACTGTATACGAGTTACTCAAAATGTCTATAATTCGCCTTGGTACAGTCCTCGAACGAGCGACGCAGAAATGGCGATGCGCTGCAATCACTCTCACCTAATTCGTCCTCATCTCCGTAAGTTGAGATAGCATAAAAAGGTGAATTTGTTGGTTGACAATTTTCGTAAGAATAAGCCCAAAATGAGCCCAAGCCCAAAGGGTCATGATCGGGGTTGTTCCGAGACCGTCATCCTTTGCTAAAGAGAACCCAGGTATATGGGAATTCAAGAAAGTCACTGGCGGTTTTCTTCATGTATAGGAATCCAGTCCTGCTGGAGAGTTCCATAACAGTTATTTTCTTTCTACAGGATCGCATTCTAGGCCATAGGTTCCTATCGGTGCACATCAACGTTGGATAAATATCAATTTCAAACAACGCGCCAATACTTTCCGGCCACCCTGAACTATTGCTAAGGTTCAAAAACGATCAAAACCTCAGATACGAAAAATTCCGTGGGTGATGCCTTTAAAGCAATGTGTTCTGACACGCAATCTGATAATTTGCAGTGAATAAAAAAACCAATTATTATTGCTATAAAATGAGAGTACGCTTTTCTATGGAATTCCGCAAAAAAAAAACCCAATTGGAGCCTCCATCAATATAATGTCATAGCCTCGACAGTGGCACGGAATACGCAAAGACAGATGAGAAAGCTTGGAAATGTTATAGCATGCAATAACAGTGAGTCGTTGCTTTGACATGGCTCTGAGTTTCATAGCGTGATATTGGCATCAGCAATATGAACCCCTTTCAAGCAGTAGCACTCCAGCATATAAGACTTGGGAGAACGGTTAAAAAGCTAGTACCAAGCGACTAACTTTGTTAACAGTAAAAAGGCAAGGGAAAAAAACTTCCTTTTCTTTTTCACCAAGGAATGATGAAAGGAAAGGTGAGGGAGTGTGGAATATGGAATATTCGTGGTCACTGATATATGTAGTTGCTCCGCATTGTTTCATAAGGAACAATACAGCTTCGAACCAGTGCAAAAATCTATGAAGAAACTGAGTGAGCGGAAAAAAGCTGAGAGGGTGGCAAACCAATAAGAGCAAAAAAAAAAAGAAAATCTCAGATTATTCGTCTCTCCCTGCTTTCTCCATTTCACTGCTCCACCATCTAATTAGAACGACTCTAAGAAATTAATCGCTCTGGAGAAAAGAGAGATCATCGAATGGCCTAGCTAGCACTCCGAGCTAAGCATCACTGAACAGAAGGACCAGCAAAGGGTGGGGGGGGGGGAGTCCAAAAAATCAGAGATGATGAACTGGCCACACTACAAACTGCTACATATCTTCTAAAGCCGCTTTACCTGTGCAACACCTACTGAAATTTTTACCGGCTCAAAGGCCAGCTGGCGCTGATGTATTGCAGGGTGAAGTACCAGAAATCTCGCAACATTTCTTCGCGATTCCAGGAGCAGGCGAGGTAGAGGAGAAAACGCAGGTAACTCCCACCTAACGAGGGAAACTTGACCTTTTCCGAGTTTGAGCCTACAATTTCTCCTTTACGGATAGAATACTGTTTAAGAAGCATTTAAACGCTGTGCACCTCGCGGCGGAGGTGCTTTTTTGGGAAGTCTGTCGGAAGCAAAGGAACGTTGATTGCGCCACTTTAATTTGACTAATCGACAGTAGATTTGCGCCAAAGTGCAAAGAGGAGCGGCAAACGCAGTAGTGGCCTGAAATTGCAGGATCGTTAGATGTTTTTGCTCAAAATTACAAACTGAGAGTTCAGTCGGAGTGATGTGATCCGTAGATAATTTTTGCTGCAATATGGAATCGTTTCTTCTGGAAAAACCTCACTTTCTCTGATCCTCAAAAGGGCATCTTGGGAGTTTCCTCCTTATTGTGATTCAGCCGGTTTTTTATAGTGAATCCAAAATCTTAACGGCCTGACGTTTTGAATTAAATGTCATTTTCAAGAAACTGAAAGTGGTATGGTATTCAGATTCACTATCCCATCACATGTCTGTCTCCTCCACTTTCGGGTAATTCAGCATCGTTTTGGGCCCACCACAGAAAAAGTACCTTTGAGAATAATGAGCTAACGGTTTTATGTACGTCCACACTCACCGAGACACTCGTGTTGAAGGGTTGAGTGTCCTTTTGAGCCATATAGATGGTACATGGATGCCAATAGTGCGCGAACCTACAGCTCGTGTAGTGATATGGTGGCGATAAAGATGTTTTTTTCTTGACGAAATGACTCGCAGTAGCAGTAACATATGGGGGAAATCTAGTCGGCAAAAATCAGAACTGTCTGTGTTATGAAAAGGTGTGTGTATGATGTTAGAAGGAGTCTGAAATTCCCCAAAAAATTAAGGACTACTTTGGCAGGACCTAAGGTATACCCTGTGAATGCTACTCTTCATTTTCTATGAGACATTTGTGACACGAGCGGGACAAGATCGCCGAAAACCAGCTACTGAAGGGATTTGTACTGCGCCCAGTGTCACATTGTCAACTGGCTGAAAATCACATCTCCATTTGTCCATAAGGATATGGTCAGTCGTTACCTGGTAGGGTGTAGTGTTTTGTTAAGGCATTCGTATTCGCTTCAGTTATTCTGTAATAGATAGCATCCTTCGTAGTTTTGTAAATACAGTTGTGCGCTAATTGATAGCGGCGAGGAACGATAGCTGAATTTCGTGTCGGGAACACAAAATTGCTGCTTGGAGCGGTAAACTCATTCTTACAATTTCGAAATCTTCTCATTTGGACTCTCGTCTCTCGCCCTGTGCGCCGTCTAAGTGACCGTATTCCCTGTACTGTTTCATTTCCTCATCCGTTTTACATGCTGCAACAGTAAGTTGATCAGTTTTCTTCTGTTTGCGTATCATTTTCTATCACTTATTGTTAGTACTCTCATCAGTTTCTAGTTTTGATAATGCTCTTTGATTACACCGTGCACCTGTTTTATTTTGTTAGTACCCTCATCTGTTTCCTTTAAAGACAAAATTCTGGTGCTACTTGGTGTATTCAGTAAAAGGAAGGTTTAATCCTTCATATATGTCCCAATTCTCATTTGGGCTCTTATGACGGAAACTCAAGTAAACCGATACGTGACACAACTCCTAAGCGGTAAATTTTTGATTATCTGTATTTACAAATGATCTCAATACGAGCCCGTCAGTAAGAAGCTAGATGCAAAAAGGATGCCAGCGAAGGTTTCATCTACTAACTGGCGAGGTTCTATCAGTGAAAATCGGGGGCGTTTCTACAGCATTATCGACGAAACTTTACGATAAGCTTCTCATTTTCTTAGCCAAGAAACCTGCATAGATCTCCAGGTAATGCCCGATAATGGCAACGCGTCCTATTCTGATTCCTGCATGTTGAGGTTGAAAAACTGCAACTTTGTTCGTAGTTTTCACCTAAAATAAATCGAAGAGCGAACACACCGAGACGTTGACGCGAAATTTCATAAATTTTATTTCTACCGAAACACCTTTTACCCGGGCGACGCTGGAAATGAGCCGAGGATTTCCGAGAAGATTTGTTTAGCAGACGGCATCATAGCTTTTCCTCAATCTTTGCTCACCAAGAGTGCATGAGGTTCTGGGGGCAGCAGCGAGACGGAAGTCGAGGATGACTGGTTAGGATACAAAGGAGTTGTGAATAATTTCTGCAACCAGTGACCCATATACATATGGAGCAGATGGGGCTTCTCCATCTTATCTTGCACCTCTCCTTGTACACTATTGAGAGAATCCAAAGGTGTGAAGAGGACGCAGTTAGTGGGAAACAGTTTTGTCTGTCCGCCGTTCGATGATCAGCGCCCAAATCGCTATAAGTTAGTTTTTGAGTTCCGCTCGATCTATTCACCTGATTTGCTATTTACGGACTGCTTAATTATTCTCATTTCGCTTCATTTCTGCAAAGTATTCATTTTGTCCCAGTTCTCTTAGTGCAACAGTGAAACTCTGCGGGCGCCGCGCGCTCGAAAGGGGTGTTGGTCCCATGCGCCGGACACGCTAAAAGTAGTTGTCAATTGGTTAAAAGTATACAAAGAAGAGCAGGATTTGCTCTATTAGTCCACCTGGAGAATTGTAGAGTTTCAGAAAAAAAATCCTTCGCGCCAACCTAATAAATGTTCGATGTATGAGGTGAAGGAAAGCTGTGACTAGCAAAAAGCATGTTCCAAATAGGGAATTTTTCGAGTTTGAAGTAGATTCGAGTAGAACCGAAGTGACCTCAGTCAAGCAAGACCACCAACGAGATACACCATTGTGTTCACTCTAGGGCTGGACCAGCTAAATGCTTACTCGCAAGGGCGTCCAAGTTCTCGTCAAAGCCGTCGATGACGCATTTAGCAAGAGGAAGAACCGATGGAAGCGATGCTGTTGACAGCAGGAGAAGATGGGCATCCTTGGATTTACGTGTATAACTACAATGAACCAAACGGAGCATTAGTCGGCGCAACTCGTGCAGTACACAGGTAACTTCCTTTTTGATATTAAAAGAAGTAGCTGCTAAAATAAAGTTGCTGCGCGAAGCAAGTATTTAACGTAAACAGAGTATAGAAGATTAAGCTAGGGATAGATGCGAAATGCTAAATGAGTTCCACGAAAATTAAATTTCACTGGAGATGAACAGCAGTCTGAGAAGGAACAACGGATGTTAGTGTTTACTTATGTTTGTTCGGATAAGACAAGATAAAATATGTCTAACACTCCGATCGACCTATGAAAAGGTCACGATAGGAAGGTCCGCTTCATTACATGAAACAGTTGAAGCGTCTCTGGGCTGGTCACTTACTTCAACATAGTGAACGTATTAAGTAGCATATGAAAAATAGAGTGGGAAAACAGAGACTAGAAAGGGTTGAACAAGAGTTGAAGCTGATTTGGAACCAGGTCTCTGTTCTAGAAGAGGTCAAAATCGGAATGAAGCTCGAAAGTAAAGAGCTTGTCGAGGCGCCGAGTACGCTAACATGACAAAAGAATCGCAGTTGAAGAGAACTCGGAATAAGGATTGTGTGAGTGATCTGGATGACGACTGGCTGTCACTATGTGTCATACTATGCGTGACAATGGCGAAAAACTTATTTACTCCCATGAATACGATGGACATATTGTGGACATCACGAGAAAGGAGCACTCATAAAAAGGTCTACGGACAGGGCCAAAAAGGTGAACATAAATATGGATCACATTTTGACGTTTTAGCAAACATCACTCTAAGTAAAGGAAGGCAACAAGTCCTAAAAGCTAATTCTCCACCAGGAAGTGAACAAACTCAACAGAACATTCGATAGGACCCTACCCGGTAGCTAATAGACCGATACCCTGAGAAGGCGTTGTTGGGCTGCTTTGCAGAGGCTTCAATTTTCCGCAACCTCAAAAGAAGCCTATTTCACAGCGCGAATTCCTTATTTCTTCAAAAAAAATTCCAGCCATTTAACTAATCCAGGTGCCTGTGGGAATATCGCCGGCAGCCCTAAATTATAAGCCTCTCTTGGTGAACGTGAACTAGACAAAAAGGAGAGAGATAACAGAATCTGCTCGGCCATATAAGAAGAAGAACGGAAAATTGAGAGATGCTGCATGCATTTTGCATAGATCCCACTAAAATTGAGTATGATATGTTCACCTCAATTGAAAACATAAAACGATGGGTAGAAACGTAATGGTTGCGTTGAGGCAGCAAAACTTCAACTATCAAATTGCTAGGTGAGTTACGTCGCTTTTTATAGACTTTTTGCATTTCTTCTCTTTTCTGATGATAGGTCAGGTGTTTATAGCTATTCGGAAGTGCTTTTCTTTCTTTGCAAGAAGATGCTCACAATTTTCTAACAACTTAAACCACATCCAAAGCATTGGAAGGAGGGGTTCCAGCCGCAACAAAAAACTATCCTGACCTTTATTTCATTTTAGCACAGAGTGCTCCCAGATAGCACAAAGAACCGGGTGAGTGGAGTGCAAGAAGCGGGGCTTACCTCCTCGGCTATCCGCTATTCATATTCACTACTCCATCGACCGGCAACACCTCGGCTCTAAAAAAAATTCAAAAATTTAAAAAAAAGAGAGCGGAAAGTCATTTAAAAGTCTGATATTCAAGGGTAATCTATTGATTAATATGAAAGAGATAAAATATCCAATAATAAATACTACTTTTCATTATTATTAATGATCCATTCTTGATTGAGCGGAGGGCTCAAACATGGAAAACCCAATACAGTGCTAAAAAATTGAAGAGGGATGAGGAATTAAAAACGATGAAATTGAAAATCATTCAAGGTTAGCTGTTATTTGGATGCGCTGCATTTGTATGAAAATGAAGGAATTGACGAAAAATAACGGAACGATTGGACAACGATGAGGGGACAACAAAGACAATATTAAACGTACAGCACTCGGTCTTTTTCGAATCAATTTTCTGAAGTCCGGGCTTTCAGTCCTGGAAGGCTTTATCTCGTATGTACGATCGGGTTTTCACAAGAAAAAAAAATAGAAACAGCGAAGTTGCATATTAGGGCGATTCCTTCGTCCCCGAACACGAGTCGCTGATCAGAACGCAGTGCGTACGTCAAGCATGAATATCTACGTTTTCCACTGCACATAGAGAAAGGAAAAGCTACTGGCCCAGCAATCATTTGAATGCGGCAATTTATCACTTCTGCTTTCGAAGGGTGTTATTGATAGGAATAACAAAAGCAACATTGAAAAAGTCCTCCGAACAAAATGAGAAAATTCTAGTGAGTGTATTATCTACATTATGAACGATGTCTATCATCCACATATTTGCTTGTCTTTCTATACGAAAGCTGCGGAAATCAGAGAACATATACATACATACATATGAGTTGAAAGCGTGTAGGGCACCCTTCCATTCGAACTGATGCCTTCGAAGGACCCCCTGGGAAATTCAAAACTTTCAAACGCATCAGTAAAATTTCAGAGAAAACTTTCATAGGAATTCTCAACGAATTAAATAGCTAGCGATAGCCACTTTGCAGTAATAGCAGATAGTCAGAAGAAGGGGTTCTGCGCTTGGAAAAAAAGAGGATAGAGAAACGAAGATAGGAGATGCGTCATATTTCAAGCGTCAGTGAATCTTTAGAGCGTCCGGGTGAAATTCGAGTGAAGTCAAGCATGCGGAGCATCGGGCACTGACACAATGAACGTCCACAGGGTCAAATTTAGTGAGCAGAGAAGATGCTTATTTCTCAGACTAATCACCCCCCCCCCCCCCCACTTTTTTTCAAAGCTCAGACCCCCGCCTGTTGCTTTCTCTATACAACTTTCTCAAAAAGTACATATACATCTAGATACAATATTAATATTTTTGGGAGTTAAATTATGTCTGGATGCAACAAATTATGTCTGGATGAAGGGAAAATAGAGTGGCTCATATTCACTTATACATTTCAATTGTTACAAACTTGGTATAGTGACAGCTGAATTGAACTCGATGTGCAAGTCTGTGTCTTCATTTCAACGAATACCAGAACAATTTATCTTTCTTCAGCAATTGTGACGTTAGTCTGCAATTAGCCGGCAGTAATTGCCACTCAAAGGAGGCATTAATTTAGGCGTAAATAATTGCTGTGAAAAAAGACCATTTAGGGGGATTTTAGGACTGTAGCGAGGGTAATTAAAAACAAAAAATGAGCAATAGTTAAGTTAGGGGCATGATTCGCTAATGAAGCAGAGATATCCGACTATCACAGGGCCAGGCATGACCCAACTCATCTAAGTTAGATTGTGCAGTGTTTTAAGTCTTCAAGGAAAACTCTAATTCATTTTAAAATTCCATAGGTTGGGAAAATAGTAAGGTCTAAAAAATTTCAACCTTTTGTTCGAAAGACCAGTCGATAATGGAGTCTGGCCCACATAATATTGGAGAGAGAAAATATTCTCTGAGCTATCAAATTGAGTTTTCGTAGCATAAGTGGCAAGACTACTGCTCAAATCGGGAAGGACTGCATTTGCTCGGAGTGCTTCTGTGAGTGGCTTCGCGGCACCTCTGCGGCAAGGATGGCTGTTAACATCAGCCCTGCAATCAACGAACGTATAATACGCCATTGTTTCATACGCGAGCAAAAACTGACTTCGAGGCTCGACCTCGTCATGGCCAGCCACAGTCACTCGATGAAGCAACTCTGCGCAAAGCTATCAAGAAGGAAGTGAGAACGCGATCCAGCCAGCAAGCTTCGATGATGTAGACATCGACTGTAGAAAACTGCCCTCATGAGCTTCGCCACCAGAAAGTTTCGGCAAGATGGAAATCTCACAATTGCCCGATCGTGCCAGGATGAGTCGTCTTACCATCTCCGCCCACGCCTCAATGAGTTTCCGGAAGATCTGTTTACAGAAGATGGGAGTTAGATCCTCTACGACTACAACTCGCGCCGTGCCGTCTGGCTCCCGCAAGGAGAACACAGCTCAAACTCGATCTCTATCCCAAGGAGATCCTCCGGGATGTCAAAAGAATGCTGCGCCATGAGCTGCTCCCACAACGCAAAACGGTCACTACTTGTCGCGAAGCGATCGCTCCGGGCAACACGGAGACCTGGCACCGCACCTACGATAGAGCCGGAGGCGGATGTGATCTGTGTTTGACCACATCCACCCTATCGATTATCGATGGTTGCGGCCTCCGGGCGCCTCAGTGCGGCTTCGAGAGCCTTCCACGCATAACGTCCCTTTATTCCTTCTTAGTTAGTCTAGTACCTTATCAGTGATCGTTTTTAATACATTTGTTGGTTCTGTTCTTTACTACATTTCTTATATGTCGTGTGTGAGGCTGCTGTTATTGCATGCTAGTGCTTGTGGCCATCTGGCCCTTTTACATTTGACTAGTCCAGTTCTAACTTTAACACGCATTGAATTAATCGCTGCTTAGGATTTTTGTAATCATATCCATTGACCGTTTGTGGCATTCGAAACAGTGAATGTTAATATCAAGATTAATAAATACCTTTTGCCTACATGTTGACCCAATCTGCAACAGTTAATGGCTTCTCAAAATTTGTTTAATCTTTCGTCAGTTTCACCTTTTCATTCCGTGCTTGTGGTACGTGTAGCACTGGGTCGCTAACCTATCAGGCCCACCGAAACCTCGATTTGAGACACCACTACCACATACGCTAATCAGCTAACTAAACTCACTAACTAATGCCTCCCGAGAAAAGCGGAACAGAAAGACTTCGGTACATCTCCTCCATGACAACGCTATGCTTCAAATTGCTATCGAGATACAGTCCAAACTACCGAGCTGAGCTGGAACACCATATCTCACCAGGATTACTCTCCTCACCTAGCACCATCCAATTTACATTTGTTCCCTCCTATTGAAGCTTTCCTTTCTATGAAATCCTTTGCTAGATTCGATGATGTCAAAAGGCAATTGCTGGGTTCTTCGACTCCCAGACCTCGCATTTTTGGGAAAAGGGAGTCCAGTGCCCTACCCGATAGGTGGAGCATTGCCATAGCTAACAATGGTGGTTATATTGTTGATTGAGTATGTTGTTGAATAAAGTTACAATAAACACAAAATAGATAAGAATTTACTTTTTCGTCAACCTAATAGAACAACACTTTTGAGCAGATCTACACAAATGAAACGAAAAAACTGTGAGTATGCAGCTAATGGTAGAAATTATTTCCAGCTTTATTTGTACTGTTGCATTCAGGGAGTATTGCTCTGTCAAACTAATGGCAAAAACCTCCAAAATCCCCATCTCTTCTCAAATTTTGGCTGGAAAAATAGAAAATTATATGACGATGCCAACGTATTAACGAGCTCCACTGCCAATGTACTTGTTAACACTTGTTAACTCGTGTGGACATGTCGATGTGCAATGAAAACGCGAAACTCATGTCCTTCGCACGAACTTGTTTTAATTTGTTTACAATGGGGGCCTCGTAGATTCCTGGCTAGGTCAAAGGGAACTTCGCATGTCCTTCGCACGAACGTGTTTTAATTTGTTTACAATGGGGGCCTCGTAGATTCTTGGTTAGGTTTAAGGGGAATTCGTAATTTTTTCTGCTCGAGCTGAGCTTGTGCCGAACTCTGATTATGATACATTGGGAGACGGGACCAAACACTCAATATACATGGCTACAATTAATTTTTCCATTTTTCAAGGCGGACTGGAGTAGGATAAGGTTTTCGGGCAAGCCAAATTCACTGATAGCGGTGGCTTTCATCAGGAATGTGTGGGAGAACAAATACCGTAATTTTTGGGGTGCCCATGTGTCTATGATACACACTGTATGAGAACCGGCAACTAGCTGGACAAAATAAATGGGAAAGAGAAATTATCAAAGAAAATGTATGGAGACCTGATGCTTATATAATATCAAGAGTATGAGTTACTACTGTTGTGGTGGACGATTGCACTGTTGGTGTAGAACTCTATTTGTTAGACCTGCATTGTCTGGTGCAATGGTGAAATGCCGTGAATGTGGAGGCGTGGCCAGGCGCATTACATAGAATATCCGGCACTGCCCCATGCATACCAGTGTGGTCTGGAACAATAAGTCTCGCCTGGAGAGCACAAAGATGTATCATACCAAATACTGCAGACTTCTTACAAAAAAGGTGCCGCTTCAACCGGTACGCCCACCTTGTATAGATGCGTGGGTTGTTTGGATATTAAGATTCTCAGTTTTATTTTTTTTTGTGTATACTTTGACAACAAATTTTCCAGGAATGGAGTGCAATTATACATCACTGCAAGGTTTATTCTAAGCGCTTTGTCGCTGCTTGATCGAATTTTAGCATGAATTGTGTCTATGACCAAACACCTCTACGAATCCAAACGTGAAAGTACTGCAGCAGACACACCTCCGAACATCAATGCCGTGTGCTATCAAAGGGTTGTGAACGCAAACACAGTACGACGTTGGTTCCAGAAGTTCCAGTGTACTGAAAATGAGGAAGGTCGCGAGGTCGTTCTATTGATGACGACTATAAATGAAGAGTTTGGTGGAAGAAAATACAGTACGACTATTCAAAAACTTCCAGAAAGGTTTGAATTGGAAAACTGAAGGGGTTGATTTATGAAGAACGCACGAATTGAATGCAAACCAAAAAAAAATAAAATATCAACAGCCGTGCGTCTATATCTTATTGTGATGTTACACAAAAAATGGGTCTTCCGAGGCAATCAGGGATGATCGGTCTACTGCTTGGAGAAGGGTGAAGCTGTGCTACTCTTCCCGGGCTAAACCTGTTCACAGCGAGGTTATGCTGACAGTTTTGGTGTCTGCTGGTGTTTCCTCAATTCGCATGAAAATAAAACGACACCGATGTACGTGCGAGACATCGGTAAAGAAGGTAATGCTGTCAGTTTGGGCAAGAATACAAGAAACTTCAAAGCATGTAGCCAACAATAGTCAGCAGAGAAGGAGCAATCCCTTTTTGAGACAACTCCCGCTCACATTTTGTACAACCAGCTTTGCATAAGTTGAATGAGCTCAGCCAGAAAATTCTGTCTCATCTACTCACTCGCCGAGCCTCTCGCCAACCTACAACAACTTTTTCAAGCATCTCGACATCTTCTTGCATAAGGAATGCACCAATAACGAGATGTAAATGGAAACTGACTTTGACGAATTTATCAAATCCTCAACGCTAGAGCTTCAAGTCACAGAGGTAAGCAGACGTATTCCTCAATGGCAGAGATGTGAGATTCCGATGGGTCTTATTTTGACTGAAGGATTTCATCTAGAACTGAGGTAAATCGATATGAATATATAAGTCTAGGTATAATAGCTAGTATATAAACATACTTCAAAAAAAAAACCTAAGAGAGAGAATCTCAGATGTAGAATGAGCCAACAAATGGCTAGAACGGATGGACGTGTACCATTGCTCAAGAGAAGAAGCTTTGAACAAGTAGTGATCAACACTGTTCATCCAGTTAATCTCAATTACCTTCAGCTCTCACAGTCATTTAATTGATTACTGTATCCACTACGACACCCGACCATAGCATGTTCATATTAACAATTTTGACGCATAGTGGAAGTGCTCGGAGCGTGCTCTATGTTTGCACTGTGATTTATTAGAGAAGATCTCAAAGTTCGTGGAGCGATGCACGCCTCCCCTCCCGTAGAAGATTGAAAACCAGCCGCTTCCCAGCCTGTGTTATGCGTGACTGCTTCTTGTTCTTAGAGCTGTTAGTGTTCATGTATGTATGCGAGAAGGAATGGTGAAAAGCGCAGAAGTGCCAAAAATAACGTCAAGCACATCGTTCGAATAGCAGTATGTGGCTTTTCTGACACGATCCGAGTGCATTTTCGATGTTTTCGAGGACGTGCGAACTGCCGCATATTCATTGTCCTGGAGAAGCGCACTACACGTATGAATAGCAACTTCTGCTTGGTGTCGTTGAAGTTAGTCTAACACGAGACTTCATGGCGGTTCTTCTGCAAGTTCACAAACTGCCGTGCATGTGTTTTCCTAAACCTTTGCTTTCATTTGTAGTCATCAATAATAGGATGGCACCCGCAACCTTCCTCATTTTCAAGACCGAATCCTCTACAGTGAACCTTTGGAAGTGACTTTGGACTGCGTTTTCGTTGACATGTCTCCATATCGCATTAATTTCGAGGCTGTTTGTCTTGCATTACGTTACGAGTTTAAATCTCCAGAAGTTTGGCGCAATTGCAGTCTTGTCTCCTCCATTGCTAACCTGCTTACTTACATAAACACAACTTAAACTGAATTTCGATTGGACAGCGAAAACGTGCAGAGAATTAGCTTTGCAGTGATATGCAATAGTATTCCATTTGAGAAGAATTTGCCGCCGAAATATGCACAAGAAAAGATGTAAATGCTGCATTAATTTCCAGCCAACCCAGTAGCTATTTTTGTATGAAATGATTTATCACCCCTTTCGAGCTGTCACATAAAACGAGTCATCTCAGCAAAGGCAACGGGCATTTGGTGAAGTGCTCACATCAAGCATGCGAATTTTGAGGCATTATAGACAACATAAATCTTGAACAATGACGGAACATTATTAATGCGGTGTGGTGTACATCGTTCCGAAAGGGAAATGGCGACTAAGTAGGTCGTAAATTCCTGCAAGTCCATGGAATTTTAATGAACCTCTGGTCTTGCAAGGAGACAAAGTGACGAGACGAAGCACAAACAAAATGGACATTTGAATGTAATTAAAATTAGTAGAAAACTCATCAAATCAAATTAATTATTACAAGCTCGAATTTCGAAGACTCTAAAGTCTCATATTTGTAAATTTCTTCCTGGAAGAATAGAGTTTCTTCATCCCTACCCAATGATCTGTTCAGAGCTATGGCTGCTCCAATAAATGTGCTGCAGGAGATCGAATAGCTTAATGCCCGTTTACAAAGCGAGTTAGCATTTCCTTCCACTGATAACCTCGGTTATTGGTTTTTTTAGACTTGCAGTTTAAAGGTTTATTACCATTAATTCTAATTCAATTATGTTTGAACGTCACCGTTTCAACTTCTTGCCATCCTTCCTCAATTGATGTACGCGCTCCCCATGTCTCAGCAAGAACTGAGAAAAAATGGCAGCAACTGAGGGGAGCATGACGGCAAGACTGCCCGTCTATAGGCTTGTGCTTGACGTGCTGCCCGGATGCACTCGTGCAGTTATCAGAGTAGGTTGCAGCATCCCTATCTTTTACTTTATCAATGTTTTTTCTGTTATATTGGTTTCACTTACGAGTTATTAATTGAATACGATAGTCATCATTGCACTAGTCACTAAACAAAGAAAGCAACACTTAACAAAAGACCGATACCCCGTACCCGCTATTATTCTATTGCTATTTGGTGTGGGTCATGATGATGGCGAAATTAGGTGGATAATGTTTCTGTAATTGAGCCATTTAAAGGAGGAGAAAATCACGGAAGCCTATTCCTCCCTGTTTCGTCTCATCATGTCTCTCACTAACGCTCGGAATCTAAGCTTCATTGTAGTCACGATTTTCTGCTCCAAATCCTCTTGGTTCTGAACGAAAAATCCAGATCTACTGCGAGATAAGTCACATTGGAATGCATTCTTATTCAGAATGAGTGATGTGCACCATCAATCAACCATGAAGTTTTTTTCCTTGTCGACGTAATTTGTCACGTGAAATGAGAACTAATCACTCATAACAGATGTTCAATACAAAAGTTCTGGCCTTTGATACCCCGTACAATATTCGTCTTCTTCTCGCGCTCTTCCTAAACACAGAGCATCAGATTGAAAAGCGAAGGTGCGTTCCTACATCTGTTCATTTCTTGCATCTCTCTTCCTTTAGGGAATCATTCCAGTGGTTCAGGGGTTCGGACGTCTGTGGATGATCCATAGCAGTATGATGCCTGCGATAGGTTGGAATTAGGGGAAGAAGAGATGACGCTACAAAGAAAATCACAGAAGATGAAGAGTACGCAGACGCTCGGTGGTGGGAAGATTCTGAGAAGGTCGAAAAGGTTCTCGGACGCTTAGCATGACTCCAGGGCAATGTGCTGAGACACCAGCACACTGATGAGTAAGGCATGTGTTTTATGATGAGAAAGATATCTTCCGGCGAGTTCACCATGAGTTTCTGATGGATTTTTAAGCCCTGTGTATTGGAAGGGCTCTGCGAAATGAATTCACAAAAATGTGAGAGGGTCGTTGGCTCAGCAATAGTGACAGGTAAAGGGTGCGTCGGAACACTGAAGTGTGAGAATACGATGAAATGATCTTCACTTTCATGTGAGACGCGTTATGTAGAGGGTGGGGGAAGAGTATTGATAAATTTTTTCTTAACCTTCTTGTGCGTTTTTTTTTGAATGTGCGTAGAACAATTCATTTGTGTTTGCCATAGCTAAATTCTGATCTTGGAAATAATCCATGCGTGTTCCAGCAAGATTCAGCCCCATCCCGCATGGTTCGCAAAACGCAACAGTGGCATCAAGCAAATCTTCACGATTTCATTTCTTCACAAGACCGGCCACCAAATAGTACTGATCCTGTACATCTCTCAGTATGGAAGCAAGCAAGACTCTATGCTGAACATCGAATAAATATCTTCTCTTCTAATTTTTTCAAAAGCTACTACGACCTCTGAACGTAACAATCTCAGTGAAGACTACCTGCCTTCGCGCGCCATCTATGCGAGTGTACCGTGAAGAAGGTGACCGAATTGAAGATGAATGATGGAATGTCAATTGTTACTTACTTGTTAATCTTATTCAATAAAAATTATTGTACTAACTACATCTATGGCGTTGTTATAGAGATTGATTTCAGTGTCAATACTTTTTCCGCACCCCGTAGAAGATGTTACATGGGCAAAGCATAAATAGAAAGAAACCCGAGGACCGGTGTTATGTCATGCTCGGGTATGTCATGAAAAGCGAACGAAACGAGTTTTTATATGTGAAACTTTTACTGAAACTTTGATAGTTGGTCGAAAACTCCTGCAACCGTTTGTATCAGTTCATTGTAGTCTTTTTGTACATAATCTGTATATATAAAAGCGAAAGTTTGTTTGTGTGTGTGTTTGTGTGTGTGTGTGTTTGTGTGTGTGTGTGTGTGTGTGTGTTTGTGTGTTCCGAATAGAAATCGCGGAGGATGAACCGATCGGGACCAAATTTTGCAGGTAGACTCTCCACTGGCTGGCGGAGGTTATAGGCTACTTTGGACCCGGGATTATCGATTGGTTTATCGATTATATCGATTTTATTGTTTTTTCGCTCTTCTTGACCAGGGACCAGCGAGAACATGCCTACTGGGGTACCTCAATGCGCTGAACACGAATATGACAACCATTTCGCGCCAATTCATCGATTTATTGATTTTATTGATTTTTCGCTATTCTTGATCATGGGGTAGTAGAGGCATGTCTACTGGGGTACCTCAATGCGCTGAACACGAATACGACAACCATTTTGCGCGAGACATTGATTTATTGATTTTATTGATTTTTCGCTATTCTTGATCATGGGGTGGTAAAAACATGTCTACTGGGGTTTCTCAACACGCTGAATAAGAATGACAACCATTTTGCACAAAATATTGATTTATTGATTTTATCGATTTTTCCCCATTTTCGCTCGGGGACGGACAGAGACGTGTTTTCTGGGGTTTTTCAATACGCTGAATAGGAATATGACAATTATTGATTTTTGGCTCTTCCGCCCAATGAAGCGGTGAAGACATCTCTCCTGGGGTACCTCGATATGCTGAGTATGAATATGACAACCACTTTTTACGAATACGTCGATTCAATGTCACCGAAATAGCTTTGCTAACTTTTCGCCCACAAGTCGATGGGAAGCGTCACCTGGGCTTCGCTAACATGCTGACCACCAAAATTATGGAGATTTCAATGAATTTGTCGATGATAGTAATTGGCCTCAGCAGTATGATGTAGCCAAGGTAATAAAACACCCGAGCGAAGCCGGGTACGGCAGCTAGTATCTGTATATTTGTATATAATGACTCCTTTACTGTTCATATGAATTAAACAAATTAGAGTGAGCATTAATATTGATGTCATGAAATGTTTTATATTGCTACAAGAGCATTCTCTATGAAAAATCTCGCTGTACCATGTGACATTTGTAGTATTCAATGGAAGAATGGTGGAAAAGTGAGGTAGCCTTCAAATTCAAAGTCGAAGTGTTCGATCTTATTGAACACGTTAACAAAAAAGAGGTTATCCTCAAATTTGGTATCTAATTCCAAGTGAACGCTCTTTGCTAACATTAGTATTTCCATATTCAGGTACGTTGTTGTACATCTGGCAAGTTTGGAATGAATGGTTATTTGTCCACGTTTGAGTGGTTATTTGTCCAAGTTATGTGTGTGACAATATTGTTCATATTTGTGAGCGGATGGGAAGGGGTGGGTAATGCTGTTATGTACAGTAATTGAGCATCCATTTTAAAGAAAATCAGAATAAGTTCTACGAGTAATAAACCAAAGCTTTACATTTGAGGTACCGCTTTGATTTGTCTGGAGATGAACTGGCTAAATTGACTGAACCTGCTCTTTAGATGACGTATTAAAGGTAATCAGTTGGGGTGTAAAATGAATATTTGGAAGAACTATCATTATCAGCGCAGAAACCATTGCATCTTTGAAATGATATGAACACTCACTTTCGTGCAATTGATAAACGTCTTGTTGGAGACGATGGTTAAATAGAAAGAAGAGGTTTATCCCTTTTATTTTCATGTTTTTATTGACACTCTACACCTTCTGTTCCTGTTATTACTGAGATAAATTTTGTGGTTTCCACTCTCCTCATCGTTATTTTGCACGAACGTTAACAGACTGCTACTCGCACATTGTTGTTGTGTGAACTCAAACTTGGGTAATAAAGAAATTACCGAGCTACCACGTGCAACACACGAAAACGAAGAAAGTAACGAATAACTAGAAAGCATGGAATTCTAAATCACCGTAAGCATACATAAGAGAAACTACATTTCTGATGGTGGTGACAAGCACTTATGCATGAGAAAGACGTGGTGCTAGTGCTTTTCTATTGCTAATGATATTCACGCCAGAAGTGAAGAATAAGAAGGATGACAAATCATATGAGAAAAAAATGACGAACAGCAAAAAGGAATACTGCTAAAAACCTGGTTGTTCATTGTCTCAGCTTCTGTATCCAATTTAACCTGATGAGCCGAGGAATTCAGGCGATTTGGAAACAAAACAAAAGCACTCAATCCAAAGCAGGGAACATTGAGAATGTTGTGAATACTGAACGAAGTTCAATATAATTGTGGTGACTTATTTATTTTTTGATGGTTGTGAGTACTTTATTGATTTTTTATATGTGGCATGATAGGTCACAATGCAACCCTTCACAAAGAAGGTAAATTGAGAGAAGAAACCATAGAGAGATTCTAAAAGGCCAAAAGAAGCAGTAAGGTTACAGATTCTGGCAGCAACATAGGTGGAAAAATCAACCCTATGGAAAAATCAACCCTATGGGACCACGGCTGCTCCCACTAACAAAGTAGTTTACGGAGATACCGAACAACTCTAGTAAATAAACAAGTTGATTTGTAGTAAAATAACAAGTAAAAAATTTTTCTATGGTAAATAATGCAGAAATGGGGAGCTGAAGAGTGAAAAAGAGCTTCATAATCCCAAGAAAGGAAAAGTGTGCCCACTTGATCAGCTGGCAGCAACTCTGCTGCTAACTCGATCGAACGACCCCACGCTGACCTTACTGATCCAGGATCTTGTACTCTCGGCTCGTTATATCTTAAAAACGGTTGAGTTTTTCGTGCTACTCTTTTGTAGAATTGTTGGCACGGTTGTTAAGGGTCCAAAACGATCAAAATCTCGGACACAAAAATTTCCGTGTAGTGTGTGCTGCCTTCAACATAAGAGTAATCCCTGAAGTGATGTTTCCCAGCCTCTTACGCAAGCAAGTAGATACCAGCATGTGTTTCACTGATTTCGCAAAGGATTTGAGCACACAACTAAGTACAATTTAATAACCAGTTAAATGATCAGAGCGAAATCAAAGAAAGCCCACTCATTTTTAAGAACCTAAAAGAATGACTCATAAACATAAGGGATGAAACTCAAGAGAACCTTTCGACATATGTGCGCTTTTTTCTTTGTTTGATGTAGGCAATAAATGTTAAAATCTGGCAGATGCGTGCGCACGTCGTTCTCTACTCCATAAAACGCTTACGATCGTGTTTCTATGGCTGTTGTTCGATGGATTGAGGTCTCCTAGTCGAGGTGTACAGGAGCCTACGCTAAGAAGCAGAAGAAAAAGAATACCTGTAAGAGAAGCCTTGAAACGCTACCCGCGTTGCACTTCTGGCGCGGAAAAAGCTAGCCAAAGACAAATTGCTCCTCGGTGGCTGGAGGTGAAAAATATCTCCTCTCAAGGCATGTGCTCAAATAACAAATGAAAAGTAAACGAAATCACGAACAACGCAAAAACGATATCGTTCTGTGTGTTTTCCATTAACGTTTCAAAGGCGGATCCCGAAAAAAAAACTGCGCCCCGAGGAACTCGAAGAAACAATGCTGAGAACTACAGGAAGGGGATCAACTTTTCCAAACTCGAAGCACCTTTTTCGTAGAAATTTGAGGTTTCAAGCACATAAAGTCCTTACGCGCAACGCAAACGCAAACGATATTGGTCAGCCACAGGCCTCACAGCTTCATATAAACTTCAGTTAAAGAAAAAATGAAAGAAAAACACTCACCTGCGCGAAGAATCTGACGAACGACTGGGGACCGCTGCCACAAGAGGGCCGCGCCGCGCACGCGCCGCATGCTCGAAAATTTTCCGCCGATTGCGCGTAAGGACTTTATGTAGATTCGGAGAGCAGAAAAATTGCTACGACCTATTTAGTCATCACTGTGATTTTTCTACTTTGTCCCTTTCTACTTGCATCATCGCCTCAATTATTTTTATTTTCAAGTTGAAGATCGCTTTCGAACGTTGCTGATCACCGCCTACGATTTTTTACTTTTATAGAAGCTTTATGATTCTGCGAGCGAGACTGCTGGCTCACCAAAGTTACAATCCATCGCAAGATAACATCCTTGAGAGGGATCATATTGTTCGAGCACCTGTCTTAAACAGGAAAACCCCCGTCTCTGAATAAGAATTCATTAGAATTCATGCTGGCTACAAAGGAATTTTTACGATTTCCAGTGAACTGCTATTTAAAGGTTGCATAGGTCACTTGTTGAAATTTGTATGGCTAAGCTACGGTCACATTGACAGTGACATGATTATGAAACATCAGCCATTCCGGCTTATTTCTACAGCTCTGCTCCGGGGTTGAATCGTTCCCACGTCATGCCTGAATCCTGGAGGAACTGTTAGCGATATGTCTGGATCTCCTAGCTCCATTTCCTTGATCAGTTGGTTCACATCGCAGGTAGCAAGCACACTTCCCTTTTTTGTCCTGCATATTGTTGTTGCTTCTGATGGCATGTCACATTCACATCTACATTTATTTGCCGATCAATGCTTTACAATGTCTGTCAACAGATTCAAACCATACCTTGACCATCGACTGGAGACTCCACAGTAGATTTTCCAGCCTACGTTTTTTCTTTATTTCTAAACACACTGCGTTGTAGCCTCATCATTTTTAAAAGATGTGCTTACTGACATTCGTACTCATCTGTGCTGGCTTTGGATGGCACGTGGCATTAGTCCATGACTCAAAATCTGTATAGATAGAAGTGAAAGTTTGTGTGTTTGTGTGTGTGTTTGTATATGTGTATGTTCCGAATAGAAACCGCGGAGAGTCAACCGATCCGATTTGCATGCAGGTCCGTAAGGGGCCGGCGGAGGTCATAGGCTACTTTGCAACTGGGATTATCGATTGGTTTATCGATTATATCGATTTTATTGATTTTTCGTTATTTTTGCTCAATGGTCTGTGGGAACATGTCTTCTGGGGTTCCTCAATACGCTGAATACGAATATGACAACCGTTTTGCGCGAAATATTGATTTATTGATTTTATCGATTTTTTTCAGAGTCGCACAGATTACAGATTCACACTACTGGAGAAACATCAAAATTCCACAACATCGCTGAAATAGACTCCTGAAACTGATGACTGGTGCAAAGATAATGCGAATGATGCTAAATATCCTTGTTCAAATACAATGTTTTTGCGAGAAATATGATTGCGACCACGCTGTTTTCATTCGGAAGGCAGTTTTCTTGTGTAAGGTGCTTGCACATCCATAGTGTACGAAGGTTTTGCTGTGAATCCGTTTATGCACCTGATTTTCGTTGTCGGGAGTGTAATTTTTTGTCTACTCGTCGAGTTTTGATTCATATCACCACACGAGAAGACATGCAGGTAATTTAGTGACGCTTTTTGAGCGAACTTAAGTTGAGAAGAGTTTCGCAGCACTTTCAATTCCCCCTACTCATACACACATACAGTGGACGGCAATGGCGGTGGCCCATCTGCGGCCTCGAGAAGGACGCAGCGCAACCGCGCCGCCCGCGTCCTTAACAATGTTTTCTGCTGCTGTTATGCTATATCTAGAGCTTTTCTGCCTGATTTTAAGGATTCTTGACCAAATCGAGAAGAAAGCGACTAGTAATAGCATTCCGGCAGCAGACGACACCGCTCCCGGCGCGCGCGGCGCGGTTGCGCTGCGTCCTTCTCGAGGCCGCAGATGGGCCACCGTCATTGCCGTCCACTGTAGCGGGCACATGCTCCCAATTCCCGGCACTTCCGATGTCATTAAGGGAGTCGAATTCTGCGTTGCAAATCTTTAAATCAGCTTGTCCTTTTCAACATTTACAAAGATGCGCGTCTGAATTTCCCGCATGATGATCAACAACACACAGGCCGGTTTTTGTTTGTTTGCGTAAGAGGCTGGGACACTTACTCGTATGCAAACAGAGATTATCCTCGTAAGCAAATGAGGGTCAAATTTTGGCGAGCATAAATTGTTCTGGGTAAAATTCTATTCACTTTCTAGCGTACTTGTGGGAAACCGAGATAGCGAATTAGAGGAAAATGCTTAGCTTCTGCTTTAAATACAAAACTTAACTTTGATGAACAATGTAGGCATCTTGTGTAGCTAAAAATGGGCATCTTGTGTAGCCGATCTGATGGTGAGGTAGTAACCATCCTTGTACATTCTCAGAGCCCTAGTTTTAGTCGAGTAACTGCCGTTCCAATTTTCAGAGTGCGTCAGACTGGTATCGCAAGTGAAATGAAATGTGTTCACGGAAGTAGTATAGTGCATAATTTTTACTAGAAACAGGTGAATGAACCAGAAAATATGTGGACCAAGTTATAGGTACAGTACTACTCATGGAATGTCGAGAACCGACGGTCGTACATAAGTTCACCTTGCTTTGCCGTAACTTCTTCAGATCGGCACCAATCAAAACGTATGGTCATTGTTCGATCCGTCCGCCTTCAAAATGACTTAATATCTAGGTAAGCTTTCCATTTGCTGATTCCCCCGGAGTAATCGATATATCGATTGATGCCCCTCCCGCCATTTTTCGCATCCACCACTGTTTGATTGCAACATCGCTGCTCTTCATTCGACTCAGATGGAATCCTGATGTCTATACTTTTCGCTTTGGTGCCTTTTAAGTTGGAGATGAATGATGAATGGATGGATCAACCGAAAAAAAAAGGAAAAAAAATAAATTCCCGCTACTCGCGTACACTCACTTGTGCTCTCTTTATCGCTGACCTCTCTCCAACTATTTTGCCTTGTGAAACAGACTATAGAATAGAGGAAGAGGACAAGGGAAAGAACTAGTTAGGAGAAATTAGAAGCCCCATAATATTTACTTTCTGTTTTGATGTTCATTGTTCATTGTGTTATCCCACTTTTCATGTGCACACCTTACCGTTTACAGTAAGGGCAATTTTTTTTTGGGGCTGCAGAAATTCCTGGTGATTTTTCATCTTCTCGTTTCATTAGTCATCGTCGAACTGCTACGCTTCATTTTCTTCAGTAAATTATTTGTTCTTCTTTCATAGAATCACATCTGCTGAAGAATGACTTGGTCTTTTCCCGGTCTCATTAGTCATCTGCTGATTCTCATGTTCATTAATTTGTTTGTTTATTCACTAAGAACGGGAGTAAACAATGCAACGCGACGACAACAAAGTGCAAGAACCAGTGCAAGATCCTAATATTAGAGCGACGTGCACCAAACTCCGCAACAATTCAGCTCACCGCTGAAATGTGACGGATTTCACGACAGCTGGAGTTCCAGAAAAAGGTTGCTTGAATAAACAGCTTTCGGACGACAGCGTCGTTGAAATTTTCTGGAGAAGGCAGACGAGGAACCTGCAAAAGAACAGTTTACACTGAATTGGCACTCATTTACGCGCTGGACGCAAAAACAACTCGAGGCACTGCAGAGCTCCATCCGCGAAAAACGCCTTTTCCTGGAGAAATGCCGGCTCAGTAAACACATGGATTTTGTTTGAATTGGACTGCGAGTGTTGCTGGGAAAAAGCTGAGAAATTCAGGCAGATATGCTCATGCATTTCTTATGCGGATTTCTTACCCAAATTTGTTGCCCGAAACTTGCTCGAAGATTTCTTGACTGGTTGAGCTTTTTCGGATTGCTGGTCAGGAATTTCTGGTCAACACAATGGAGACAGTTTCAACGTACAAGATGTCCTGACTCATATTTAGGCGGTATTTACACGGTGTAGAAAATTATTTTCAAAAAAAGTAATCAATTTATCTATGATGATATGGCCGAGCTATCTTAAAGGGTCCTTTAATTAGCCGAACCATTTTGAGTATTAATATGCAATTACTAGAAAAAAAAGTGGATTAAGACGACATACGAGGGGCTGCGACTGTATAAGGGCTGAGACTGCTTTCTTTGCACTTTCTACCCTGGAGCTGGAATTATGAATGAAGTTCTCAAATCATCAAGAGAAAATGGAGCATATTAATGGATTACAGGTCATTGAAATCTGAATGTCTTACCTAAACACACAGTTATTTATTATTCCCACTAACTATGCAGCTAAAAATATAATATGCAGAACATAGTGTATGTAAAAGCAGTTCAAGGAATATCGTCTTGTTAGATTTTGCTCTTCGTAGACCAATTACTCAAAGCGGAATCAATATATCGATTTCACTAGAGTGCTTACAGTTGCGCGAATTTTTTCTTAGGTTCGAGTCAAGCCCTTATGTTAGTGCAATGCATAAATTCTCATTGGTCGCCATTTGACGATATCGTTTTTGGCGTTTTTTCCTGGTGAGGACGTAAATATCCTGGTGAGGACGTAAATAAACGGCCTACTTGGAGGAGAAAACTCTTTAGGCTCAAAAAGTGCGGCAGAGCCTGAATATTCATGGATCGCTTCTCATTTTTTGGCTTATTTGATGCGGCATCCATCTCTTCCGTTTAATAGCGGAATTTCCAAAAGTATGCGCTTCTAGTAAACATATTAGCGATAACCGTAGTTAGAACTGTAAATCTACCTGCATTTACCGAATAATTGAAAAACAAACGAGATTCTGGAAGAATTCGTGAATTTTCGCACTGCTTCGCAGCCAGTCAGAGGCAATTCGCAACAGCCACGCCCCGCCCCCTATAAGAAATCCTGGAAAATCAAGCCGAAAGCTGTCAGCGAGACAACGTTCAGCTACAACACACACAATAGGTGGAAAAACGAGGAAATTTCCAGGAAACTCGTCCCGGTGGAAATCTCGAGTGTTTGAATGCAGTACTCGAATTACAAAACTTGAGCACTGGGTTTTATGCGTGCTTAGGTCGCGGCGCAGAGCGATCGCGCGTATGCCGTACGAGTTTCTTTCGACCCCGTTCTCGCCGGCCGCGCGGATTGTGCTCGCGAACGCGCGCGCGCGTATTTCCGGTGCCATGGAGCTGGTTTGGCCGAGCTCGAGCGGTGTCGCGTCGCGTCGCGCGCGTCGCCGTCGTCGCCGTCGTAGTTTCCACGTACACGCCAACGCAAACATGCACTGTGCGCCGCGCTGCTGCTGTCGACGTACAAATAAAAACTACAAACAGACGACGAATCAGGCGTGGTGCTGTGACTCTTATCCGGAATTATCGGCACCACCACGTCAACGCTGAGGGTGGGACCGGACCGGGTCGCGACGGCAGCGATATAAAGGCGGCCGGCCAACCTTTGCCATCCGTCGTCTCCCGAGCAAACATGCGTTTTCTGTTCGCAATCGCTGTCTGCTGCGTTGTGTTCGCCATCGCCGAACCGGTAATGCACTTACTGCTCTATATGGGTCTAATCTCCTTAACTTCTCCCTTACATGTCTAACCAATTTTGAGAGTAAACTTCATAGTAAAATATGAGATAAAGTAAAACAAAAAATACACCCTAAACTCCTCAGCTTCTCCCTTACATGTCCGACCAAATTTGAGTTGCCTTCTAAGTTAGAGTGCAGAGAAAGAGAGTTCTTGTCGTTTTGAGTATTCTGGTTCGTGCTCTGAGGAAATAGCGATCCCTAGGGTTATTCCCTTGATGGCTGGAGACGCAGGGGACACTCCTGGTTTCTTCTGCTTTTCGCTCGAAATAGATGCTGGAATAGCTGAAATCTCGTACTACCTTGCTTATCCTCTTCCGTCCCAAAATTCCCATCCTTCTGCCCTGCGTCTCTGGCTAGCTAGAGACGCAGAGCAAAAGGATAGTAACCTTAGACGTTTAGAAAGATGTAGGCTATTCCTGTACGTTTGAGCGCAGAACGGCGGAACAGTTTTAAAGTATTGTTTTGTAACAGTTGTCCATGGTTAGCATGATATAAGCATTTGATTTGGGGTTGAGCATTCTGTTACGCTTGCTATTCTTGTGGGTTATGACAGTTGTCCAGATTTCGCAGAAGTCATTTCTATAAATTGTCTTTCGAAAGGAATAAGAGTTAGACAGTTTTCGAAGTATAGCCGTGAGCATCGTGTGACAGTTGTCGTATGAGATCAAATCCTAGAAAACGTGATGGTTATCCCAAAAAGTTAGTTACCTTAAGTGAGGGTTGGTTAAGTTGTCTCGTCCAACAGCAATACAGCAGCAATGGAAAGAGTGTCCCTATATAGAGAGGACAGAGATGCACAGAAATCGAGGTACCGTAACCGAAACACCGTACTCCTTCAGATTCGCAAACGTAGTTGTGGATGCCAACGGCCAAGCTGCTCATGTTCCGGACGTATCGGTACCCAACAGAGTTGTCAATGTGTACAACCGATGAGGAAACTGTCGTGCCAATGTGGTGGTGCGCAACAGGTCTGTCACCGTAATCTCCTGACACCTCACCAAACCCGGATACCGTAACCAGTTCAGGCCGCGCAGTGTGGTCCAGTGTGTCAGTCGACATGCATGAGTTCGTGCATGCAGCAGCAACAACCAGCAGCACAATGTCAGCAGTCCTGCGGCGGATCGTGTCAAGTAGCCTGTAGCCAACCCATACAGCTACAGCCTGCCCCACAGGTACTGCATGCGTCCACCAACGGACAGTTACCGTATCCTCTTGCAACTTACCGTATTCTTGGCCTTATAGTCTTCGTGTCTACAACAGTGCCAAGCCGCCTGCCAGTCACAACAAAACCAAGCCTCTTGTATGCAAGCTTGCCAAGCTGCCTGGTAAGTCAGCACAAACACGCACACCCTGCAGAAACAGTGTGTGAGTGTAGGAGAGGGCAGAGAAGCAAAGAAATACTCGCAAAGAGCAAAAAGTTGTTGTAGTGCGAAGCCGGTGTTTTAGCTGACTCATTGTGTGCAAAAGCACTTCAAACGCATTTGTTTTTTCCTGTAGATGGAAATAAAGGGGGGCGGAGCAATTCCGCAGGTGCGGCGCAGTTCTTAAGCTACTCACTTTTCGAAAAAAAAAAAAACAATTGGCTGTAAAAAAGCCGAAATTTCAACAATTCTAAAATTCGAAATACAAGAAAAAAACATTAACAACGCACAGTTTTCACGTCGCGACAAAATTTCTCTCACCGTCTGCGTCTCTAACTCTACCGTACTCTTCAGCAGCACTACCCCCGGTCAGTACACCACTCCACAAATGTTCACAACTCCACAAATGTACACCACTCCTGGCTATCTACCAACCACCACTATGGCTCCAATCACATACCCACCAATGACCTACCAACCTGTCACCGCTACGGTATACATATTGATTTATGATAGATGTCGTCTACATGCTTCCATAGCACTAATCAAATTATTTGCAGACAACTATGTACCAACCACCATACTTTGAGGAGAACCCATGTCAGCAGTGCATGGGCGCATGTATGAATGAGTGTAGCGCAGCCGGACAGACTCCACAGCAATGCCAACAGGCTTGCGACCAGAACTGTGCTCCGGCTTGCGGCCAACAGCCTCAAACAATACCGCAGATCTATGAGCCGGTAAGTATATACTAGCCTGGCGATAGTCTACTGCGACGAAATAGTGCACTACTTATCAGCAACAAAGCAAGAGAGTTGCTCTCCACAAAGCTCCGCCCACTCTCTCGGGACGAGTTTGTGAGCCACGTAATCGGTGTGAAATTATTCCACGCTGTTTTGAAGTGTCCTTAGGAGAATTTCCCAAATTTACCGCAGAAAACTCATTTTAATGGTTGCGACACAAAGAAAAAACGAAATTTACGCAAAACTCCCGCCCTTTTTGCCGTCGGACGAGTTTGCACGCACCATCCAAAGATCGGAGATTACCATATACGATTGGCTCTCGCGCACTTAGTTCTGAGTAACGTTTCCTGTCAACTCCAGACTTCAGCTTCAACTTCATAACGGCGTTGTTGTGCAGTGCGTGCTTGCTGCAGGATAATCGATAAATCAATAAAATCAATACTTCCAGTACCCACAGGACCAGTGCAGCCAATGCCAGCAGTCCTGCCTGCAACAGTGTCAACAACAGGGTGGTCAGAGCTGTGAGCTACAGTGCAACCAACAATGTCAGACCGTTTGCCAGGTAAAACAATATCGATCGTTATTTTGCCCTATCTTGCTCTATATAAACTACCCAATCAATAAAAAATCGATTTTTAGCAGCCTCAGACTCAGCAGTGTGTGACAGCATGTCAGCCGGCTTGCACCACTTCGTGCATCCAGTCACAGGCTAGTTCCGACACAACATTACACCGTCTGACAAGATCTGACATGAGCTGGCAGCGTTCCTCTGCGTCTCTAACCATGCCGAATTTTAGGTCCAGCAACAGTGTGCACCGGCTTGCCAGCCAGCATGCACTTCTAGTTGCATGCAGCAGCAACAGGTTGACTGTTCTTTTATTATTTCACTCTAACTAGCAAGCTATCAAGTACTGCAAAGTACTGTTTACAGAGCCAATACGTACTGACTGTGAACGTACCGGTCTCCGCCTCCTCGCCAAATTGCATGCCTCAATGTCAGCAGACATGCAATACTCAATGCGTGCAGCAAAATTCGGTCCGTTCAGTCAAGAAAACTCCCGTGTTGTCGCCGCGCCAATCAATAAGCATTCCAGGCATCGCGATGCGCGCCCGCATGCACCAGCTCATGCGCACAGTCGTGCCAGATGATGACCGTCGCCTGCCAGCAGCAGGGCTCGCAGTGTGCCTGCCCTACCAGCTACAATCCCTGCGGAGGATCCATGTGCTGCCGTCGTAGAAAGTAGGCGGTCCGTCGCTCAATGGAGATCTTGCCCCTTGGGTATTTGTATATTTGTTTCGAGTTTGCATAAACAATCTCCAACCACTTCGGTCTCGATTTCGTACGAGTTGTCGTTTTTCCCCCTGGCTCAGTCAGTACTCATGGGTGTGGCACTCCAAGAGCAGTTTGAACAGCAACAGAAACTGCACTTACGAGTGACTGTTTACTTCTGGTGCAACGTACTCAACTGGAGATAAAAGTGCACCGATCGGACGAGTGAGCCGGATGGAGAGGGGTTTCTGGGGTGAATAGTATTGCGATCAAAGGGATGCAGACAACACAAGGGAGACTAGAATTTTAATGAACACCCTCACAACGAAAGTAAGAAGCTTTCTATTGACTTACCAGCGATGGTGAAGATTTTGGTGAAAGTTCTGTATAATCATAAGACTCGCAAATTTTGGGTCAGCTTAATGAGCATGGTCAAGGTCACAATTCCTAGAAATAGCCTTCGTAAGACCGGATATAATGCAAGCTCGTTGACTCATATTCTAGGACAGATGTGGATTATGAGATTATCGACGTATTCTTGAAAGGAAGTCCAAAAGTTGAGGTACATACATCTACACCTCTCCCCCCACTCCCTCCCCCACCTCCTTCTGCATTCTTTACTGAGCATCGTGAAGTTATGCATTAAAAGAAATCCAAGTTTCCTTAGAAATTAAGCTTGTGTGTCTAAACTCCATTCCAAATGTCAAGTTTTAGACCTCTTTCGAGCAATTTTGCAAAATTTCCCGACTAGTTCAGCGAGTGGAGAGCATCATTATAATGTCCCCGGATTGAGAGAACAGGGAAAATGTTGAGGAGATAATCTAGTAAAGATTCTTTCTCAAGGGTAAAGCTGTTTCCACAGCTGTAAATGTTGCTTTATTCACTCCATTCTCAGTATTTGGTTAGGAAATAGCTTCATGCGATTTTTTTCCATTTTTCCTTTCTCACAGTGATTTGAGCTTGGCTTTATTAACTGTTATGGACTATTTTATAGCGTTTGCTTTGCTATTTACCACACAACTACCCTCACAACACAACTTTCCCTCAATTCTCATTGCATTTCATTTCCCGTCGAATGGAATGTGACTACCCAAGTCGGCAGGAATGAAAACTCCGCCTTAGGCTACCGCTCGACTTCAATCATGGATCAAATGTGGCTGAAGTCGCTAGGGATATCAATGCTGCTTCTGAAGAAAAGTCTTCTGCTCAAAAAGTAACACAGAAATGGAGCTGAGAAACTATCCTGTCTTCGGTACCATTAGCAGACGAGAGAAGAGGCCAGCAACGAATTTACAGAGACTAGTACATGATTTTCGTGGGAAACATGTCCATGGAAGACCGTAGGAATTTATTCCCGAATGCGATAATTTATTCCCCACGATCGGATTTGTTGTGCATCAATTAGAGGTACCAGTAATTGAAGATGGGCCAGACTGTGAGTACTGTCAGTACTAATAAGCCGGACAACGACAGCACAGCCTACAATGAGACACTTCGATACTCATGCCGACTGGACGCGCCATTTACTTTTAATGAATTTTGTTGAAAAGTTTTTTGTTGGATCATTCGTACAACAAGTCCCGTGCACAAGAATGCGCAAAACTAGACAGTCTCATGTATAAACAGTCATTCTCCTGTTCTCGTGCTATTTTTAGACCATAAGCCGCTCTAGTTCAGAAGTAGGGCGACACAAGAAGTCAAGGCGCCTTCTCGAGTGTTGCGTACCGGCGATCTCAAAAGAGCGAAGCCGCGACATTTTTGTTGCATTTCGGATAATCTATCTGAACAATTCCAGGAATGTAATGAAGAACCGAAAAGAGCAACAAACGCTAAAACGTAAACAAACAAACCGGCAAACCGCTTTCTTTTTGTTGTGGTGTGGAAAGTCGTAGGAATGTGGACATCAGCGTGAACTCATCTGAATATATTCAAACGACTACTAGAATTTCGACCCTAGCGATCACAACATTTTTGAGCATGCAGAAATGGCGTAGTGCTACAGAAAAAAGGGGTGCGATATAGGCGAGCCTAAGCGACAATAGGCGAGTGAAGGCGGAGTGATGGAAATGAAATTGTAAACACCAAATGAATGTGCAATTTTTAGCAGAATCACATATACGTTGCATTACGTATGGTGTTAGACAAGTGAGACATTTTGTTAGAGTATGATCAACTAGGCGAGCGACAACGCGCCTAATGCAATGAGCTGCAAAACGGAGCAGGAGCGACTTGAAAAGATAAATTGGCGCACATTTAGAAGCAAAATATATAGCATATTAACAAAACGTCCATACAAACCTGATTCCTTGAACGCTAATCATGCGACCTTCTGAGCGATGCTGGGCGACAAACTGTGCCGTGTGCGACAATGAGCGAGAAGCGCATTATTATGCAGTTTGACCACATTTTAGAAAGTAAACAGAATAACGACTGAAAATTCCACGAATAAGTCGGCGCACAGAGTTACATTCGTGACGAAGGCGACTTCATGCGGGTACAGGCGACAGTGGGCGACATTTCTACTTTTTATTTATTTTCACTTTTACTTTTTTCATTTCTAAATCTGAAATACAAGAAGAAGTTTGTATAGTCGGAAATTAAGAGCGTATAATGTCGATCTACAGAGAAAGATGTATAGGGAGTCGTAAAGCGAAGGAAAGCTTGAGCTTAGCAGAAGCGTAAGCGAGTTCAAAGGACGTGCGAGTATAGATGACAGGCCATTGATGAGAAGGTGGGACGAGTGGGGGAGTACCAAAAAGAGTGAGGATCTTAGGAAAGCAGACGTTTTCAAGTACAAAAATAAACGAAAAAAGGATACTTGCCATCCGCCGTCGAAATTGGGCCCAGTAGTTAATTTCCGGCTTGTTTTTTTTTACCTGGAGGATTTTCTTAATAGAAAATGGAGAAACCCGAGTTTTCTGAAGAAAACGGATAGCACCGCAAGCCTCACCTCCTCATTCTTCTCAATTTGGGAAAAAAGGCGATTTCCAAGCTATCAGCAGCGGATGAGTGATGAGACGCTCGCGCGCGAGCTCGATGGATGTCCCCTTAAGTGTTCCAAATGTTTATCAGTGGCGGAGTGTGGACGCGGAAAACATGTCCTTCCGCAGAACCGGACCCTGCGGCACGCACGCGATACGGAGCATTTAAACCGTAGTGACCGCGGCTCGAACACATCGCAACAACATGCAGCAGCACCAGCAGTTCATCGCACTTGCGCTTTCGTTGGCTGTCGCCTTCGCTGATGAGCAACCAGCAGCGAATTACCCAGTTCTGCAGGTAGAAAACTCACTAAGTTACTTGTACTTTCATTATTGCTTTTCTATTCGATAATCTTTATTATCATCTTTTGTTTTAATTTTTTAATATTATTTTTGTTCATCACCTTTTAAAACTCCCCAGCAACTATGCGAGTATCACTTGGACTCCCTCTCTTAATTCGAAAGTGTGGGGAAGTCGTGTTAATCAGCTCAATTCGGACGAGTTGTCCTACCCAAGGCATAGATGCCTACGTACAGTTCCTCAAGTACGCATTATTTCGTGACAAATGATCACTGTAGTCAGAAATTGATGGCAGTATCAGCTCAGTAGCACTATTCCCACCAAGCGCAATAGGCCACGCCCACTCACCCTCTGATAATATTTTATTCCACAGTTTCCAGGAGAATTCCCTCTACTTACTTATGTGCCATGTCTTCTGATGTCGTTTGGACAATTTTTTTGGGGAGGGGGGCTGTGAGGAGGAGGAGCTTCTTGTAATATGATCGTTGGTCGCAAAACCTAGTCCGTAATTGCATCAAAGACAACTACACTGACCTTTTAACAAACTGGCAAGAGCTAAAGGGTACTAAGTCACTTGTGCCTGTGCTTTTGGTCAAGTCGGTCAGTGGTCACCAGGATTGGCTCAAAAACATCTGCAGATATGGCCACGTTTTTACTGCAGTTACAGAATTCTACTGTAGCTGAGGCTTATCTTATAGCACGGTGCAATAGGCCACGCCCACTTCGTCCTCGGATTGCTCCACAACGCATCTCCTGTCACTGATCGAAACAAGCACTTCATCGGTTCAATCATAGCACGGCAATTTTGAGAGTAAGTCAGCTGGCCAGGGATAACATTACTGTAACATCCTTGCATACCGTAACCAGTACAAGCCAACCAATGGCAGACGCGTCACGCAATTTGCAGCTTTTCACCATCCTTTTCGTAATCCAGCGGATTCCACGAACGCGGACCTCTGGAATTCTAACACTGCCCACTCTAAGACGCATTTTGAAAAGAAATTTACATGTGTCCGGCTGGCTTTGTTATGGTTTTTACACGGTGTTTGCACAGAAACGACCAAGTGGCTCGTTTTTCGAAAAATTTTCGCCAGCAACTCTTAGCGCTATTTGCACTATTTGCAGCACTTTCAGCAGCAGGGCAAACAAAGCAAATAAATGGGTACGCATTCAGATGAAAAACAACTGTGTGCCCAGTTGACTTTTCGTTTTCTCGTTTGAAGCGATGAGTGGCTGTGCCGTCTGTATTACGGACTTACAGCAGTGTTACAGTAATCTGATCGAGGAGATAGATGGATTTTAGAAACAAAACGATAAGTTTCGTTGGATCTAGCTTCATTTGTTTTCGACTAGTTGCCATTATGAAGTAACCCGGGCCTCTGAGCTAAAATCCACACCACATCACGGAAATGGGAGATATTCTGCAAATGCGGCCAATACTCCCTACAAAACTGCAAGTCCTACAAAATATCGCCAAAATGCCAGATGTTGTTAAATTTGGAAATTTGGAGTGGAATTTTGTGGCGACTAATATCCAAGAATTACAAAATTCCCTTCAGAACACCACATTCCACCAATACCCCCAGAACAATTGCGCATGTGCACCAATGCCGGTCTGCAATTGCGTACCAGCCACGCAGCCAACCTGCCAGTGCACTGCTACACCACCAAGCAACTGTGGATGTGCTGTACAAGCTCAGGTGCATCGATCTAGACGAGCTATCCGGCTCCAATCAATCAATAATCCAATTAATCAATAACTATGTCTAGGCCGATCAATGTGCACCTGTCTGTCAGACTAGCTGTATGAACAGTTGCCAGCAACCACAACAATGTCCGGAAACATGCAGTAACACATGCAGAACTGCTTGCCAACCCATCACACAGGTAGTGACGATGACGTCATGACATGCTAGATGACGTCATGACATGTTAGATGACGTCATGACATGTTAGATGACGTCATGACAAGCGTTGGCTGTTTCAGAATGCGTGCTACTCCCAATGTCTGATGTCTTGCCCACCGAAGATTCTCCCAGCATGCGACGCTGCTTGCCAGAATAACTGGTTTGTCGCAGTTTCTACCCCTTTGCAGCTGTCGCGCGCTTTTAGCAGCGTCAAGGAGTATGGATTTCAGCATCAGCGACGACGAATATTCCCGCAAGCTTATCCATATGATGAGCTACAACACTCCTGGAATGCTGCCAACCACCACTCCTGCGCCACCTGTCACTCTCCCACCCGTTACCCTACCTCCTATGCAGGTGAGAAGTTGAGGGATAAATCAATAAATCAATAATAAGGGAATCCCCGAAATTTCTCAGAGCCAATGCAACCAGTGTCAGTCGACCTGCGGTCAGACATGCCAGCAACAGCTCCCCGTAGCTGCTCCCGTCTGCCAGCAACAATGTCAGCAAATTTGCCAGCCTGTTTGCAACCCCGCACCTGTAAGTGGCGCTGTGACCTCATGCAATGATCGTGTCAGATTGTGTCAGAGTGTTTGTGCCGAAGCTGTGCGTAATTTAGGTGACACAGCCACCTCCAGAAATCAAGGTGACCGTCCAGGAGTCGGCAGTCAAAGGAATGAACTGTCAGCCGAACTGTGAGTCGGCCTGCAACCAGCAATGTGTGCAGCTGAGCCAGGTACGGGATATGTTTCGAATATTGACCACTAATCTACAATATATTTCAAATTATGACAGGGTTTTTATTTGACTTGAGTTTGAGTGAACACTGCACAGCGCACCAATCACAGAGTTGTCAATAAGTGACCAATCATTCGTGATTGCTGTGATTGGTCGATTGAACTAAGACCTGATAAAACGTAGATCAGTGTAGAAACGATGAAGCCTAGGTTCCTGCTATATATTTCTAGAAGTTGCAGCAGTATGACATTGATACGTATCGATCGTGTGTGGCACGTCGTTGGTCCTACTGCTGCTACAATCGATACGTATCGAAGCCATTGCCGCCGCGGGGCTGCGACCAGAAACGTTCTAATCCTCGGAGAAAATAGCCTCAACCAAAGTCTCTATCCTATTATTTACGTTTTTTCCTATGAAGCCGTGTATTTACGACCAATCACAAGTCGCCAGAGAATGGTGTCGACCAATCACCATGCGATCAGTGACTTTGACGATAATGAGGGCATTTTTCAAATCCTGCTCTTAATTATCTATACCTCAAATTGACATTTACGCATGTCTTCCTAGCGCTTCAAACATTACTTCTTTCCTTAAAAATTTCACCATTCCAGACCCCAAATCAGTGCGGCGCTGCCTGTCTTCGCTCTTGCGCCAAGACTTGTGAACCAGTGGTGGTGAACTGCCTTCCTCCCGTCAACCCAGGCCAATGCGCTTGCCCAGAGAGCTACAATCCTTGCGCAGCCCAGACGCAGTGCTGTAGACAGTAAAACTACTGTTCCACGGACAATATTTATATTATTTACGAGTTAATTCTATTCGCAATTCCTAAAATATTACCACATGGGTATCCTTGGGTGTGTGAATAAAGCGTTCATTTGATATGGTGCCGTGTACTTGACACATATATAGGTTATCACAGCGAGAAAACCGACGAAGGATCGAAATTCTCCTGTTATTTCACAGTTTTGGCAGCAAAACGCTGTTCAGATCCCCTTCGCATTTCGTCTTGTCTGTACGTCCTGGGTCACATGCACAGATATCTGATGATCATTTTCCTTATATTGCATCTATTCAATCCACTGAGAACTGATGACTGGTGCGACACTGCTCCTGATGAAGGTCGACGTGAGATTTGTCTTCAAATCCATGAAATGGATAAGCGTGCTCGGGTAAGCTGACACTAGCAGTGGTGACAAACTTGAAAACTGCTGTGCAAAATTTTCCGGGCCAATGAGCGATCGATGGAAAGTTGAGACGTCCGTGCGCGTCGCGGCTCCGATTGTGACAGATGAGAGCATCTTACTACTCAGCTGTTCACAGATCCATTGTTATTGCTATGTGATGAAAGCTTAAGTGTCAATGTTTGATTTTCCTGACTGTGCTGCATCGTATGGGCCTAGGAACCAGAAATTTCCTAAACCAAAGTCGCCGCCGCGAAGCGCACGTGCTCTGTCTTACCGCTAGGCGCGCATTCACTGTATAGTTCATGTGGGAGAGACTGACGTGGTTCAGGGATGAGCGCATTACCCGTATCCGGTTATCCGTTTTGCCGTTATCCGTAGGTTTTGGCCTATCCTATATCCGCAACGTTATCCGGGCTTTTGGCGGCCTTATAACGGTGTGGATGAGGCCGAAAATAGAGGCATTTCGCATATTCTTAACAGAGAAAGCTTCCATTCCAAGAATTACTACCCGATCTAGCCCGTTTCACTAGACCAATGGTTTAGAATCTTGAAGCAGGGCAGGAGAAGACGATATAGACTTGAACCTGTCAAAAAGGAAATGCTAGTGCCTATGTTTTCTGGGTCGTATGGCAAAATTAGGCAATTACCTTGAAATTATCATTTACTTGTGCAATCATCAACAACCTTGTCTAGTGTTTGGCCACTAACCAAGGTTATTGATAATTTTACAAGTAATGATGAACCATTAATAATGATTACTGATAGTATCATAGTATCCTCACTTTTGTCATTTTTAATATTGTCGTATTGTGCTGTCGTGAAGCCTCATGTGGTTGTATCGTCGTATTAAGCATGTTATGAGAGCTTCTTTGTTAGTAGTTCATCCAAAATCCAGTAAGCTTTCGGCGCATAGCGCCTTCCTCAGACCTTAATATATACACAATACGATATGCAATGGAATTCACGTCAACCTAACAACTGTACATGTAAGACCAACCGGGCACGAATGCAGAGGAGGAGAAGTGAGTGTATAACAGACATATGTAGTATAGTCTGTCCGAAACGATGAGTCCGCCCACGCACGCGGGGATCGAGAAGCTGCCACGTTCGCCAGCACTCCACGTCATCATCTCTAATCTGCGTATCACGTTTCATCGTTATCTTCATGGTATTGACCAATGATTTGGCTGTGACGTGGACGACGTGGCAGCCAACAGCATCCGTCCCTACCTTTCGATCCCCACGTGCGTGGGCGGACTCGTCGTTTCGGACAGACTATATCTGATCTTATACAAAGACATTGGTCATATAAGATACTACTCCTGCTACTACCTCTGAGTTATCCAAGCAGTCGTGTCAAGCTATAAGTTTTAGTGCCTCGACAAGCTCTTCCTTATTGTTGATCTCAGGCTGATACCGCTTGATTTTTAGTATTGTAGAAGGTAGTCTTTTAGCATCTGAATCGCTTATCCGTTGTCCGTTATCCGGTCATTTTTGGCCTACCCGTTATCCGCGCCGTTATCCGGGTCGTGGAAAATTCCGTGTCCGCTCATCCCTGATTCGGATCCGCTCGTACCACAGAATTAGTTGAGAATAGAAATGATGATGTCAGTGGACTGCAAGAATGCCCAGACAGTCAGAGTCCCAAGGCGCAATGTGGCGCGGCATGTGGGTGGAACCACCTTAGTCTTCTAAAGACTTTAAATGGTAAGGTTGCTTTTCTCCCTAGATTAACGTCACATTTAATTATAGGATAACGAGCTAGCCACTGCTTTGTCCCTAAAAAGAAAATTTGACGCTGATCCTGTGACGATCTATGATTGCCGCAATATCTCATGTGTATGTACTTTTTTGAAAGGTACCTCATAAAATTTTTGATATTTCACTGATATTTCCTCCATTCAATTACCTGATTATTTCTAAACCAACCCAGGCAATTTCAAGTCGAACAAATGCGTGTTAACAAATGGAAAGTTATTCAGTAACGCGTTACGGAAGGAGTACAGAACACTCAGTGATAATGAACGAAAGAGGTAGCACTTTTTTCTGAATTTTTATAGGTATGGCGAAGCCCCGCAACTATCGCGTTTAGCTGGTTTGCCGCGATGCTCAGGTGGCGCGCGCGGCAAACCAAATAGGCGTCATCTTCTGATCCGAAAATAATGTAGATTCCACGAGGCTATGTGGACCATAAAACGATCAGGCGTCTTCGATGACTTTGCTCGGCTCCATTCTCGTTTCGCTTCCTCTAGTGGCGCCCACTCCGGACCAGCATTTCTACCTTGGCACAGGGAATACCTCAAGAGGTAATTCATTGACCCAAATTCTCAGAATCCACCTCTAATCGAATCGTATTCAGGGTGGAGCTTGCGTTGAGGTTTGTTGATCCTTCTGTAGCAATACCGTACTGGGACTCCGTCTTGGACCACCACCTGCCATCTCCGAAAGATTCTGCACTTTGGAGCGACGAGCTACTTGGAGGTGCTATACCTGGAGAGGTGAAGGATGGCGCTTTCAAAGGGTGGATGCTCGAGAACGTAAGATTAGCGCTTATTTAATAGTGATCCTGATGACACTATGGTAATATGGCATTGCTACAGTTTTTTCTTAAATAGGGAACCCGAGTAATCAGAAGGAATGTTGGGCATCGAGCTGCTCCGATGTCTGAAAATAACGTCGAAGCAGCCCTAAATATGTCGACCATTGAAGAAATTCTTGCATACACTGCTTCTGGAAGCGTACGTTTTAGTTGTACAGCTCAATCTAATTATCTGTTCTTGATCCTGCTCTTTAAACCTTCGTATACATACTTGTACTATTTCATGTATTCTTTTGTGCTATCCAGATCGCTAAATAAGGCAATTTTGTTGAAACGGGCCTGACGTTTTGACGGTAACGTCTTCTTTAGAGGCTTGAAAGTAACCTAAAAGCTACTCACGCTTTAAACCGCCAAGCGTCTCTCTCTCGATAAGTACCGACATAGTTCAAGCCAAATCTTGCGATCCCCTAGTAAAATTGCGCAATACATCGCTATGTCCACCGACTGCGCAAGGGGTGTGGTCCGCACCGAGCTGTAACTCGCACAGGGCGAGTGAGTGTTAGTAGGTGACACTCACCTGCCCCTCCTACCAGTTTATTATTAGGTTGTCTGGAAAGTTTCCCACCACTTTGAGCTACCTTTTTTAATCTGCATTTGTTTTTCAATACAAATAGCAATCGAGCCATATATGTGCCATCATTATTGTCAGGAACTCCGACAGCAACAAAGGGGTTGGTGACAGCAGCTGCGAGTGAGTGGTCTCATTGTAATCCCATCAGAAAATAAATAAATAAACTTGATGAGAGAATTAAAAGCAAACAAAAATAAAAAAGGAAAAGAATTAAGGAAAGGCTCCGTTTCGTTCCTTCCCTTAGACGGAGAAAAAGAAAAAGTAAGCGACCTCCTCTGGAACTCCTCAGTAAGGAGGGGAGGTTGTTAACTCTAAGTATTGCCTTCTGAGGGGGTTGTTCCCACTTGGGCAGTAGAAGCTAAGGATACCAGTGCCCGAACTATGCACAATTTAATTAATTAATTTCTTCTGTAATTTTATTCAAGTTTTCGAGCCATGTGGATGTCTGTGGGAAAGTCAAAAGGACTGGGCACGCATTCCTTCACTTTCGAAACTGATGGCGACTCAAGGCTTAAAAGCGGCTCAAGGCTTAAAGACGGCGGGCATGCCTCGTATTGTGAGGTGGTAGAGGAAATTCATCGCTATCAAATACAATGCTGTTCGTTTGCATCGCCTCGAACATGCTCGTATTTGCGTGCCTGTTCGAGGCAATGCAGATGAGCAGCTATAGTATTATATTTGATAGCGATGAAGTTCCTCTACCACCTCATGGATACCGACAACCTAATATGTGGTTTACGAGATACTTTCAATTTGGTTCTCTTATATGATAGTAACATTTTTTCTACTTCGTTTTTGTTGCGGCTGTCATTCCTTCAGCCCAACTGTCCACATCACATGTACGTTTAGAAATGTCCTATATCGAAATCATGGAATGCTCTCGAGTATACGCATGGCAACCCACATATTTTTGTTGGCGGTTCGTTCTTTACCACCTGTTTAGTAGTCAGAAGCACATGCAAATGCTCTAGCCTTTCATTGTCGTGATACTTAGGGGACATGGTGCTCACATCATCTTCAGCCAATGATCCTATTTTCTTTTTGCATTCATTCCTTCGTTGATCTAATTTGGGAAACTTGGCGGCTACGAAAGCAGGTGTGCCTCTGAATAATCCTCATAACTATATTTTGCGTTGTTTCACGTAATCCATTCAGACAAGAAAATCTCGAGAACTCGACTATCCTCAGAATATCACTCACTGCAGCAGCGCTGCTCATTTCTCTTCAGCTTTAATGCGGCCATTCGATCCGTTATTGAATATGGATGGCTTGTCCAATGCCTATACGGGTTAAGATTTTATGTGCTTTTCTATCCCACCCATCGTGGCTACCATTATTTCTACATGTGAAGTTCCAGATCTGTTCTACAGTTATAGTCCACGAGTGACATGCTCGCTTGCAAATCGTGATTGTGGATCGAAGTGAGTGCCCTCATTAGCTTAGCTGGCTGTCTCTAATTTGGGCGGCAAGCAAATGAGTGGAGCAATGCATTTCACTATGTCTGACCATGTCAAGTCTCGATTAGTTTACAAAAATTCCCTTCCCTGAACTTAGGTTAATAAGAAAATAAGCATCTAGTACACTTACGCTCTTCTTTTCCGCTTTTCTTACTTGGGTAACTGCTCGTGATTAGATTTAATTAACTTCTCACATTTAATAGCACATCTACGCCGCTTGCATATTTGGTCAATGCAGTCGGTGGTCGCTCATTTGCTCAATGTGTCTATTGATGAATGATTTCGATTTAGGTATCTTTTTTGTGACGTCTCTCATGGCAAACCGAGATGTGCGTCTAAAGCTGCTGTTGGCGGCAACTGCACAGGATTCGGAGAAGGTGAAATACTTCGTTTTTGGGTTTTTCCTTAGGCTCGGAAGTGGGAGCATTTTCAGGAGAGGAGTGTTGCTACGAAAGCGTCTGTAAAGATGGCAAATGCGTGCTTATCGCTGTATGTCGGCGGTAGATTATTTCTTTCATATGCTGTACGATTTCATGCGCTCACTAAACACGGTGCGTTCAGAAGGCAACTACGGTACGGGGGAATACTTCAGTAATAACCAAGTCCACGGCTATGAATGCTACAAGAACATCTACAACGACTATTAAGCTCTCGACATTCACTACATCAACAATGCCAGCAGTAGAGGAGGTGGTTCTATCTTGTTACAATTGTACTGCATGATTTTCTATAACCGAACTCCTATGCTCGCCCATCATACTTGAACCTGAGTAAACTTTTTGATTCCGGTGCTGTTTGAGCTTGAACTTCGTATGAGCCTGGACTACGAACTTGAAATTATTTATTACTCCCACAATTTCACTTATTAGTGGATGGTATATATAATGAATAGTATACTTGTGGTTTTGTGCAATTCGCTGACGATTATCGTATCTGTTTAGACCTGCTTTAACGATAATGAATGCTGTGGAATATGGGCTGAGTTCGGCCACTGTGAAAGTAACCCATCATTTATGCTAAGCTGGTGCAAAGCCTCTTGCAACGTTTGTACACCGAATTACAATATTACCCTAGGTAAATTTCGTCGTTGCTACTTCTTCCCCAATTATACTGATTCCTGTGTTACGCATTAAAACTCGCATATTTATTGCAGAGTGTACGGACCGCTATTCATTGTGTAGTGATTTGACAGATGACTGTCATGGGCGACGCGCCTGGATGAAGGAAAACTGCAGAAAATCGTGTGGATTTTGCAATAAGACTAGGGAGCAGGACTGCACTGGTACGGATTTCTTTTACACCATGTGGGCTTTCTATTCATTTGTGTCAGGAGTTGTTTCCTGCCCCGCGGTCCATCATTATTCGTGATGCAATTGAAGGTAGAATGAAACTGCTGTGTACACAATTTTTCATTGAGCATCGTCCACAATGTCTCCTGTGACGTCATCCATCAGTGGATCTTCAACTCAAATGGACATACCTTCGAAAATTCCATCATCGGTTCATCCAGGTAACAACAATCCTTGTCAAAAAATAGACGGATTGCGCGACAGTTTCCTCTCGTAGCGGGTCCCAGAAGCGCGGCGGGACCTGCTCGACCCCCTCACTAGTAGCCTGTCCTCTCCTCCTCCATCGGACAGTTCGCAAAGCATATCTATGGCTACAGAATCCGTCTGCCTTTTTCAAAAGTAGTTTATGATTTCCATATCACTGCATGATCACTGTTTTCTTGGTCTTCGGTTTTCTCGGTCTGAATCCAGTTCTCTTCAGAATGTTTTGCTTGGGCAGTGGTGCCTGTAAAGAGCATTACTATTTTGTTGGTATCGTTGAAGGAGAGGTAGAGTCCTATACTCCACGTAGAGCTGTCTCCGTAATGATTTTGGTTGCAGCTTGCATGGACTTCCATTTCTGCTGCTCTATATGGGCTGGTCAGAGCCTATGTACAAATGATCGGTTTATACCTTACATGGAGCAAACATGTGCAGCATCATGTGACAGATGTGGACAATCTAAATTCTCTGTTCTCTGGAATGCCGCAGGTACATATCCCATGCATATAGATACGGAAACATTCTATTGGTCACACTGGATATCATCATCATTATCATTGTACCGTCACCAGTCACTGTACTGCAGGCTGTTTTGACTTCCATACACTCTGCGAAGCCTGGGCATCTTCCAACTTATGCGAGTTCAGAAAAGAATTTATGTGGGAAAATTGCAAACGGTCGTGCAGGTAAGACTGTCATATAAGATTCTAGAAAGTAAGTAAATTCCAAGGTTGTTTGGATTAGCATATTATTTTCATGAGCCTGCTCAGGCGTACGGCTACGAAGTACTATAACGGTGTAAACTTTTTGAATAACACTTTGGCTCCAGAGGTTCCGACGATTTTTATTAGGATGTGCGATCTGGCAAATTTGAACAATCGTGTAGCTGCTTGTCGGTTTGAGAGGCCAACAGCCGTGGAGGAATCACCTCGAAGCCTCGACGCGGTACGTTCCAGTGGAGACAAGTTTTTTGTTTAGCTCGTCTTGCTTTTGAACAAGCTGTACAGTGATTATATTGTTCTGTAGCATGTATCTGATCAATTGTTTTTCTCATTCAACCTGGAACATTTGGTCTATCAATCACAATTGGTGATAGTCGAAAATACCGGAAATGGTAATGGGCCAAGTTTATTGAGCACGATTATTAAAATTGTAGTTCTGCAATTGTTTGCAATGATTTTAGAACTTCTGTAATTCGCGGCTTAACTAGGAGTGTGTATTTCGCAAGCAGGGCCGACCTTCCTCAAGCTTCTTCTTCCCACAACTGTGCTTCCTTGGAGAATCCCTGTAAATGGAATTACTCTATTCAACCCATTTACACGCTGATACTCTTTGCATGGTGTGCCAGATCGAACATGCTAGGCTTTTGCTGCTTAGGCTTTTGTGCCCGACAAGTTGTGCACGTGGTTCCACGCGTTGGATCAGGCATGTCACGCATCTCAACCGGTTGAGCCAATTGTCGCGCATGTAATAAAACTCAAAACTAAGACTCTTGGGAACATTTGCGTTTCTCCCTTTTACCTCTTTATCAGATCGAGTGGAATTTGTTTTCATTTCTGATATAACTTCTCATTCTGAAGTAGTATTAATGCGTCGCTCACCTCAGCGAGGCTGAATAATTGTCGACACGTCTAAAAAATCAAAAAGTGAAAGAATAATTTTAATTTCAGGCTCAACTCTTCCTTCGACAGTTCTATCAAAGTATAGAGAAACCACTATCAAGAGATTGCACAAACTATTAAGGATGATTCTTTATTGGGAATACTTTTAAAGTGGAAAATTATCGTCGTTTAACGTGATTCGATTTTATGTGAACAGCTTTGCAACGAATGTAATGTGAAGATTTTCGTGAATTCAAAAGGGAAATCAATTGAATTATCTTTGCCGACGTTTCATTCATTCAGACGGCGGCATGAAAATCCGCTTTAACGAAGGGGCATCTTCGATTGTATCGTCTTGCTGAAATAATCTAATAAACATTAAACGCGATCTCGTTTGAAAATTGAATAAATAGCTTTTCATTTACCCACCCCTTCGTCGTGGTAATAAGCACCCCCTCCGATGACCTGAATACAAAACTGAGTATTCACCGAGTCCTCTCAGAGCAAGTACTGTTTATACCTTATCCAACTCTTCCGGTTGAGTCTTCTTTAATTGCCCGTCTATTTGCTCCTGTACTGGCTTCGAAGCCTGCAACTATTTCCGTAATTTCTTTCCTGACCGCAGCTTGCTTGACTTTACTACATATTGATTTGCTTAATTATATTATAAATGTTCTTGTTCATCAATCCCTCTAGGAATTTGCAGTACATCTGGTAGGATCAGATTTGATAGCAAATTCAATAATTCATTGTTATTTTGACGTTGTCACTCACAGCACAGCCGCGTTCTTCATGCACGCTGTAGTTTCTATCCATCTTGCGCTCTCACAACACAGGCCCATTTTTACTTTTTTTGTGACCCCGCAATCACTATCACTAGCGAGTTGCAGAATTTTGTGACCTACCGACACACACACACACTTATATACGAACATTATCATAAAGATAAGCCCCTTGTTTTAAGTAGAACAATGAGTCAATTGTACCATTCTATTCAATGCCGTGACTACAAACATTTAGATGAAGGGTGCAATTAGCACAGATCGAGCTAGAGAGCTGCCTACTTGAAGATAAATGCAAACACTCTCATAGAATTAGTTAGTACCTTTGTACGCTGAAAAAAAGCCTATTACTTCACAGAAGTCGTTCAACGTTCGCGCGGGTGCACTGGCTGCCCACCCCACCTTGCCAGATGTGGTTGGTTTAGTCACGAGCGAGTCAACTCTCTCCTTACCGATGTCTTGTTCACATGTGATACACGCGTTTTTCTTGGTTTCCTGTGTCTCTCCCTTCGAATGACAGGCCTTGGCAGTTTGAGATGAAACCCTTCCCTGGACTTCTAAATGCACTATGGGTAGATACACTTTTCCTGAATGCGCTACTTAGGGCAGTGCTGAAGACATAGGTACGGAGGGAGAGAAGCAGAATTTGCGCATTGTGGAATTTTAGTTTGATCCAGTGCGAACGCTAAACGACTTCCGACCTTCCGATAGGAGTTTCAGAACTGCCTTAAGCAGTGATTTGAGACCATAATTTTTCACTGAATCATGGGAGGTCGGTGAATATTTGGTTTTGTTTTATGCATTCCCATAAAAAAACTATGTAAAGCCTAAGTCTTGGAAAGCGAATATTCACGCTTACAGATTTCTTCTTATCTCCGCCTTCACCACTTCTTTTTACGCTGAAAAGGAAGCCGTTTTATTTAGCATGCTTAAGTGTGGGTGCTGAGAAACGTATACAGTGTGTCCCAAAAAATAATGTTTGCACGGTTCGTATTACAATAACTCCAACAAAGATAATAGCCAGATTGAAGTTTCGTTAGATTGTACCCAACTATTCCCAGAAGACCGTTTCCATCATTGTGCTTTTGGGATGCTTGCATTCATACTTTATTAGCTACTGTGAATGCACACACGTATTCCAACAGAAATTTCCTCTTTTCTGTTGGACAACGAACGCCTAAGGCTGAAATGTCAGGGCTGGACACTAGACTTCATGAGAGGTGCAATTCTGAAGGTCTGTGATTCCCATCAACGCAAGTTTCTATTTCTTAGTGAAGTGTTCGTTGCGAGAAAGATTGGCCGATGAGAACATTAGAAGACTCACCCAGATCTTTTGATTTAGCGCCGCTGCATTCTGGCATGTGAAAGGATCTAAGGGACATGGCATACACGCATACACTACAAAACCTAAGACACTTGATGCAATTAGAATGGCTTATGATTTGGGTTTGTTTCGGACTCTTAGCAGATGCGTTCATTTCCGGCAAGCTTTCGGCGACTAACGCCTTCGTCAGGCCTTAACACCAAGAAATATTACAACATCATCAGTTGCTTTGCACTACTCAGATAAGCAAATCTACCGTGTGGCAAGACTACAATTGTGACTCTGATAACCAACACAGAGATGCTAATCTATATAACATGATCTTATTGACAAGAAACGGTAATTATGACAAAAAAGGAGCTCACCTCATAGTTGTTGATGACAGAATGAGGAGAGGAGAGTTGGGTCAGAGAGCGAAAAAAATGTCAAGGGTTTGGACTTCGTAATCAGAGGCAGTATCTCCCTTAACTCATCTTTGGTGCTGATTTCTGGCCCATGCCTTCTTATTTCCCTGGCTTCCATTATTTTCCTCTCCAACGTCTTTGTCAATGACGATGGGGGACGCGGACCGTGAAGAAGGGAGGTTGTTCTCTTGCGTGTCTCAGGGTCTGGTGTCTTGAGAAACTTTCTTTTGGGTACCGAGCAGGGTTCATCAGTGCCCGTCTGGATCGTTTCCCCAACATACTTTTCGCCGCATCCACTACATGTCAATAGGTATACTGTGCCTCGAAGCTCACATATCTTCTCTCCAGAACAATAGCGACAATCACGTCCAGTGCATCGATTCTCGTAGATCCTAGTGGATGTGATGTGTGATGTTATGATTCCTTACAATTCCATTTTCATGGAAATTATCGACGATGTTTGGCAACCACTTCTAAGGTTTTGCAGATGACGTATTGCTGCCAACGATGGCTGTGTTGAACAAAGAACTTCAATAAATCAGAAGGTACGAGCCAGATATAAATAACAAGGATGAGCTGAAGGAGATATTGCGGCTGATCACATGTCCTCTCCTTTTAGGGCGCCTTGGTTCTGTACCCCTCACTCCATTGCTGCGACTAAAAAAAGAGGAGAGCTCCTTCTTTGTCTCACGCTCTTCTCTTCCGTTCTCAGTGAGATTCCTTCCTATACGACTGCAGTACTGTGTTGGTAGCAACAATGTTTTGTGATTGGCGTAAGCTGTGCCAATTGCAAAACATTGGTGGCACCCGTTCGACCCCACACTGACTAGGCATTACCGAGAAATCCCAGTAACGGTGCCGGAAAGTTGCTCACATGCATGATAGCGCTCCATTACAACGCAAGTGGCCCGGTCCGAGATTTTTACGGTCGCCAAGGCAGGATTCTCCATTGGCGCCTGTGATGGCGCAACGCCACTGCAGGAATCGGCACATGTGCCAATATTCGGGCTGCACACATACCCCGAAGTTTCTAAGTGGAGACCCTTTATCCAAGGCTTTTTCTTGACAACTCACCCTTGCTTCCCTTTTGGAGCGAGGACCTTGCTCTTTACAGTGGACCTGAAATTACTGCTGATGTGAGCTTCAAAAACCATTCAACTCAAACTTTTTGCTTACCGCTTCTGCTTTAGCTTTTCGACGCTTCCGCTGCCCTTCTTTTGCTCGTGAGATCTAAAATATGATGGCTATTTACATAACGCTCTCGCTTTCGACTTTTGCTTTTCTTTCTTTTTTTGCATTCCGCACTTTTTTGGTCGGTCATTTGTGTGGAGATTCGAAAGAGCTTACTTATGCTTTGTTTCTTTGGGTTTTCCCTTCCTTTGCAAGGATGTCTTCTTCTGTTTATCTTGCTTCTGTTCTTTTTTGTGGTCTTTACCTTCTGCAGGTGATCGTTTCTCCTTCCCTTTTTCGTCTTTATGGGCTGCGTTACCCTGCTCCTTCACTAGACCTTTATCATCTTGCTTTGACAAAATCTTTGACCCTTTGCTTTTTGACTGGGCACCCTTCTCTTTTGATCCGACTGACTTCTGCATGATCTTTGATTGCTTGTGTGCTTTCTAAATAAACTGTGAGCAAAAAAAAACAACGTATTTTTTTGAGTCCTATAGTAACCATTCTTTCAGCAGCCAGCGTCGGAGAGTGGTGCGGCCGTAAAGGCCACAACCGTGGGTGGAATGGATGTTACTTTAGAGTAATTTATACTGGATGCGTGCGACTGACGCGCGTGCGTCTATGTGATGAAGAATAGAGCCCAGTTGCATAGCAGACGCAGCTCAGCCGCACGTATTTGCGGCCTCGCGGCAGCCGCGCGTTCTTTTCATTGAAGATGTACATGCCGTGTTAACCGGTCTTCGTGGAAAATCCCGCGCAAATGGATGCGTGCGACTGATGCGCGACTGACGCACGCAGCTGGTATAAATTACCCTTTTGAAGGCATTGTTTTCTCTTTTTTCTAGATCTTTTAAGGAAACCGATTGTAAACGAAGTTCAACTTGTTGATTTACCTTTGGTCCATGTCCAGCCCTTATTCTTGCGCAATATGTGAATTGGCTGTGAAATATGTCATACTCGCGATTAGAATTGCTGCCTGTACTCTTGTCGTCTTTGCCATCAGCAACGCCATTGCTATCGTCTTCGGAGTTATCGTCAGCTTCATCGTCATCGTCGTCAGTCACGCTCGAGTAACGCTTCTGCATATAAAATCTTCCTTGCATTTTTTAAGTAACCCGACTGATTTTTTTGGGAAGGGCACATGTGGAGACTTCATGCTCCCTAATGGGACTCACCGACTCAGTTTCTTCTGAAGAATTCTCAAATTCTTCACCTACTTCGTCTCTACAACGCTTGGAACACAAGTTTAATAGGTAGAGAGTGGACCCTATAATGACCTCGCCTAGACTTCTTATTACTCTGAATTTCCATTAATAAGAACACACCGTGGATAAATAACATTAACTGCATAAATGTCAAAAGAGTAATATTCATAGCGTTCCTGCTGAAAGTTGAAACTTTTACTTTTCTCGTTGCCTCTATCTAAATTTCCACTTGTACTTGAAACCAAATCAGTAAAAAGTGTGCTAGGAAAGGCTAGTTTTGAACGTATTTCAAATGTTTTTCGTGGAATGAAGAATCGAGGCTTGATGCTTGGTAGCGTTTGTATAGAGAAGAACCCGCTCACGTTAAGTTTATCACCGTTTTGAATCACCACATCTAGAAAATGAACATTGCTCGAGACGCTCACTTTGCTGCTATTATCAGAACACTGCTCGGTATCAAGCTGCATTGTTTCTCCGACTAGTCAGTAAACAGTTCAATGTAACCCCACTTCATTGTCCATCAAAAGCAGTCTTTCATCGAAGGATTGATTTAGATCATCCGACATCAGACGAATCTAGTGCGTTCTCAGAGGGAGATGGAAGGTATGATGAAAACGCTTGCTACACCAATGACTTCTCCTTTTTCAAACACATTTTGGAGACTCCAGTGTTCCTGACCCAAGAGCACCACCTTCGTTCTAGCACCCGCTGACATCATCGTTCTTATTCACGATCAATTCTGTAGTGTGCGAGTAGTTCAAAAACACTGGACTCTTCAATATCTGGTCAGTATTCGCATAATGTTGATCCGTCCTAATAAAAAATTCATGTAAAGTGGTATGCGAATTGAATTTGATTATAATTATTTATTGTTTGAACAAGTGGTTTTATGACTCGGTTAAAAGTGATGGAGGTTGCGGCTCCGAGGCTTGGTTTGGAAGTTTCTGAGCTTCGGAGGCTAGGCTTGATGCTTTCGGTTCGTCGAAGGCTAGGCTCGATGCTTTCGGGTCGTCGAAGGCTTGGCTTGATGCTTTCGGATCGTCAAAGGCTTGGCTTGATGCTTTCGAATCGTCGAAGGCTTGGCTTGATGCTTTTTGAGCTTCCGAGCCTAAGCTTGACGGCGTTAGCTCTTCGCGTCGGCCTCGCGGCTTTAGATCATCGGAGGGCGGAATGAGCATCAGGTCGAAAGAAGGCGCATCCTGACTAGTGTCATCATGCTGTAAATAGCGGAGGAAGATATCCAGGAGAATTTTTTAGAGCCGCTTTTGAGGAACTCACCCCGTCGTCTGTGTAGTAGATTACCGCAGGACGGGCCTAAATAATACTGCATTAGATCTACGTATGGCAGGGAATTGTATAATTTCATTGCTCATTGTTAGTGGCGTGTGTGGCGCAGTGGTAAGAGGCTCGCTGCGCACGCACACGATCGATGGTTCGATCCCGCCCGAGGCCAACCAAGCCTTCCATCCCTCCCGGGTCGGTAAATTGGTACCAGAGGAGTCTGGGAGGATGAAGCACTGACTTGGTACATCGGGTGCCCCCCGCAAGTCATTGTACAGGGCACATACGCATTCAACGCCTCTACGATGCTCAGATGAAGTGGAATGCGTGGCGCATCCCTCGTGACGGGATTGATTAACGCCGACCACTTTATCCTTTATCCTTTTATTGTTAGTAGAGATTTATAGATAGATATTCTGGTAGATATGCACTAATCTGGTGAATCTTCCGCGTCACAGTTTATACTTTTCCGGAGGATATATGACGCTGCTAACTAATTTGTCTCAGTAAAAATGCAAAGTAGTGAATGAGTGGCACAATCCAAACCGTTCGAGTTATGCCTTTATTTCATTTTCACTATTCCCTACCCCCGAACGGTCCGGATTGTGGCCACTCATTCTCTACTTTGCATTTTTACTAGGACAAACTAGTTGGCAGCGTCATATATGACTTTTCATTACCACACATGATGATGTGTGAATGTGATCTAGTGTTATCCTGACCATCCTTTTTTTTAGCAGCTATCGCTGCGAATTTTCCAAAAGAGCAATTTATACTAGCTGCGTGCGTCAGTCGCGCATCAGTCGCACGCATCCATTTGCAATAGTTTTTCCATGAAGACCGGTCAACGCGGCATGTACACCTTCAATGGAAAGAACGCGCGGCCGCTGCGAGGTCGTAAAGGGCGCATCCTGACTAGTGTCATCGTATTGCGATGCGACTGGGCCCTATCCTTCATCATATAGACGCACGCGCGTCAGTCGCACGCATTCAGTATAAATTGCCCTAAAGAGAAATGGAGGAAGTATATCGTAGATATCACTATCAATATCGAGTTTGTTCACGCTGCCTTTTTGGCAGATGGATCTCCACGTCAATGTATTAACTCCATGCAATTCAAGTAAGATTACAAGTTTTCAACAGCTCACGAGAATTTCAAACACAAACTTCCTATGATACCCTGTTGGCCAAAAAATTTTACATTTCAACAAGCCGAAGTGATTCACCTGTATCATTTGTAATTTCTCATGTTCTCGTGCTGTCGGCAAAGAAACGCTTGGCCGACTCTTGATCTAAACGAGCCTCACTAACGCTTTGAGGACTTGAAGAGGTTTTTAAGTTTGATACCTACCTTCATGGGTTTGCGCACCGGTTTTTTCTGTCTGAAAACGTGATAGAGTTAGCAGTACTAAGCAAGGCCCTTTGGCATACGGCGCAGGACAGTCACGACATTTTGTGTACAACTGCTCCTATGCCAGCACGATATTCAGTGCAAATTCTGTGATGAATTGCAAGAAATTCTAACATTTGGTGTGGAGAAGCGGTAGTGACAATGTGGAATATGTCTTTTGTTCTATATGAAAATTTAGCTAGCAAATGTGTGGCTCAGACCCGCTCATTTGGACGAATTGCGCTCGAAAATTAAGCGTAGACTGTGCGCAAGCAGTGACCAAACCACCAGAGGTTGTCACGGTGCAGGCATCCAAGTGACAGGTAATTGTGGAGAATTCCACATTGTGCGCTGAATTAGGAGCAGTAGCACCTAATGGTTTGCAGGTTCATGGCGGCCTGAACGCGGATATTACTCGGGCGGATAGGAATGCATGCCTCGCTTTTAGTGGCACTACAGAGGCCTGAATGCCACTGCCTCTCGGGCCAAAATACCCAAATACATACTCGTCCCGACCCTCGCCCACCGCTTGTTCGGAATGGGAATTGCCCCAAAATTGTGTGAAAATGAGCTCATTATTCAAAATTCAGACGAGTCACCGGACCAGCTGCTAGAAATTGTAAGTCGCCCGACCGGTGTGACCTTCTTAGTGTTATTACCATGAAGACTTCTCTGAAGCTGTGTTATCATTCTTCTAGGTGACTTGCGGAGAAGTTCCATTGCTTTTCATTGTTTCATTATTTTTTTTTGAAAAAAAAATGCAGGACATACCGTTTCTTCCCTCGCTTCTTTTTTGAATGCTTCTCAGCGATACGTGAATGCTTTTCTTTTGTTCTTCGCTTCTTTGAAGTATGGATACGTTTATGCTTTTTTGAGGTGTTGGTCTTTTCATGTCTTTTGGGACTTTTATTGCTTTCATGCTTTCTTGAACTATGAGTATTTCTTTGCTTTTTTGAAGGTCTGGCGTTATCAGTTGCCTAAAAACACTCTAACATGGCTACCGCCTTATGCAAATTATGTGAGCGACACTCACTGAGCTGCCGATCTCGACGCTGCTGTTACCGCCTTTTAACCGATTAGATTTAGATCTACTTGAGCACAGGTATAATATTAAGGAGAGAGACCCTGGAACGCATTATTGGGAAAATGTTCTGCTCTAGAGCGGTGAAACCGTGTACCTACCGCTAATGTTGCTTACGAGTAGTATTACTGTGATTTGTGTAATGTTCATAGTGTTTACAAGAAAAGTTTCTGGAATTGTTGCATCAAGGTGAATCGAGACAGAAACGAGTTTATGCCAAATAGGATGGCGCACAAACGCACCTCTCATATGGAATTCGGAACACCACCATCAATGTTTGCATATAAAAAATGGACCTCTCTGCCCCCATCCATGTTTATTATTTGCAGTCACGACGGATAATAGGTTAATATAAGATAATGGTATGGGTCAGGGTTTCCCAAGCGCTCTGTGTCCATGCTGTGATGGGCTCGAGGGCATCCACGAAAAATACGACAAGTGGATCCAACAAAATCTCATTACGCGAAAAGTAGTGTACATAACATGGCACATGTGCAATTCCGAGGCCAAGTGGGAAGAGAGATAAACTCTTCTGAATCTTAAGAAAGCAATAATATGTCCAGATTCGCCAATGGAATGGAATAGTATTAAAAGATGTAACGGAAATCCATCAAAGGGTAGAACTTCCCAAGGCCTCTATGGTCAGGTATGCGTGATCCTTCTCGTCTACACGCCGCGAAGGCCGGGGAGGTACCCGCCGGTTTCATGAATACAAATTTTTTACCCGCGAAACTAGTCCACGCGGCGGGCAGGCTAAAACCTTCCCGCCGATGCTCATGAGTACTGCTACAAGAGGGTAGCTTACTAAAGATAGTTCCAATAGAAATGTTCTACTTCAATTTCAAAGTTGTTTTCTTGTTGCTGCAGCGATGATGAGAGGAATACTAGTATAGCTGTGCTGCTTGTGGACCCCACCACCTCATCACATCACACAAAAGTTTTTGTAAAAGGAGAAAGACTACAGAAAAAAGAATGTAACTGTCGTATGAAATTTCTAGTGGCCCCCACAATAGTGGCCAAAATATAATGTGGAGGGTTTTTACATGGTTTCTACAGCGAACCCTCTCGTATTGGACAAATCCAGAGTGAAGGTTCGATGACATGACCTGACGGCTGCAGAAAATAGAGTGCAATCGAAAATTCTTTTGTTTGTATGCGATGCAACTCTCAGTAAAACAGATACCAGATGCATTTGTACATGAGGCGCATTTTGTTGACGTATGGAAGTTCCTAGTTTTTTGAAACCGTGGTTTTGAAAATATGGTTGCATTCTCTAAGAAGTTCTATCGCTGCACCCGCCATTTCGCTGCTCTGTGTACTGTTCTGTTTTTTTTTTACTTATCCATAGTGGAGTTTTGCAAAACGTTTGTCGTCATCAAGTGTGATAAACTTATACTTCTAATGTAGGGAAAGCGCGAAAGTGGCGCAGACAACGCCACTTTAACTCTCTTCCCCCTCCGCAAACTGCTGCCGAAAACCCCTCCCTGAGGGTATAAAAGTAGTTTAGTCTCAGTCCGGAGAGACTCGTCCCGGAGGGCGCGCGTTTGGGCTCAGCTAAAAAAGGTGTGAATATCCGCGTGGCTAACGATGCCTCGCGGATACGAATATTCACACCTTGCGCATCCACCAAGTGACAGCCGCGCAGGCTCAAGCAAAGGGGCGTGGTCGCAACGCGTTCGACCGAAGGCCCCTACCACGAGCGCGGCGGGAAACTCGGACAACGGCGCCGCGCACGGCCGCGACTGCTCTGTGCTTGTGCGTGTGGCGTCATAAGACGCAACACGTTCAAACACAGGGTTGCAGGGTATCACTTGAAATTGGAATTCTTCGACACATTTCTGCAAAAAAAAAAAAACGTTCTGTGTTTTCACTGACTTAGCATCGCTATGCTTCCAATTCGTTAAATTCTTATTTGTTCCTGAATTTTCTCTTGGGGAGGATCTCTTCTCCTTCCTATTCGTGTTTCCTTGCAAGTTTCTGTTATTTTTTGATTGATTTGTTGTTGTCGGTTTTGCAGTTAAACATGCACCATTTGTTAAAGTTTCTATGGAGGATAGCAATGATTCTTCTCCTTTTCAGTTCGTAGAATGTGAATATTTCGGCGCAAACTTTCCAGCCCACATCTTTCCATCACGTTTTGGCCCACCACTTGTTGGCTCTTTGCAGAAAGTTGGAAACTGGAAATCAAGGTTTGCTTTAGCTCATTTGATTGCTCTTTTATTACCTTTTCTTCTGACTTTGACTTTTCAAATGTCGAAAGTTATGTAACTACAGTTTTGTAGATCAGGGGAAGGGATCTCTGCGACGCTTGGAATCCTCCACGTCATTCCACGTAGTTATCTCCAGCAGGAAGACCCCTCACTCGCTGAGGCTCATTTTATTTTTTTCTCGTGTTTGTACTCCTTTTATCTTTCCGTTTCAAGTTCTTTCTCTTCTCTTCACATTATTCTCGTTGGGGCAGGAGGGGTCTCCTACCCCATAAAGGCCATCTGTTAGACCATCCCGTTTATCATTTATGTATGCATTTGACAATGTATGAATGGCATTAGGATAAAATTAACCAGAAGTTTTCTTGTTTGATCATGCGAAGGGACAATGACTGAGACTTTGTTGAGTTGGGCGATTGTTGGTACATAAGTTCTAGGAACCTTAATACATCTGGGAGGAATTATAATAAGCGATACGATTCTGGATTCAAATCCAAAAAAGTTAACGAACCCTAACAAAACCCCCTATCCCATAGGTTCGTTAACTAAATCGCTGGATCTGCGCTCACCTGGTCTACTTTGTTCTTGAACCTCTCAAAATTCCATTCAATCCTCAATGGTGGGGTCTGTGGAGGCTGAAACTGCGAAGCTTTATAAAATAATTGTCTTTCTGAGGACATCCTTCGGTTGGAACCAACGTGGAGAGACCAGACAAGATGTCGATGTCCATAGGAGAATCTGCCATACAACCTTTTTTTCTGCTGCATTCACTTGAACTGCAGCTTAAGACTTCTGGGCCACACTGTACATGACCGATAGTCATATGTACCCGAGAATTCAGTCTAGTCATCTTTGAAATTCATTTCAAGTAATACTGCTGGATCCATAGATCAGAATGAAAGACTTTCAAATCATAAACAGTTCACAGATGAAGCACTCTCTGATACAGAGTAACTGAACAAACAAAATACTGCAAACGGTCAAGATGGTACTGCAAATGGTCAAGAATACTACAGTAACAAAGCAATTGGTATTAATAGTACGTACATACGACATCTAACATAATTTACAGGTTTGACCGCATAGATATTTTCTTTCATCGTTTGTGTACATTTCATCACTGCAGAAGCCATCGTCAACAAATCGGAGACAGCTGTAAAATTTGCAAAATTCACTGGTCCATAAACATTAATGGTACTTGGGGACTGGAAATAAGAGTGGTTCTTTGACTGCTGTGATAAATTTGAACGCCGTTAACCACGAAGGCCCCTAGAACTGCCGGTGAGACGAATTCACAAGTAAACGAGTCTTTATTGAGGAGTCGCGTTGAAATTGAGATTACCCAGGGTAAACGCCTTGACGCCAGTCTTAACGATGGGTAAACTTGTGTGGCATTGACAGCCATAGGACTCACTTTTTATGCCTGTCTTTGCACACTGGAGTACAGAGATTGCACGATCTAGCACAGGATTCCTTCATCAGCTGTTTATACTTGGAGTGAGCACAAAGCTCCAGATGAGAGCGACAGTCAGGAGTGATGTCAAAGCAGTCATCTATAATTTTTTTACGCTTTTATTTTTCCTGGGGGTCTTTCCTGGATAAGGATTTACCCTCGTATTCCTCTTCGATTTCGATGTCGTCACATCTCTTGCATGTAAGGGTACAATGCCTTGCCATGACGTCGCCATATGTCGGGTCAGTGCAGAGAGACGAGAACTCGCGGCAGTAGGTATACTCATCGTAGCACTTGCCTACAACTCAAAGGTTTACCAGTAACTCCTTCACAGTATCCGTAGTTTCAAAATGTACCTTTAATCACCGTTTTTGATAGTGAAACTGTGAACGGTTCGATCTCAGCTGTAGTGATTTTGGGGAGATTGTCCTGGAAAGAAGTAGGGTTGAGCACGTAACCCGAACTGACTAGCAGCAGTCTGGCTACAGTAAGCCAGCCAATCGGAGAGCTCCTAGAGGTCTCATCAAGTAGTGGGTCTAGTCTCACCGTAGAATTCATCAATTCTTCCAGTTTCACTTTGCGAACTTCATAGGATTCCGTTGATGGCACAATTGACACGTTGAATACTACTGTCGTGGCCTAAAAATTAATATTTATTCGGGCGGAGAGAGGGAAAGGTGCGTCACCCTTCTACCTAAAGTGGGCTTATGGGCCTACCGTGTCTGCAGGTGTCGTCGTTCTGGTTTTATTTCTCATGTACTCAATCAGCCTTTTGTTACTATGCGGTGGTGTGAACGATTTGCGGTTCGATGTGCTAAAAAAACAGGTGTAGACATTAGAAATGCAGTGAAAATCATAACCAAATACACTTCAATAGAGAAAAATGCCAAAAAAATGATAGTGGCCTTTCATTTTCAAGTATTCTTGCGCACATAGACACTTGGTCTCCTACTCACAGGAAAACTCCAGTATCTTGGGCAGTGTACATGAGCTTCACCACCTGTTCATATAGGTTAGAACAAGAATCAGGAGAGGAGGACAGGATTCAGAACGATGATACCAATGAAATGTGTGGATGCGCAGACAGTCAGAGTGCACAGTGCATGTGAAAAAGCGTGTGTAGAAATGCTCGAACACAAAAAAATGGACGTGATAATCGTTTTTGGCATGTCATCTAATCTCGTGCATAAATTTTCACTAATTTCTGCAAGATTTACAACAGCGTATGCAGATCCGGTCCATAGAATTGTGGTCACGCCCTTTCTGCTGCCTGCTAGCCTCATACCGCAGTTCAAAGCGGTAATCCTTTGATCCTACGGCGTCATATTTTTGAGGTTTGGCACAAAATTAGTGAAGTTCAAAAATTACACGATATTATTGAGCTTCTTCTGTTTTGTTGGTTTTTTTAGATAAAATAATACATATCTACAAGGTTAGGCAAACAACGGCATTGTCAATGAAAAACAAAAAATAATACGAATTTTCTTGCTACCTGTGTCTTTTCAGAAATGATTACGGGCCCGTTCTGATTCCTACTGTTTGATTACTAGGTCATCACCTGCGCACGAGACCTTCAATTCTCTTGAAAAAGAATACAATCGATTTACAGCACAGGCTTCCTAACTGATGTGGCGTTAAAGATTGTGTAGGTCATGCGTACTCACTTTGAGTTATATTTTACCCACCGATTTGCCTCCTTTGGGAGTGACACTACGACCGTCTTCCTCGGAGCAACGACACTGGTAGATCCGTTTCTCTGTGAGCGATCAGCTGAAATTACTTCACATCATTCAGATTTCAAAACGGGGCTATGGCCCTAGAATGAATAGTTACACTTTTCAAAAATAATTTATAATGTATTTAAACATTTCATGATTACTCATTTTTGAGCATTATTTTTTGAATATTTGCTCCTGATTATTTGCCATTAAATTAAAATTTACATTTGGTATTGTTATTTGTGAAGCTCCGGCAATCCGTTTTCGCAGTCGTTCCCTCCGTTAGTTGGGCCTGTCTATGTTCCTCAGTGCGCTCTGCGGTGAGTCATGCGAGAAATTTGGGCGGAGCCACTGCTCTGCTACTGGCACATTTGTTCACCTACCCCATCTTTCAATGTCAACTGGTCCGCCGCTAGCTCACAACTCCTCACATTTTCAATTTTAAGAGTAGTATGAAAACGAGTCCGCATGAGATGCGAAGTGAAGTTGCTTAATGGACCAATCGCTGGACAGTGGCACCGCCCATTTCCTCCTGCACTCGTCACACAGTAATGGGTTGCGTAGTGGTGCAATTATTGGTGCAATTGTCACGTAGATCGAACAAATATTCTTTTTGACTGTGCACCAAATGTCTGTATTGTCAATGTATGGAATAATGGAAGATATGAATTTTTTTTGTCAACCCAGATTTTTTCTATTTCCAGAAATCATGTCGTTTGGGTATGGACGACTCTACTTACTTTCATTGCTACACTGCCTACATATACTTGAAATTTATCTTACCTTTAACTTTCCTCACTAAAGGGGCAGCAGTGGTGAGCTTCTTCTCGTCAGGGAACACACATTTTCTACCTGAAAGTTGTGATGTAATCGATTTATCGATCGCTATGACACAAAATTCGAATTCGCCCTGATGTATGGCCTAAAGGGTTTGCAGGTACGACTACCCCCAGAATGCTTCTAAGCCATTTTTGAGGACCAACGGCGAAATGATTGAATCACCTCCTTTCTCTTCACATTCCTGACCGAGGAGAGTGCCATTCTTCCTCAGGGTCCGGAGACGATTCTGTCGGAATCGTTCTCCATTTGGCAAATAGACATCGGTAGCATTGGACGACTCCTGGGGTTCGACGATGTTGCAAAGCTGACAGGTGGAAGCGCAGTCCCGCTTCATTACTGCTGCATGCTCTGGAAAAAATTAACCTCTGGCAATACCGCTTGGCAAATCCACAGGGGCAAATACTGCCACAGCCAATGGAAATCGACTTTTTTTCACTTTTCAGAATTTTCGAGCAACAACCATAAAATTAATGGTAATCACGTTTCTGAACTAGTTTTTTTTTTGGATCGCGCCAACCTCTGAGAGAGATTTCCGATCTAGGCTCCATAGAAACGAAAGTTCACCTGGACTATGACAGAAGTTTTTGACGAAGCGACAGAAGGCCCCTTGATCCGCACACGCAATGGTTGGTTCTGAAAAGTAAGAATGAGTGACGATTGGACATGTTTCCGGAGTAGGTTCCAGAAAAATTAATTGACTTTTGGGTACAAATTTATTGCAATCAAGTGCCCCCCCCCCCCCTCCCTAACCTTTTCGCCATAGCCTAAGCACTTTATGTGTGCCAAATAGTTTTTGTGTTTGTTTACGGTTCACTGTTTCAATCTACTGTTACATTGCTGTTCCCACACTTCTACAGTAACTGTTAGGGTGTGGAGCCTCTACCTGGGTGGGGATACGAGGGGGGCGGGGGAGCATCTCTTCGATTGGTCGGTTCATCAGACTGGCCAATCGCAGAGTTCGGCGGCACCGCCCCTTCTGAGTATGTCCTTCCACAACTACAAGTTTCTTGCAACTTATGCTACTGTGAATTGTCGCACATCTGTGAATACGATAGCTTTCACTTGAAAGGGGGGGGGGGAGGGAGTGCGGGGGAGGCTTCAAGTTACATACATATGTCTCGCCATTGGAGTTCTGACCACTCCTTACATTACTCAAATAGAAGGTACGGCTCTACTGATATCAGTGTAGGGATTATTTTGTATTTATGTTTACATCAGCACATTCTTACATTATCATACTATATGTAGTGTCTGCTCAAGGAAAGGTATTGGAGTGAACTATAACTACATAGGTGTAGATAATTACGCAATGTTGAATTATATAGACATAAGGTTTACCTCCTGATGTGTTGCTGGAATTGTTTTCTTGTGCCAATATGAACTGAGCCATAATGAGTATGACACCAGCTAGACGCATTCTGAGAATGGATTCTTCTGGAAAAAGGTAATTTCTTGCGAAATTCAGTTGATCCCATAACCGCACGACCAAGAATCCATGCGTAATCAAAGGACAAGAGGCTGAATAGCAAAAAATAAATCATTTTACTTAGACAAGAGGCTGAATATTCTATTAAAATGGGACAATTAATGTAAGCCGTGAACAGTATCAAAAATCAGTACAGATCGCTGACCACACCGATGGCTTTATAGACAGTGGAGCAGGTGTGCCAATGACCTGAGCCGACTGGCCGATCCATCCGCCTATTATGGTTCCGATATGTTTGAACAAGCTGGACAGCATAAAACAAATACATTTCGCCAGATCTTCTGGTTAATTATACACATCACAAGCGTGGATTTCTATTTTGGGCCTAAGGTTATTTCCTGGAAGAACGCTGTTTTCTTTTCAAAGTATCCTATATGTCCTCGTTGACCCCTAGGACCCCTGACTTCCTACATCTCCCACAACTTAAATACACATAGTGATGCACAAATTTTTGAAAATAATCATTTATTTTACAAATAAAACCTCTGTCATGTACAAATATGGCTCCAACACTTCCTGCAATCAGTTTCTGCAGCAGTGCGAATTTGCACAGGGGCTGTAGTTCATGGGACACAAGCAGGAATTGTTCATCGCAACGCATGGGATGGCAGCAGGACGGCAGGACGTCGAACAGGACTCTGCGCAGGACGAAGCACACGTTGAAGGCTGAAGAAAAGTTGTTTCCGTAAATGGATAATGAAAGGTGGATTCGAGAGGAAAGGAAGAAAAGGAGGAAAACGGGCAAACCTGATTCTGTTGTGCGCACTGCATGGTACAGGCCTGTACGCACTGAGGTTGGCACTGTGGGGAAATTTGTGTGGCGAAAGGAGGGTTAACGACTGGTTGAACCTTAACCAATAAGGTAAGAAAACCAGTGAGCAACCTAGCTATAACTGAAGCTTCGTATTTTAACATCTAATGAGAAATATTCTCGCTTCGGGATCTTAGGTTGGGTTGAGGCGGAGCCACTCGTACACCTCTTCTCACCCCTTGGTTTTGACTCGCCCATAGTCAACACTTCAATTTGGAAACTTATACTGTAACGTCGCGCAATCTTTATAGTCAAAAGCGGGACGAGGTGTAAAAATGAGGTTTTCCCTTTCTCTGTGAGGTTTTGAACCTTTTATTGATCCATAATGCATGAGTCTTCCACTCGAAAGAAGATCCACTTTATCCGATTACTCGTCAAAACTAGCGGAGAGAAATGCTCCAGGAAAATAAAACCTAATAAAGTTCCCTTTTTTCATCGAAATCCCCTCCACTTTGGATCGGGGCTGCTTTATTGTATGAGCCGGTAACCTCATACACTATGTAACCGTAAGTCTGATTGCCCGTGAGTAACAGCTGGGTATAGACAACAACCTGTATGTTCTGTATGGGTAAAAATACCCATGGGAAAATGGTGATTTCGGGTATGTTAACAAGTTTGTCATGGCTAATCTCAATGTGCAAACTACCACACAAGTGGAAGTTTACAACCGTTACAAGAGAGTTGTTGATGCCCATTTATGGTTCGTAAGCACAATTTTCGAGACAAATCAAGACCTCTACGAGGTTTTTCTCTCCATTTTACTATCATTCGTCGTTATAATTGAAAGATGTTTGAATTCCACCAAAAAACATAGTCCGTGCGAAGTTTACCTGCTGAATACATGACGGCGCACATGCCGGTTGGCAAGCTGGTGCACAAGTGACGTTCTGCACCTTTAAAGTGAATTTTAGAATATAAATGTATTGAGTCTAGACGAAGTTAAAAGAAGTTCACTTGAAAATGCTTGTGGAAAACTACATAAAATAAAAAAGAGACATTTTTCCCTAAATCACTTGCCTGAAGGCATTTAGGTTCGCAAGCAGGCATGCAAGCCTCGGCACAGGTGGGCTGCTGCTAAAACGGTGAATTTTAAGGATTTTAAGTAGGTAGTACTAATGTTTATAATTAGCAAAATATTTTTCACATTGGAAAAATTCAAGGTACATACCTTTACAATACACGTGCTCTCACAGGCAGGCATACAAGCTGGGGCGCAAGTTGGTTGAGGAGCCTGGAATTCTAGATAAGTCTGTGCTCTTGGCTGTAAAGCTACTCTGCCGTCAAAGACTTTACCGGAAGCTGGCAAGATGGCAGACATTGCTGTACGCACTGCTGATCACATTGTGGTGTGTTCTGCTGTTGGCATGACTGAGCACAAGTGTTTTGGCATTGCGTACATGGGTTGGATCGCATTGGAGCTGCGGTTGTCTTTAAAGGCAGAAGCTCAGGAGTAAAGTTTATAGTGGAAAAAAGCCTTCCAAGAAACCACTCACCGCTTTAACACATGTTGGTTCACAGGCGGGTTGACAAGGAGGCTGACAAGAAGGCTCCGTTACTGGTTTCACCTGAATGGCTCACTCTTTGAATTATATCCTCCTTATTCTTGGGAATGAAGTGTTATACTTTTATTATTTCCGTTGCGCAAGTAGATTCACAAGCTGGCATGCAGGCAGGAGCGCATCTAGGTGGGGCCTGGGTAACTTGGACCGGTACCTGCCATATAGAGGATTGAAACTTGTGGAGAACAATTTCTTTTCTTAGAAAATTAAACCATGAACATTTGAGCAAATACACTGCAGCTTTTCGGCATGGTTGAAGGCCTAAAATGGCAAAAATTGGCTTTGACTCACTGTCGGCTGAACACACGAAGGTTCACAGGCTGGTTGACAGGCTGGTTGGCATGAAGGGACCGTCACTGGCGCCTGAAATTTTCATCAGCGTGAGTTGAAGAATAGAGCAGGATAACGTGATAGAATAACTCTTATGAATCCCAAATTTCGAATAATCCTAGTATTCCATAGGAGCGTATCATGTAAGTAGCCCCAGGGGAATTTTAAAAAAAACAGCAAATTAAAAAATTTCCAAAATAAAATTGAAAGAGATCGAAAGCATTAGAAAAAGTAATCGATTTTGTTGTAACCTCAAGGTCCACATGCGTCATTGGAGGGATTGGTAATCTCATACCCATAGGTAGAGGTTGGGTATAGACAATGTCACATGTGGGTAAACTTGTTGAAGGATGCCAGGTAGGGGGTGTATTTGAGTATGTTCACACGTTAACCATGGGTAATCTCCATTATGCATCCGGGAAGAGATTCTAGCAAAAGTGGAACTCGATACCTAGAAAAATTGAACTGGAAAATTTCTCAGTTTTGGAGCAAAAATAGCGGATTTAACCTGGGTGAAGACAGATGTCAGCATACAATTCTGGTACCGATAATAAATAGAATAGAACAACTTTTTTACAGATAAATAGGGAAATTCTTTGAGAAACGTGGTGTGACACAGATTTGCTAATAAATTTTTTAAAAAAATAATGATAACAAATCTTAAAAAATATGACTCATAATAACTCATAATAAATCAAATAAGCTCAGACGTTCTCTCACCTTTGTCTGAACGCACGATCGTTCGCAAGCTGGCTGGCAAGCTGGTTGGCATGTGGGAGCAGTGGGAGCAACAGTTGTTTGAACATGGAACTAAAATTCCTCCTGAGTAATTTACTACTCTAAAACATAATAAATAAATAAGTAAATAAATAAAGAACGCTTCAATTCGGAAGTCTCAACTGTGTGCACAAATCGGAGTACTTCGAATCAGTTGAATTTTTGAGAGCTCTGGGTTTTTTTTTCTTATCCTTGGATGCATGTAGTTGGAAAGCCCGCAATTGTACTGAATCGCTCCAAAATTGCACAATTGTACACCACGACTTCGAGCTTTCAAACCATGCCCATCCTATCGAGATAGAAGGGCTACTGGGACTCGTTTAGACCCATATAAGGCTTGTTGGGACGAGTGAGAGTGAAGGAATTGAACTTTTTCCAAACTGTTCTTCCAAGTGCCTAAGACTATACCTGCTGTACACATTTTGGTTCACAGGCGGGTTGGCAAGCAGGTTGGCAAAAAGGTTGTGTTACTGGCCTCACCTTAATACACCAGGTTTTTAAATACAAACTGGTAATCTTTTAAAAAAACATGAAAATAGTATACTTCTACTGTTGTTTTCGTTGCACAAGAAGGTTCACATGCTGGCATACAGGCAGGAGCGCACTGAGGTTGAGGCTGGGTAACTTGTACCTGCACCTGGAAATTAGATCATAAGAAGAGTAGAAACTATCGTAATAAAACAGTCATTTCAAATCAGATAAGAAAACATGAAATGAATGATTGGGTAAACATATCGAGTGGGTTTCATACAGGAATAGATAGATTGGGTACTACTCACTGTCGGTTGAACGCACGATGGTTCACAGGCTGGTTGACAGGCTGGTTGGCACGAAGGGGTGGCCAGGGTGGCCACTGGTACCTTAAACACCTTCTCCTCGTGAGTAGATGTTCAGAGCCAGACAAGGAAATGAAAGGGAATAAATTGAATGAACATTGGCTCTATACCTTTTGTACACATGACGGCTCGCAGGCTGGTTGACAGGCTGGCTGACATGATGGAGCAGGAGCAGGAGCAGCAGAAAACTGAATGAAAGGTAAAATGTAGAAGGTTACTGGAGAATAAGTGCATTGGTTACGATTGAGTGAATTTATGCAAGTAAAGCGACTGCTGGCATTAAATTCCGCTCACCCTCTGGGTACAGCTGTTTTCACATGCTGGCATACATTGGGAGACACATTGAGCTTGAGCGACTGGAACTTGGACCTGAATTTCCAACTTTCGTATATTTTGGAAATGAGGGTGATGGAATGTGAATAGAGAATCCTTATTTTCATCCCATCATATGTTTCGCCTATATTTCGAGTCTCAGGAGAAACTTAAGGAAAAAAAAGCTTGAGAAAACTTAATACAAACTTTTTGGATGGATACAATTTCTAAATGACACAACGAAAATTAGACTCTTCCACCAGAGCTGGCATTCATGAAACATTCCAATGAAATGAGAAATCGATATTTATGAAGGTTTTGGATGCCATTTACAGCCTACATATGTACATGCATCATTGCAACTACCCAAGATAAACGTGGTAACGCCCATGTAGACGTTGGGTAATTTTGGGCTTATCAACACATTTACCCTGGGTAGTCCCAAAGGTGCATGCCAGCCCGGTTCCTATCTGTTCAAGTATGTATGGAAGGTATACGTTTAGCTCCTAGCAGTTTACCAAGCAATAAAGTGAACAGGTTATGCCTTTTTTTGTATCTATGTGATCATGAATGCAGGTACAGGATTTTTAGGCCTTGAGGACTCACCTTTGCTTGAACGCACGATGGTTCACAAGCTGGCTGACAGGCAGGCTGACATGAAGGAACGGGTTGAAGAAAACTAATTTTTATTGGTTATTTGTTGCTTTGAATTGACTTATTTTGCACGTATAGTGGAGGTTTCTAACTATCCTCATAGAGTGTAATTGAAAACGGATTTGAATCACGTCTAGGAATCCGAAGCGGGGTTCTGTTAATGTTCTGGGACGTTCCGCGACATTTGTGCACATTCATGGTAACGAGTTTTAAGTGGAAAGCTCGTTAGGACGCATAAGATCCGACAAGAAATTTCAGGTTTCAGAATCAGGGTGTTGCAAACCGCGTCGCGGCCGCTTGCAATGCTACCGGTGAGGGAAACAATTAAACCCTGATCACTACGAATACCTGTTGTACACATGACGGCTCGCAGGCGGGTTGGCAAGCTGGCTGGCAAGATGGAGCCGGCACAGAAATCTGAACAGAATATTGGGTGTTTTATTTTTTATTTCCTTACGTTGTTATTTTTTATGAAGGAAGTAAGGTAAAACTACGGACCTTTTGCACACAGGTAGGCTCGCATGCAGGCATACATTGAGAAGCACATTGAAGCTGAGTAGGGACAGCTTGAGCCTGAATCTAAAAAGCGATTCTGTAATCACGGATATTCGCCGAAGCTGCAGAAAATACGGGGTGCATCAATTGCGACTCCAGCCATTCGCTGGCCTGCCGCGCCACACAGCCCGCGCGTCGCAGCAGACAAGCTGGGCGATTTGGCCTTCGGAGTTGCTGCCGCACCGCATAGGTGGTGCGGCGCGGCAGGCCTGCGGAGGGGTGCAGTAATGATTGCGGCTCCCTGTAGTTGCGCTGGCAGCGACAAGAGGGTAAAAACTCAATCTGGCTGCTCACGTTTTGTACACATGATGGCTCACAAGCTGGTTGACAAGCCGGAACACATTGTTGCTGGAATCTGATCACAGGTTTCTGAAAGTGCATAGATTTTAATTTAGCCAGTTGTCGTAGTGCAAAATTCATTTGATGAAACTGCCATCCTAAACATATTTGTTTGCAATTCTGGAATTTCTCCTTGCATTTATAGTCAATATTTTTTTATTTGCTCGCCTTGTTGACTACCAAATCAGAATATTTTTCGCTTTTTCTTGCCATTTTTTAAACTACTTTTTAATCTTGGAAATTTACAGACGCGATGTCCGCAACCGCACAATATCCCACATCAAGAGTTCCGTAATTACAGAAATCTTACACTAGGTTCGCAGATAGGTTGGCATTGTTGAACACAAGTTGGCTCGCATGCAGGCGTTCGTTGCTCGGCACACGCACTTTTGCAGACTGACTGGCATTGATTGCAGAGGGGCTGGAAGAGCAGTTATGTCGACGAATGAGTGATTTTTTGCGCATTGCAAACAAATCTACGCGCATTTGCAGAAAACGTGGAGAAGTTGGCCAGTACGACTATGCACTTACCTTGGCAGGAACAGGAGGATTTCCAGGATTCAGATAGATTGGAAGAGCTCTCATGCTGGAATTGGAAAAGTTTTATTAGTGATCATTTCCTGCTAACATCAACATTAGACAGTTCGCCATAACAAGCGCAAATTCTGTAATTGCGGACGAAACAAAACGAAATGCGCGATCTCACCAAGTGGACCTGCAAGTGTCCTGGCATGCTGGCTGGCTTGGTGGACAGCTGGCGGTGCATTGTTGAACACAGACGGGCTAGAATTTCAGTGGTAAAAAAAACAATATAGTGGGAAATACAAGATTGAGTAGTATAAAAAATGATAGGTATCATATTCCTTGAAATGCAATGCTGTTAACGTTTGAAAAAACATTCATGAATGGGGCATGCTCCTTGACAAGTCTATCGACCCGCACGCCGGGGTCTTACTAGCTGCCGCGGGTCGTATTGATCGGCGCAACCGCACCGCGACCGCTCGCAGAGGGCGCAGTGCAGTGAAGCCGCCTGCTCAATTGTAAGAGATTAGTTATACTGCAGTATGCTGTTTACCTGACAGGACTTCTGGCACGTAGCACCACAAGACTGCTGACACATTGCCATAGGTTGTTGCTGTTGCACACACGACGACACACAAGATGCCTGACATGCTGGTGCACACTGTGAAATCTGCAAGATTCATTTTAGACGCAGGATTATGAAACTGTTGTGCATTTGCGGACACGCCAACAGTAATGAAGAAGAGATGCTGACCTGAACGGTTCCAGCACACGGGCAGCTGGGAGGTGGCGAGCATTCACAGGTTTGTTGGGCGCTGAAACTTGTCACTGGCCTGCAGGAGCATGTCGGTGCGATATCAGCACATGCGCAGGATGTCGCTCGGCGATAGCGGATCTAAAGAGGAAGTATGAACGAAATCTATAACAAATAAGATACTCAGTGAAATTTTTTGAAGGGAGATTTTCTAGTTTTCCTGAACAAGGCTGCGTGGTAGGATCTAATAAACGCGTCCGAAATAAGATATCTCAGCGGGCACAAGCGACACCAGGGTTCGTCGTCAACAAAAGTGGGCGCAAGCGACATGAGCGTTGCTGACGCAAGATAAGCTTGGGCGAAATGATTCGAACAAAAGCCTAGGCATTTTCTATTTGATGAGTGAAATAGTAGGAAAATGAACTGTCCCCGGAGTCGCAGTGAGTGTTGCAGAATGGTGAGCGGGTACAAGCGACAGTAAACGACAAAGGCAGCATTGCTAGGAAACTGTAACGGTTTATGCTTGAAGAGCACGTAATTCCATAATGTTACTGGAAAGGCGGTGTGGACTTGACGCGTGGAAGCAGTGAGCGCTGAAAAAAATGACGAGCAGGCACAAGCGACAGTAGGCGACAGGGCGTAGCACAGCATTGCAAGAAAACTCAATTTGTTCCTTCCAAGTGAAAGAGCACGTAGTTTACAATTGCTGCTTGGAACGTCCCCCGTGATCTCCTTCGGGTAGTCCAGGAAGGCATCCGGCAACGTTTTGCATAAGTTTTGAAGATAAACTGCGATAAGTGTAAGTGTAAATAATAGTGGACACCATTTGCATGTTGCATCGCGTGCGCGCATAGCTCAGTGGGTTGGGCGAATGATCGACGTTGTGGTGGTCAGGGGATCAAATCCTGCCCTGTGCCCCCGTTTTGCAAATACATATAGTATGCTGCCTACCACTGCTGCAGTTATCTAACAAACTCCAACATAAAAAGTAGCCCGGATGGCTCAGTGGTTCGAGCGGCAGATTGCAATCTGTCCCTATCGCTGGTTCCACTCCGTTGGAGATCCAGAGTTAAGTATCGCAGTGTTTGGGGTTCACTGCTTGAAACGTCCCCCGTGATCTTCTTCGGGTAGTCCAGGAAGGCATCCGGCAACGTTTTGCATAAATGTGTAAGTGTAAGTAATAGTAATAGTGTAAGTAATAGTGAAAAACCACTTTTGCAAAGTTGAGGGAAACCGAGAGAGAGTAACTCCGCCGTAAAGGACTGCACCACGAAAGATAAATGACAGCGGTAGAACTACTTCGCAATGGATATGGAACAATGTATACGGATTTCACTTATTTCTGAGGATCCCGAATTGGATGAGCTTTATTATTCAGATGGGACTGTGTCCATCTATAGAAGAATAACGGCCATTTTTGTATTCGCGAAGCAGTGTACTATAGCAGAAAATGGAAGAGTTGCCTTCGCTTATTGTGTATTCAGAAATCTTTCCCCATGAAAATCACAAAAATGAAAAAACGTGAAAGTTGTGAAAATGGTCCCCTGCTTTATAGCCTTAACATATCCACTGCACTCTGTCTACTATGGACTAAAATTGCATTTTTCTTCGCTTTCTCCCAAGCTCGAGTGATTTACAGCTCATTAATACAGGGGCGCCGGAGGGTGGCGGCATTTGCAGTGGCTGCCGGACCCGACTCTATGTAAAGCATTGGCGACAAAAGCGAATACAACACGGAAGCGATAGAAAGCGATTAGTTGCAGTTAGCGTCATTTCACATTCTTAACCAAAGCAACAATATTTTAAAACTCCACAGAAACTCATAAAATTATCAGTAGGATTAAGAGTAATAAAATTACCGGTTCAGCCGAGACGATAGCGAAAAGAGCGAATAGGAGCCACGATTGCATACTGCCACAGTGGAATCGCTGCTGCGGCGCCTTTAAACGGTTTCGAGTGCGGCCGGTTCCGACATCCGGAAACACGCTCGAGGTGTTCTTGAAGAGGTCATCTCCACCGAAGACAACGTCCGGTTCCTCAGGCGCTAATGAGCAAACAGATCAGGCGCTCAGGCACGTCGGCAGCGAGCAGTCATCAAGGGAGAACTCCTACGGCTTTATTTCTACTAGGAGAGGTCGGTTAGTTTCCATTCCAAAATTGCTCGATTTCCTGGATATCTCGTCCAGCATACATATTTTCTATGACTTCTGAATCAGATGTAGACCAACATTTGTGTTAAAGTGATGGCCTTGTCGGAAATCAATACAAAACAAGCCTTGTCCATGTTTTTCAGGGGAATCTGCAAATGCAGCTACCAAGTCCACAGCGTAGCATCAGTAGGCTTGCCGATAGGCTGGAGAAGTACAAGCAGTAATGGTCAGCTGCCACATGTTCGATGGTTATGGACAACTGGCATAAAACAAAATGATGCATTGCTAGAAAATGCACTCGTCTGTCGCTGCCTTTGGTTACACTTGTAATTTTAGGTCTCTAAAAGCTCATTCCGAAAATCCAAGAGATCGGGCGGCAACTTACCAAGAAAGAATCTTTGGAATTTCTCAAATAGTCATAGGATCCTATGAGTGGGCACAAGAATTGCACAGACAACCTCTGGAGCTCTATACATATCTCCGCTTTTACAATAAGAAGAAGAAAAATTGAATTTCTGCTTTACATTCTCCTAATTACCGCGATTGACCATAGAAAAATTCTTGTGGAACATACATATGTACATTTTTCATACCCTTCCGTGAATTTTATGTTCATCAAAAATTCCCTCGTTTTTACAGTTTCCCTCTGTAGCTTTTGAAAGCATATTTCTCCCAAAAAAATTCTATTACTTCTCGGAAATTTTCTTTTTTCTTTTCTAAAGAGCAATCTCCACCCGGCTTCTGCAATTTAGCCAATCCAAGATCGTACAAAGGCTGCAATGAGTGCAGAAAAATTATGAGAACAGTAAAGCCATAAAAAAAGGGAATTTTCAGTGACCACCATACGCTAGCTTAGTAAGATCGATAAAAAAGGAGACGTGCAGAATAAAACGGTACGTATATTCAGACCTAATTTGTAAGTAGACGTCATCATTCGGACTATTCTGACCGCATGAAAACCAGATACTCCAGAAGAACTGCAGATCACATTGGCTGGTACTCGTTGTAGGCTTACTCTTATTATTAGGTTAATATTCTGATCTGAGCTCTCATGTTTTACCCATTTATGCTGCGGATTTCATCCAATTATGCTCCTATAAAGTCATGTGGCAAGAACCTGGATGCGCCATTGAGACTGAGTATTGTGAACCTTTTACCTGGCAGCCATAACCATGTTTACCCATGCCTGACGTTATCTATACCCAGCTACAACCCATGAGTGATCATACTCATAGATTTGAGACTACTGATCCTTCCAGTGATAAAAGGCATCGAACAATGCCTCATAACTATGGATGCACGGTACTTGCTCTCTAGGGCCCGTATTCACCAATAAGCGCTGTGGTTACCAGTGTTAACCGCGATTATCAACATGAAAGTGCAGACATTTTGTAAACATGCACATCGCTCGTACATGAATACTAAAATAAAATTAGTAATGTTGGTTTAAAAATGAAAAAGTAAGAGAGAAATTGTAAGAATGGTTACCTAATTGCCTTTCGTTCCCTAACCATATACGGGTAATCAGGTCAAAAGAATAAGGTCCTCCCGGGAACTCATCAGTATGGAAAGGAGGAACTTATTGGTTAGAAACTATTTAAGTAAAAACTCACCTATCCATCCTCCTGTTAATTCAGTTAGTTTATCACTTGAATTCACGGATCTCTGTACTTTGTCACAACTATGGGGGTCTATGTACCCCCTGGGTATACATACATGCGATGAATACCACTTCTGCCACGGTGATATGCCATCTAGACAAAGTTCGAAGTTAGAAAAGACGTCAAGTAAAGTGTGCTGTCTGCAACTGCACGTAATGTCACCTGTTTACGAACAAGCATTTGACCCTTGAAAAGACCCTGCTGACCAACATAGCTCAATTTTAATGCAAAGCGCCCATGCGCCTAAGAAAACTACGCACACTCAACAATGTGGAGTTCTTGCCAGCATTGTTTTTCGAAGTGATTTCGTTTGTTTGTTAATCAAGTGGCATAGCATCGAGTTTCAGTTGTTTAACATCATCCTGAAGTGATCCCCCCTCCAGGAAAAACGTCATCGGGAGATATTGACACATGGACGGGTTTCCCTCATGTTTTGATTTATTTCTTTTACTCTCTCATTGTACCCAGCCAAGGCTAATCGTGACCCCATTGATACGCTCCGCCCCTGTGCTATTTGCAGCCAATCGTGACGATGAAAAATCTTTTTTATTCAGAAAGTGAGAAAATTGGTTTATTTCTTGTTTCTTGGTACTATTTCTGGTGAATCTAATGATTCTTCCTCTTCCTTGGCGATCTTGTGAAGAACGACGGCCCAATACTAGCGAAATGGGCAAAACTGCTAATTATAAGTAGGCCCATAATCGAAGCAGCGATATAGAGCGACGTTCCTGAACAGATACAGTAACTACAGTAATCTCTGACATCTTGGATACTCACTCGATTGCCGGAGAAAGTCGCGATTTACCGGATCGGCCTGCGCTTTTCGTAAAGCACGAAGAATTGCATTCGCTTGTTGCCGCTTCTCCTCTCTGTACGCTTGTTTTTCAAGTTCAATCTGGAATAATTCCCTTAGGTACGGAGGCGTGTCCTCTAGCTGTCTGCGGTCTCTGCTGTGCCGCAGTCTCTATACAATGACAGTAGCAGTATGTTTATGTACAAGTAAACCCAACATTTTAAATTGTAGATTTTCTAGCCCCACGAGATTACAGTGCAACCTGAACTTAGTGCGTGCGTGCGTCATGCGTGCGACGATATGATGGGAGCATGTATCGAGACGCACTCTAAACGCTAGCCGTACGCACACAGGTAAGACGAATGTGTTCTTCGTGTGACAGTAATTTGCGGCAGTTGTGCGTGAACGTGAACTTCATTCGCTGTTTTCACGCTGCATTGACCGATTTTTATAAAAAATCATCGCGAATGGATGCGTGCGTCTGACTGTACGCATGCGTCTAGTATACATGTATTATCTTTATCATGACATCTCACATTAAAATATGGCAATTCATACTAGATGTTTGCCTTTGCACGCATGTGCGTCAATGTGATGAAGGATAGCCCCAGTTGCAGCCGTCACGCAGCACAGACGCACGCGTTTACGGCCTTGCGGCGGCAGCGCGTTTCTTTTATTGAGGATGTGCAAGTCGTATTGATCGGTTCTTCTCACAGAAAATCCTCCACAAATGGCTGCGTACGTCTGATGCGCGAATGACGCACGCACCTAGTGTACAACTCTTTGAAGGTGCGTTTGGGCCTACCTTTCGTCGCATGGTCGCACGCGTGACGGATGCATCTAACAAAAATATACATAGAAGCCCCACGTGTTCTTTCTCTTTCTCTTCCCCTAGTGTCGCATCACGAATCGCACGGATACGTGTAAAAGGCAATATGTATTGGGTGCGTGCGTCAGCCGCGCGTCAGGCGCACGCGTCCATTCGCTGACGATTTTCCATGAAGTCAACGAAAATAACGCGCTGCCGCTGCTGACGTAAACCCGTGCGTTTGAGCTCCGTCAGGGATGCGACTGGCTCTATCCTTAATCATATAGACACACGAGCGTCAAACGCAGGCATCTAACACAAATTGCCCGTAACGGAAGGGAAGCCCGTCCAAATTTTTCAGATTTCACGGCATGGCATTTCTGAAAATAGGAAGCATCCGGATTTTTTAGCCATAACCTACCATCATGAGAAAAATGGAATTGCAGCTATCGTGCGAATTGCAAATGTACGTGCCCTTGAGAATGCCGTTCTCGCCACGAAGATCCATCTCAAATCCGGGATCCAACTAAAAATTGTGGCAGAAGGCGAGCACTATTCTCATAGTCACTTTCCAACCAGAAAAGCAGTACGTCTAGATCCAACCCGTACAGTTCCACCAAAAACACACGACGTGACATCAAATCGAAGTGCACTTTCACGAAACAAACTTGCGCTTCAATCGTCTGAAAGCACCAATCAATATATTGATTACCTTCCCACCTACAATTTTTTCCACTACGCTTACTGTGAGTTCTTCCTTTTCAGATAACGCTGTGACATTTGAGCTGCGTTCAGAGTTGCACAAAAGGCAGGAGACGTATCCATAGCTGAAAGTATTTGTAGCTTGGCCACGCCCCTAGTAGGTATTACAGCAGACTCTAGCTGAGTCGCACCATAGAACGGCACAGGTGATGAACAGGCGAAGCATTGTGATGGAATGAACTTTACTGTCAATGCTGAATAGTATAATAGTACTATCATGCATGTACACAGGAGCCGTTCGATTCCACGTGTCCTAACCTGTTTGTTCATACTTCTATTGCGCTCTGTTTGTTCAGAGGCGATATTTTGTTGCTCAAGCGTGTTTCCTGAGTACATCTTTCCGGAATCACATTTGTTGTGAACATGCTCAATGGGATTTCAAATCTGGAATGACTTTGTCAAATTATCCTAGTAATCTTTTACCAGTTAGGTCTTCAATGGCTGAGCGACAGAGCGCGACAGTGAACGACACTTTCCGAATTTATCTAAGCATTATGGGGCATTACTTGTACTTGCTGTCAGACTACTGCATTATTTAAACCTTTTTGCAGAACATCACCTTATAAAAAGATTATAGAGTGAAGCGACATGGAGCGAGCCTAAGCGACATTTATGAACGTTTACAGTTCTGAAATCAGAACAGCCGAGCAACTTCAAAATTGTGCAGAATTACTAAGATTTCAGTAACAAATCAATAAATTTTCTGAAGACAGAAAGGAAATTGGATTAAGAATAAACTATTCATGAGGTATACTTCCAGGAAAGGGAGGCGACAATGGCTTGGGCGACATAGGGCGACAGGAAGCGACATTATTCACAAGTGAGGAGACTTACTTAAGGCGCAAAAATAAAAGTTTTTCTTGTATCTTTCTGCTTTTAGAGGGTGCCCGGGCCAAACTACCCACACCTTGCCTTGCCTTTTCCTTGTAACTGACCTTAGCGACTGCAGGCGACTATGGGCGACAGTAGGCGACCATGTTACCTCTCGTAAACTCCTGTCCACTTACGATTTTGTTTATTTTATGACTTAGTGTATACGGGACTCAGTGCATGAATGATAAGGATTGAGCTGGTAAGGACTAACCTTAATTTCTGAACACGCTTCGCGCGACTTGAAACGATATTTTTGCTCCAAGTGTGAACGCAACTTTCTACAACACTTTATTCTCTATATTATGCTTGAAGCGGTACTCATTGAGCAATAAATTATTTTCATTACAGCACACTGTACAGTATGTAAAATATGAGAGTATAAACGACGACACAACGGATGTCGAATCGAATCGAGCAGATCAAAGACGTAAAAAATCGATAACTTTGGATGAGGGAAGACTTGACGACTGGAGACGACTAGGCAATACATGACCGGGTTTTCGCATGGCGCCTACGCAACATATCACATTTTCTGATATTGAACACAATGTTACGAAAATGACGACGACACTCCTTTAAAGCATGTAGAATAGTCGAATAGCGAGGAGGGCGCAGAGAAGCAGAGATGGGAAAATAATCTCAGCTGACGCGGTGGGCTCAATTTCACTTTCGGGCGATGTAATTGGTGGTGAAGTGACCGAGTTGTCGCTGGGTGATGGTGGAGCTGGGGTTGGCTAGAAAATTTGAGAAATTACCGTGGGATTAAATGAGAATAAAAAATAGTGGGCGGAGCGTAGAGTTGACACAGACAATAACAAAAAATGTCCCGAAAAAATTTTTTTGAGTGGTCACCTTAGTACAAGCTCCCAGAATGTTGTCCCTTAGATGCGTGCACAGTTGGTCTTCACGTTCCGTGCACGTGCACGATTCCAACGCCTGGAAACGTGAATTATCAATTTTTTCAAGGAAAAATTCTGGCAGGCGGTGGAGGAACGGACCTGTCCGTGCGGCGTCGCCATGGCGGCTGCTAACAATGCATGACATCTCGTCGAACATTCACCTCTGGCTGTTTCCGATTCGCATTCCGACACAAAAACACCCCATTGCGAATTGCACTAAATTTAAGCTGATCAAACATATTGGCTCAGAATCGATCAATAATGTCCGGATTCCAGTCCACTTCCGCCAAGCATGTTTTTACTTATTGCTAAGATATAATATTTTCCTCTGAAGGGGCAAACCGTCAATATACCGCGTCGTATAGCACCGCAGTTGAAGCCTACGTCGGGCTTTTTCATCCGAAGAAAAAATATTAGTTGTTGTTTACTATATATTAGAGATTAGGTTGCTGTGCCTCGAAAACTATAGCCTTTGTCGACTCTGATGCACTGTCGATACGTAGCGCGGGCCAATTTTTGAATGTCGGACCGCATTCCATATGTGGTTTCTTCTCCGGAAATTGCTATACTTTTTTTCTCTAATCTTTCAGTACTTTCTCCAGTAAACTTATTTCAGAAGAAGAAATCGGCGGTTGTCTAGGGTGTCCTCATTGCGTCCTTTCTTTTTGAATTTTTCCGTTTGTGAAGTTTTCATGTTTTCCAGGGAAAACGTGAAAACTTCGCACATATAAGTGTCATTTTTGACCACCACTCCCTTGGAGAGAATAGCTTGGACGAGTTTCGTTGCGGCATCTCTAAATATAGTATGATAGGATGTGAAAACAACGTGGAAGTGGCTAACATGGAAGCGGGGTCTAGAGGAAGCGGGGCGTGGCTACTGTTCTACGATTGGTTCATTCAGACGGCTTAGTCGCTCTTTGATATAAACTTTCCTTTTAAATTTGTTCATATATAATGTTCATATTTGTGCATGACATGCGAATTTACACGGATGGGGAGGCGGGGTTGGGGGGGGGGAGAGGTAGTGGGGGTGCAGAACGTTAAAGTATACCAATAGTGGAGCAGTGGCAACATCCACTGTTTCGATTGACGACACAACGTTCAGGCGATTTGTTTCACCGGATAATGTAGACTATCTCTACCCCGTTTTTACCTAAGTATTGTTGAAAATCTAGCCATTTGCACCCACAGTGGCTTTAAAGCCCGTAAATCGCATAAAATCTCACCTTATAACTTAGATCTGCATGAAAAAAACCATTGTAGCGTATGCATGAAGTTTGTACCAAAAGTTCAGTGCTTGTATCGGAAAGCTGAGGCCAGGGCGCAGCACCAGGTGGTCATTGACCACCAGGACTTAAAAGTGTTCTGCAGATTCAGGGGGCTTAGCACCAGTGTCCGGGGCGTAGCCAACCATCAGAGAGGCACGTCTGGAGGATCATCAAAATCGTGGCTGAAGATCACGGTCGTTCTACCATTTACTCCATCCCTACACTGCACTCTGGTGCGCTCCAGTGATAATCAGGTGTTGCTCAACCTGTAGGAGACGTATCATTTTGGAATTTTGATTGTAGATGCGCACTATTCCAACAAGTATCCCCCAAAGTGGCACACTTCGTTTCTGAGAAACCGTCTTCTTTTTGAAAAAACCGTCAATAATGGTCAAAAAGTGGTTTTTGACCACTATTTTTTTCCGCATTTCATGGTGTTGACAATGTATCGGAACACTTCCTCAAACGAGAGAAATTTCCTGGGAAAGTTCGGGGTTCGAGAGAAAAAACCACGCTCCAATGACAATTTCTTGTATCTGACGGGTCCTATAACAAATTTCAACGAGTTCTAGCGGGATCAAACAGTTCCGACTGAGATCGGTTTTTCGAGGATTTTAGCTTGGATTTGAGAGGTACGCATTTCTTGCTGAAACATCATTGGCCGTCTCACTAACGCTTATTTAAGTCACTTTTTAGTGCTATCTGCTTTTCCTGAAAGGACCCTAGTTCGTAGGTACTTAGTAGCCCATTTCGGAATCCGACTGGAGTTAGTACTCCCCAACCGACACTGACCACCTAGTGCTGCGCCCTGATTACGCTACAAAATGGATGCGATGTCCTTGTTCAGCATCTCAAAAAAAACCCTCTTCTAAGAAAAATCTGAAAAAAAATCCTTTCAGAGATCTTGGATCTGTGGGAGTTGAATAGTGTTGATAAATACTTAATGCATTCTTCTGAGCGCATCAGGACCATCGGGCAAAAATGATACACATATGTTAACATGATCTTGGATAATGATCAGAAACATGAATGCTTCGTTTCGATCCCCGGGGTTAGCATCGTGCACTTCCTTTGCCAGTTGGAAGCTCCCCCTCACGCTTTATTTCTTTCTCCAGGACCAATTACAACTAGCATTTATAGCTATCCATGTGCTGAAACCGCATAGCTTTGGGAAAGCGATACGAGATTGCAAATTTTTGCGACAGCGCTTGGCTGAGCACTGAAATGCGAGCATATGAAAACTTAGCTATAGCCATAGGCATCACATTACAACTTTTTACAGGTGGCTTTATATTATACCGTATACGTGCACTTTCTGGAGTGTAGCCCCTCAACTGGGCTATAAAAATCGTCCACGTCATGTCCCGAGGTTTTGTTGAGCTTGAGCAGGAGCGCTTATCCATAACAAGGTCTAGGATCCTTTCTCTCTTTCAGGAATTCTTTGAAAGACCTTTGATGGTGCCGGTGGTCTCACATAGTATAAAGATACCGCAGTAAATTTCAGCCTAGGAAGAATTCTCCTGGAATTTCAGGATATACCAATATTTCGTGTCCCTCCTATTCGCATATCCCAAAAATTTAGGTGATGATGGGCAACATGCCTCATTGAGATTACCCAGGGTAAACCTGTTGCTACCATCCTGCGAATTTACCCATCGTTAACACGCACGTCTGCACGTTTACCCTAGGTACTCTCAATGATAGCATCATCCAGAGCAATGATCCTGAGGACCTCGCTCCCTCCCCCGCGCACTCCTCACCCCCACCCCTTGCCCCACCATGTGAAATCCCGGGTTCCCCATCGCCTTCTCGGGGTTGGAGTGTTAGAGGGGGGCGATTTATTTGACCAGCCATCAACCAGCACCTAATGTGAAACACAATAGCCACCAGCACACACTATGTCGCACGCGAAGTTCCGGTTTTTATCGCTTCGCGAAAATGCGAAAATCGATATCGATTGTGGCCACCTGGGGATCTGTGCTCTGCTAAATATAATCAACTATAGGTCCCCGGAGGTGAGCATTTTTGACGGCGGGGGGGGGGGGCTGATTTGAACGCGATGCGAATTTGCACAGCACCAGCACCAGCACCACAGCAGTCAACGATGGTCAGCGGCGATGTATTTGCACAGCGGGTCGCAATTATTTTCGGAACCATACGAGTGATTTTCTTCGTTTCTCTGCGTCTCCACCCGTGAGGGCTGTATTTTTTACGGTCAATTAAGCGCGGCTTTCTGAACTGCGCCTGAAAGTAGGTCACTAGTAGAGTCCATTAAAAAATAATACATTTTCAACACTTCAGAGGTAAATTGCGTCTCTGTGTCGTGAAAATTATTCGAAGAGCTGCAGACTTCCCGAAAAAAAGTTGTATCCCATCAATCGATAATCGATTTACCTGCAAATCCGCTTCACAGGCCAGTTTAGCCAAACTGCAGTGAACAATAGGAGCCATTGGAAGAAAATGGCATAGTTTCAGTTCTTCTCGTCCAGGGATACATGAAGCGTCGGATCTGCAAAAGAAAATTCCTGAGTTGAATTCGACAAAAATCAATAAATCAATAACTATACTTCAACAGTGTTCGTCCCAGTTTGTTCTGGTAGACGTTCAGAACAGCGTTTCGACATTGTGGCTGGCAGGTACCGGTAGTGCTGAAACAATCAATCAATCAATAATCCATGCCCTTTTCGGATCCAATTCTGTATAATCAGTTTTTGAACAAAAATTGAAGTGAATAAATAAGGTCGAAATGACGAATCATCTGGTAGTTTAGGACAGAAATTGTGCAGCACACAAAAAGAAGGTACAGTACCCGAAAATTTAAATAATGCTACTTACTAGTAAGGATAACTGGCTTGCAGAACGGTACCAATTTTATTATTTTCGCCGTGCTAAAATAATTAACCAGTGAAAAATCTGGGCCTTCATGAATAGCGTTCGAGTTCTGTTTTCCTTACTTTCATGTACCGATCAGTATTTCATTATTTGTCTATTTTATTTGTTTATTTGTCTGCGTCTCTTTCAGAAATACTCCTTTTTAGTTTTACTTGAACGATTAAACATCATGGATCCTTTCCAAGGAAATTCTCAAAGCTTCTAGAAGCTCACAAGTTCTGTCATCCCAGGAAAAAATAAAGAATTTCAAGGGAAGAATAGGAAGTTTTTAATCCAGAAAAATGATCCAGAGATCTAAAGGATGCAGTGCTCTAGACCTTTCATTTCCACTCTTCACCTCCATTTCGCAAACTTTTTCAAAGCTCTTCACAGTCTCACGCTTCAGTCTGCATAATTTCTTTCCATTCAACAGCCCGTCTATCCCTTCTCCATCCAGGAAATTCGGATGAGTCGGCAATCCGCATGAATTAGGCGCTGAACGCATCGCGAAACCCTGAGAAGTTCCAAGCGGACAATTAGCGGATTTTCTGCATCGCTTGTCACACGCTCATATTTTCATGCGATAGAGGAGTCCGTATAAAGAAGTTCCTTCAAAACTCAGCGATCAAGGCTCAAAGTTAGCACGACAACTATCGCATTCCCTCCTTCTGAAGAACTCCTGGTGCAGGATAACGCTCCAGAGTAGAGCTACCCTTCCAATATTTGCATGTTTTCTGTAGATCACGTGGGAAAACTGATGATATTTCACGTCAATTTACAGAAAGTATTGGAGTTCTACATCTTAAATCCATGAATGATCAAAAAAGTGCGAATTCACACAATTTTCTAGTAGTGGAGTGGTTTCTCCAAATTTTTGAAGAGATATCCCAAATTGGAGGGAAAAATAAAGTGAACCACATAGGGATTCCCTAGACACCTATTTGCTTTGAAAAAAAAACTATGGCTATCCTCGGTTCCTGTAACTCTCGGGACTTTCCCTCACCCTACTACCCCATCCCCATCCGGGTACCGATGCATCCTCGCAGCCGAATTTTTCTCACCCTAATTCGTGAACCGATCCCCCCGGGCCGGACTAACACTTAGCACATCTTAAAGGCTTTTTCTCATACGACCAGCGTGCCGACGATTATCGTGGCGACAAATCGAATTGTAGCCAATTTATAGCCGGCGATTTGCTTGTAGACAGCCGTCGAGACGCGCGCACGCACACGCGTACGCCATCATAGGAACCAGATTAACAGGTCTCTAAAGATAAACAGCCCCTTTTAAGTGTTATTAGTGACCGGCACAATTGCTTCGTAGTGTGATGACGTGAGGATTCTGGATCGACGTCCATAGATTCCCGCTGGCCTAATTCTATCGCCTCACACCGCTACGGGTGTGACCTGTGCGATGGCAGTATTACAGTCTTAGCGCTCGGATAATCGCAGCGATTCGACAACAATTGTCAGCGTAACACACGCATCACCGACAATAGGCCACGCCCACTTCCGAAAATAGGGGTGGAAGTCATGGAATTTCAGCAGAAAAAAGTGAGGAGCATCAAAGCCAAAGGATTGATGGAGGTTGATCCTCTGCTACTCTACAAGTATTATAGGTTTCACCTGAAAAAAATCGCCGACACCAGAAATTTCCCAAGAATTTTCTGTATCCATCGCACTTTGAGGACCTAACTGAATCAGAAAAAATCCTGACAAAACCTTCTTTTATATGTCTATACCATATAATTCTTCAAATCATGCTAGGAAATTTATTTTCTGGAAAACTGCGATTTTTTTCCAAGCACCTGCCTTGAAAACCTTACCATTTACTACATGACCTACTAGTTTTTTTCCCCGTGAATTTCCTGGCTTCCAACCACCAAGCGATTTTCCATCCATGTTTCTTTTGGATTGAAAACGCAGAATACTCTCCAACACCCAGAAGTTTTCAATCTTAAACCCTCAAATGCACTTAATTGCCCTCAATAGAAAACCTGTTCTATGCAGGGTGTTTTCTCATGGCTCGGCTTCACCTTTTCCAAAATTCTGGTAAGGGCCTCAAAGAAAAGGCCTTAGGAGCCTCAGATTAGCTCGCTCCAGATTAACTCGAAAACTGCTTGGAATTCTTAGTTTTTCAATGAAAATCTCCACGCGCTGGCGAGTTTTGGGCCGCAGAACTCCTGGCTGCCTGGATTTTTTGTTACTCTATTTTTTATTTCTTACCTTTTATTACTTCGATACAGTCCAAGACTTAGGACCGATAGGACTTGGGAACGCAAGGATAGACACAGAAAATGACTAATGTTTTCTGGGAAAATTCAAAATTCAAAAAAAAATCCTCATTGATTGACGAACAGCCGCACTCCTGCGGCTAAAAACAATGGAAAACTGGGTGAATTTAAGAAAATCATAACCCAGGGGCAAAATCTGATTCTAATGGCTTTGTGATCCTAAAAACAATGTTAGCCTCAGAAATGGTTAAGAGTGTGGTCTTCTCAGTGCATCAGTGAACTGAAGTTCCTCATCGGCTCGGCAGCGGAATCGAACCTGCGACCTATTTCCCCGTAACGGCGCGCACTTGCAGTGCACCACTCCCGCTTCAGCTAGTGGCTCTGTGAAAAATCGAATAGATCGCGGCAAAAAAGAACCTTAGTAAGCTTAAGAATCCCTCGTGTGCTTGAACTTCATCCAGTTCACTTCGGTTTCCTCTGGTATCTAAGACAATTCATGTTCTTAGTGACTCTAAGAGTTCGCGTCCTATAAAAACACACAGCCATAGTCATTGAGGAAGTCCTTAAGTGCCTTAACCTGTTCACGTACCTACTCCAGAACTAGTTAGGTATGAAAACCGTGAAAGTAAAAGCGGCATCCATTTCGCCTCCAGCCTCCCCGACGCCACCTACTCGACCTTAATCTACCGTTACTGCGGGCTTTACCTGATGGCCCGCGCGCGCGCGTCCTTCGCGGCTCTCTACATATCCTGCGACGAGGAGTTATTGAGAACCGGATATCCTTAAGAGCTATTTTGCCGGAAATTCTGATTGATGCATGGGGATCCTGGCACGAAAACAAACATCTCTGCGATTTATCCGAGCAATATTTTGCAGGGGCACTTGAAAATTCAGCGTCACCACTGGGAAAACCAGTTTTTTGTGTGGAAAAACAGCGGTTTCGGGGGATATTCTGGCGAACTGCATAGTGCGTCGAAATCCCCTCGAAAAAAGTGCTTCAGAGGCTCGCTAGCGTTGTGCCCCTTAGGGCGTGACCAAACACTCATAAGTCACGATCGTTTAAGAGGGTACACTAGCCGGCGGACTGCGGCGACCGAGCTGCTGGCTACTCTACACATTCACGCCGCACCACTTCACCCTAGTGATAACAATGATTATCGATTTTTCTTGGAGGGAACTAGTTTTCCAAAGGGTTCTACTCCTGAGGGAAATCTCCGTCTCTGGGATAAAGTCATCAAAAGAAAAAAAAAACGATTTGCCCACAATTTCCAGATTTTCAGTCCACATCTGAAGCACCCCCCGCCCCCGCCCCCGTCTAAAGGTCGGGAGTCGCTACCGCAGGAGTGCGTGGAAATTTCTGGAAAACAGTGCTCCATAAGAAGTCAACACTCGATCCACCGCAATAGCCAAGTAAACAAGTCTCTGACGCACGTCAACGCAGCAAATCTACTTCATTCGAGATTACGAAATAAATCGCTGCGAGTGATCATGCAAGCTGAAGAGACGCAGACATATCAAGCAAGCCATACCAACCGACAACTACTTTTCTTCACATTATGGGGCGGATCCATTGGAAGGATGCGTAAACTCATACCTAAGGGTACCCTGCCTATGGGTAACGTCACGTATGGCAAAAATGTTGATGAATGCCAGTTGATGGGTAAATTTTGGGTACGCTTACCCATTTACCATGCATAACCTCGGTGAAGCATCCGGGCCATAGAGTTCTATAATTTTTGAGCCCACGAATTTTGCGCAAACTTGCACAATCTTTCAAATACCGTATTACCCGCAGGAAATAAAGCATTGTCCAGACTCAAACGATTCTGATTTGTTTGTTTGTTCATCGGGCTATTTCAACAAACCAACAAACACTCAGCAAGTTGTTTGTTTAATGGTTGAACTGCTAGTCAAACCAAAAATGCCTTGAGCAAGAAAAACAAGTTCGAAAACTGGTAGGTGGTTGACAGGTGGGGAATTCTTTGAAATTAGAAGAGTACTAGTGAACAACACAGGAATGTGCTAGACGAAATACATTGTAATTTTAAGGAAAATGCGCGAATTGTTTTGTAGTTAGCCTTTCTGTATTTCTAGGAGGTCTTTGGAGGATCCCAGGAATTTATTGGAAAAATATTGTAATTACAGAAAAATTGCTGAAAAAATTTGACCGTTTTATTTTGAATTTCGTGACAATTTCTCGGATGGTACTTCCAAGTAGGACGTACATAGTAGAGCTTCATCCCAGAGACTGCAACAACTTCAAAATAAGACACAGGTTTCTTTTAGAAAAAAATTGAAGGGAACTTGCACCTTACTCCTTCAATTACTGGAAAAGAGAAATGTTTTTCGTTAAATTCTACATGGCGGATTTCATTCTATTTTATTTATTTACCGCACTTGAAGGTGCGCTAATTACAGGGTGGTAATTACCATCTGCTAAACCTATGAAGCGAATCATGTCAATTAATTAAAAAAAAGAAATGCTAAAATAGAAACGCTAAAATACAGCCATGGATGCCTACTGACAGATCCATAGAGAGTTAAGTGCCAGGAAAAATGTTACTTAATTGAGTGTACTCGGTAAGTAGTTCACAAGCCAAAGACCTTTTCTTTTCGATTATTTTCCTACAAATTCGTTGGAACATCAATTTTTGGGAGCAGTGACCGTGTTTGCGGACATAGTCCTCCAATCAGAAATGATGACATGTCCCAGCTTAATCCGCTGATTAAGCCGGCAAATAAAGGTGAATTTGATCGCACATTACAACAAGTTTCATGAATAACGGCATATCTGCATAACTGTGCAGCATTTGCGGACGATCCATAAATACATGTAAGGAAATTCTAAAGAAACTTGCGCTTCAGTTTAATTACTAAAAAGTGCACAATTTTTGATCATCGTTATTGCATCCAGATAATCCAGTGAAGCGATACATAGGTAGCAGAGGCCATGCATTTAGTATTACTGTATATACCGTAGAAAGTAAAAAGTACCGTAACAGCCTTACCAAGCAGCCATCAACGGCGCCAACCGATTCGAACACTCCAAATCGTTCTCACATGCTGTCATAGCCGTCTGGCACTCTCCTGTGACGTTTGGCTCTTGGCCAGCGACCAAATACAGTAATCCATACAGTAACAGTGACGAGTATAGTCGATCCATGACGTGCACGCGGTCGTCTGGAAAAAGTTCAACGAGTGAAACACCTGTAAGCGCGGACCTTTAGAGGATGAGAGGTGGACAAATACAGAAAAAACGACGACGGCAAAAAACATCCGCTATACACTGGCTAGCACTCATTGTGTACATCATCGTCGCCGACGTCGCACGGCGATTTTCCTAGCCGGTGGGCGTGGCCGCGCGCAATAGGCCACGCCCCCTGCGCAACGCTGCTGCCTGGGAAAAACAAAGAGTCGAAGACGATGAACAAGCACACCTATCACGAACACACCGTCGAAGAGGTGTCAAAGTGCGCAGATTAGACGGAGGTGAACAGGTCCATGAGGTCAGGGAGGGGGGGGGATCCATTTAAAATGGCAGGGACGTAGATGAGTGGCAAATTTGGATGGAAGAGTATGGAAGATCCCTGGAACGCTTTGCCTTGGCTTGCGAAAGCGTGCCCGAGTCGAAAAAAACACACAAAGAAGCTGCATCTTTCCAGGAATTTGAACAAATCCTGACTTTCTCACTTGTGTAATTGGATTTTCCCATCATTTTTTCCTGCTTTCCTTTCTTTATTCCCTCGTTCTGATTGAATTCCGCTTGAAATTGCACAATGTCACTGCCATAATCACTTTTCTTGCAGGATTCTAGTATGAAAGGCGAATCGACTGCGCTTCTGCGAGATTCTGCAAAATGTCCATGGACTTCCCACTAATATCGCAGCCGGGAATTTCTGGTTTTTCATGGATGAAAAAAAATCGGTACTGGTCAAATCCATGTCAAACGGAATTCCTATGTCCTTGAAAGGAGAGAGTACGATAGGTCTGTGAAATCATGACGACCTCTGGAAAAATATAATAGAGGAAGAATGGGAACTATATTTGTGAAAGAATGAAATAGCTCATTTCATACTGCCCCGAGTTGGACGAGTTGTCCTGGACTTTAAGCGCGTTATACTGTCCTGTGCAAAGTATAATAGGCAGTAGACCACTTGCCCCAATGCTGCACGGAACCCCCAATCCACCACCCCTTGAAAAAAAAATCCCCTACTATGACAAGATTTTGCCACGGAAACAAAGGAACGACCGCGTGTTTGTGGCAGATGTCCGTAAACGTAAGGACTTCCGAATGACAGCATAAAAGACTGTTAGATCTAAGTAAGCGCACGGACTAATGATGGGTGTATTCGGCTCAAGTGGGCGTGGCATTTTACTCTGTTGACACGATTCATTTGAAAAATCTTTGTCTATCAGTGAACAGACCCTAGTCCTGCGTGAGCTGGGTTGGGGTGAATTTATAGCGAGGGGGGGGGGGGAGACTGTACTGCTATAAACTATTGAACAGTAAAAAGCCAGAGTGAAATTGAGGTTTCGAGATGTCGTGGAAAACTCGCATTTTTCCCACGAGCTACGAAAAATTCGAATTTTCGATTGAAATAAAAGCCAAATTCGTAAATCCAGTGAAGTTTTTAGATATAACTGGGTTCCTTCTCCAGAGAAGAAGGACAACTTTCTGGAAAAATGAAGACCCTCAATCGTCACTATACAGACACACTCTTTTTGTGGGCGGAGCTTAATTGCGCTTCTTATGGGAGAACAGTGCAGCTAAGAGATTCCTGGGAGATCTTTCCGCAGTCGAAGGAACGCCTACAACCACAAGCAATGATTTGACGGCGATGACAAAAGATCGCGTGTTTGTGGCAGATGTCCATAGATTGTAAGAGAGCTGAGCTTGACAGGATAAATGGCGGGCAGATCTGGTGCATAGCAGTTCAGAGGGGGCGTGGCTTACGTTTTACTTTGTCGCGAACTCCTTAAACTCATCAATGCTCCTATTTCTAACAATAGAATCATGTGTTCGCATCCTAATGCCTCTTAGAGACATACAGATGCCATCCACTTTGTAAAGAAAATTTTACTTTGTATAAATCCGGACATCTAGCACAAGACAGTGATGCCAATGTATAGCGTGGATTTGATGCATTTGCAAGGATAAACGCCCTAAGAACACTAATACCAGCTAGCAAAAGTACGAACGTGGAAGTGCAAACATGTCCGCTCATGTTAAAGAGAACATTAATTAAACGCACAACATACGTACGCGACACGCATCCGAGTGATGCTCCACTAAGCTCCGCCTACTCAGGGTCTCTGTGTCAATCACAATGACATGTTCAATTTTAATAGAGGCATTCGTTGGATGTTCGCCTGCAGTGTGGCCGCGGAAAAAAGTGGCCCGCGCAGATGATTCTGGATCATTTGAAGAGGTCCGCGGCCAGTTTTAGACAATCGGCCGCTTTTTGTCGCCTCTATGATTCAGTGCTGAACGGTCTCTCGAGATTGCGCGCTTTTTCACCTGAGGGAGGAGAGACAACTCGTCCAAAATGGAGATAGGTGGAGGATAGAGGTGCTTAACAGCTGTAAACCACAACGTAACCAGCTGCTAACCAGCAGTTTCTTACCTGACCATTAAAAAACTCTAAAATCATACCCAAACCTAAGCCGAACGACAACACGCCAAGTAAACTTACAACAACCGGTCAGTGCTAACCGGCAGTCACGCAACCGTCTGCGTTAGGCACGGCGAATGTTGACTAACCGTTGAAGTTACGGTATTTGTGTAAACCATGACATATAGTAGCCTAGCAAACTGACTAGTTCTCATATGTACTATATTATTGCAAACAGCTCGTATTACTGTATACAGAAGATGACAGTGAGCCGGTTCCCAGCGAATTACGCACGCATGTGGACAGCAACTCAATTTATGGAATCATGAAAAAGCCATTATGAGACAATTTTTCTAAATTAAACCCAAGAATGGCGAAGTTCTTAGGCGGATTTGATACTTTTCCACCATATCGTCGAGATGACGACGTCAATGAAGACAGAAGAGTCATTCACACTTAGTGGATCTAGTCTGGATTGAGGCGTTGTACTGTCGTTTTTAGGAAAAATTCCATTCTACACGAAACGACTAATCCCATTTTACCGCTCTAGTCTGAGTAATACTCACATCAATGAGTTTTGTGCAATTTTCTGGATGTGGTTGCTAACTGGGAGCAATTATTAGATTGTCCAATGAGGAAAGCTCGTTTTGGGTGGGTCAGTATCATTTTCAATCGGGAATATATCAGTGATTACTGTGCATCAGTTACCCTCCCTTCTCTGACGCATGAAGCGAGAATCCTCTTGAAGGGCGTCGATGCCATGCAAGTTGAGACAGCTCACACGACATAATACGCAGTTTTTCGAGTTTTTTTTTCATCAAGAGAAGAGTATCAGAGAGGAACAAGAGCGGTCTTTATAGTGTCAAACAGCACATACAGACAGAACCTCCGCCCCAGGATCTGAAGATGAGGACGATCAATATATCAATTCGCAAGTGCATTTTCGTTCAGTTGTTCAAGCTCCCAGGCATAATTTTCGGGAAGCCAATTTTTGTCTAATGTAGCTGAGCGGGAGAGTAGACGCATTGCTAATGCGTGGCATGAAGGACGGTGGACATGTTCCACGATTTCTCCTCGTTTAAAGCCCAGTAAGGCAAGGGGCAAGGCCTAACACTAGAGTAAACAAAACATTAACATGTAAAGTACATTGCAATCATTACTTATAACATTTAAATGCAGTGCTCAGTAAAAGAGAATGAGTAGGGATAGTGGTTAAGCTGGTGCACGGTCCTAGAACACATAATTTTTTTTGCAGAATGATATCCTTGAAATAACTTGACATTATATTTAACTGAGCCTGGATGTGTCAATGCAAGGATGGGTAATTTCATATTCATGGGTAGCAGCCGGTTGTAGACATCACAACAGCGCGTAAACAACAGGTAAACATGTTGATGAGTGGAGAGAAAGGGTAAATTTGGATGCATTAACACGTTTACCATGGGTAATTTTAACTGTGCATCTGGTCTGTGGATCAATTCCAGAGGGGAGTGATGGAAAGATACGAGAGCATAGAACAATTCCATTTTTTTCGGATGAAGGGGGTGGAGGAAGCGAGGGCTGAATAAATCGTTCTAAGACCAGTTTAGAAGTAGTTTCTAGTGAAATTAATCAACAAATCCAAGAACAATCAAAAGGATGAGCGGGAACAACTAAAACACGTCTGCTCCAGTGCGCGGCGTCAACTGAGACTAAGACGCGGACCAAATAATTGCGCTGGCCACCAAATTAATCCCAACAACGACAAGAGCAAATACGTGAACAAAGGTGGCGAAAAACAGCTGTGAGTCACTGGGAAGAAATGTGAGCACAATCAAAAACCAGCAAAAATACCACGAACAACGTTGATCTTTTTTGAAGAATCGATTTTTTGGAAGTAAAATGGAAATATAGGCAGGACTCCAAGTAAGATGTATTAAAATAAATAACTTTGTTAAAAGAGACTTACATGATTGTCACCCCATTTCATAGAGGTCTTAGTGATTGATTTCTGTGACATAGAGCATAACATTTACTCATATTTATACCAGCTTTATATACCAAACCTATTTAATTTAACTGACTTTCGAAAATGGCAAAACTAACAGGTTCAATGATTAGAAGTGAGGTCAGAACTTGTTGATACCTCGAAAAATTCACTGAATTCATTCCAGACGTTCCTTAACAGGGATCACAGAATAGCTCACTTTATTAAATCTTGTTAAAAAATATTACATTATTTTGTAGAAGCCAAGCAAACTTAGAGCATCTGTTTTTAAATATTTCCTGCTTCAGCGGGCGTATAGTATACGCAGAAGATGTGAACCGTGGTTCTTGGTCGTGTGGTGACACGTTGGTCAGGTCCTCCCGCAGCCCAAAGAAATTGCACGGAAACCACGCCTCCTCTCCCCCCCCCCCCCCAGCCTTTCTAGCTATAAATCACCATTCAATAAGCTTGCTACATCGAGTCCATTTTTTGCAAAAAATTTTCAAGCATCTAATTATAAGCAATACTCCTCTAATTATGGAAAAAACGTGGTAGCCAAAGTAGACAATGCTGACAAGAATTTAATAGACGGCTAACCACGTTCTTTAGAAAATTACTGGGCACATAAGGATTGAATTACTAGACATAACTAGCAAGCAAGCGTAGTGCAGCAAAAAAGAGATATCTGGAGCAGTAATTCAGTACAAAGTACAAAAGTGCCTTCCACACTCTGGGCGATGGGCGTGGCCTAGCTGCAACTTCTCAGCTCGGCTGCAGTACCTCTCCACCCAATCACCACTATCCGTGGGATGCATCGTTATCGAGAACCAACCCATGTTGCCCTTTGCAATATTTATTATGTGATTAAAACGGGAATTATTTCATAAATTTTTCTTGGATCGGTTGGAGTAATATTGTACTTTTGATTATATGTATATTCACTCAATGTAAAGTGATGTTGTATAATATTATTTCACGACTCGACTAAGAATGTAGCCGCATACTTTTTCAGCATAAAAAAGTATAAAATGTGATCAAGCTAACTTAATTTTATTCCATGGAACACAGCTGCAGGAGTTTGCGGAATAACATGCTCAGAAATGTGACCTAACCGGATAATAAGGGTGGATTACTTGGGTAAACCAGCGTTTCAATAGGAAGTACTCTAGAAGCAGTCGATAGCCTGTTTTCGTTGTTCTTTTCATTTGCCGCGTAACTCTAGTCGGGATATGAATTTAATGCTTATTGATTGAGACAGTATCATCACCGAAAAAGGATCGCCTATGAGAGGTCGTAAAATAGGATCTTTCCCCCCGTAACCATGATGAAAAATTCTGAAAAAGAGGGTAAATCGTCAAGGATTTGTCAAGAGTAACCTGGTTGGGTAGGACTGTAGTGTTTGTTCCCATGCTTATTCATCGGAAGCAGCACAATAGTGACACTTTGGCTGTTTAAATGTTGAATTGAGGCATAGTACGGGTGGAACCGTGGCGCAGACACGGGGTAAGTGAACCCTAAACCGGCAAAAAAGAAAACTATAATTGGTGGTCAAACAAGAGAATTCCTCCTTATTTTTTGACCAGATTTCAAAGGATTTGGGTAGATTACACCACAGATCCCCACCTGGACCTTCTCCAGAACAAGAGCCAACCAGGAAAGGATTAGCAAGCTTGGAATTAGCTGCACGAATGAAGAATACCAACAAAAACAAGAACTAAGGAAGAGGAAGAACGAAAGCCGGCGTCAACCTCTTATACTTTCACCTCGACGTCAATTATATGAGCTAGTCTGTAGCTTCAGAGGGACACACCGGTAATTTACCGGGCGCTCGGTCTCACCTCGTCAACGCACGCGCGCTATACTGGGCAGCCGGTGCTCTTCAAGGGGATTGATCTCGACCTGTCGACCAACACGCCGCTGGAACTCTCACTTTGACGAGGCGCAAACTGGTCGGACACGCTGAACCCAGGAAAAGGGATAGCGTTGGGTGGGGCAGAGGGGCTTCAGAGAGGCGGCTAGTGAGGTAAAAAGTAGCTCTCAAACAAGGGAATAGCAAAATTTGGGAGCTCAAAATTCTAATGCTCGAGACGAAAAAAGCCAGTGTGGAGTAATAAAAATTACCTAGTTGTCGCTGAAACATGCAATGATTCTATTTTTACATCTACATGACTTTCGCCATTTGTAAATAAATTACAAGCTATAGGAGATTTCACTACCCTGGACCCGCTCGCACGCGCTGCACCACTTGCGCTTTAGCACCCTGACTGTCTGCGCATCGGCAAATTGCACACATCGTCGTTACAACGTTATTGATCGCTCGCTTGCATTGGAGCGAGCGGGTCTACACCACTGGAGTTCCTTATACTTCGCTTACAACTACAGTGTCAGTAATATTTGTAACTGGTTTTGATCCTGATCAGAAAATACCTCGATCCCACGATTACTACACATATACATATGCCATAGTTAGTAAATCATCATTACATCACAGGCATGGAATTATGATGGCAGCAGTAATTCTGAAAGCTTTTAGATTCATCCGATGACACCGCGTCGCGACAGCTCAGCGGCACAGTCGCGATGCGGTTTTGTTATCTTACCCTTTCATTTGAACACGTCCTTGCAGGTCCCAAATAAATTCTGACAGGCTCTAACGGCTTTTTAACATCCTAACTCGTTAGAATCCACATGATACCTGTTAAGTCGTGTCATAATCGTAAAGAAACGAAAAGTGGTGCGAACTGTCATAGCAATTACAGTGTGTGTATGTGTGGTAGAAGTATTCAGTTGAATCATTCCCTATGAGAATTTATGGATGACAAACTTAGAAGAAACTTCAAAACGAGAAAAATCAATAAAATAAAATAAAATAAATTTATTATGCCCTTGCCGTTAAAAGTTGAATATTTCAAGGTCCCCGGAAGTGTTCCTGGACCATGGATCCGATATGGTAACAAGTAACACGCTGAGGCTGCGAATGGAAAATGGAAAATACGGCGCGACTTGCGGTTAGGTTAGGCGCGGCATACGCGCAGTCTTGAACCATGTACACCGCTTGCTTGCATATGTATGTAGGTCTCGTTCTTACTCTATTTGTCACATGGATGCAAGCATTTCTATCCTGATTGGTCAACGTCAACCCATCAGAAACAACCAGTCAGCCCACCGCTAGCTAACGGCTGAGTCACCATTACCAATTATATGTAAATGAATTATAGTTGTTTGATACAGCCACTGAAGCATAAGTAAATAATGACTTTCAAACACAAATTAGTAGCAGAAAGAAGAGGTATAGGAGAAAAAAATGAAAATCGGATGAAGGACGAATATCTAAGGGATGGGAATTTCTCATATCTTTCCAGAAGTACACCCCGGCACAATAGCGAATTAGCCCGGAAAGAAGTGGTCGTCGTATGATTTATGGGTCCTGGATCACCTAGGGCCATAGATCAAACAAGAATCGAAACCGGCCGCATATTCTCTGCCGTTCGGATGTGTAGATAGAGGAAAAAGCGGATTGCCTTGCCTGGCGTTGAAGTGCCGTCGCCGGTGAAGGGTCGCAATTACACCCATCGAATGATCTGACTGAAATCTCCGGCCGGATAACTGTGCCGCAGCGACGTTTTATTCAACCCAGATCGATAGCTATAGACCCACATAATCAAATAGCACAGTTTGTTTGCCGTTCATTCGCTTGAATGGGGCACATCGGGAACTGGGAGAAGGTCGCCGAACGCTTGAGAGTACAGTTAGCGACCTGCATCACTGGGTGAAGAAGGTGCTGCGGCGTTCGTGGTTCATAGTTCGACGTGGATTTGATAGATATCGATCCAACTCGGCAATTTTTCGGACAGGTTGTTCACTAATCGCAAAATTTTCCAATGCACTGAATATTCCTTCGAAAGCGTCAGAGTGACACGTTAATTGGATGTTTCCGGAAGAATCTGCACTTAACACGTATTAACCTGAGAATTTTGGAGAGAGAGAGAGAGAGAGAGAGAGGGGGGGGGGGGGGAAAGAGAGAGAGGTAGGGAGAACGTGTGAGACTCAGATAAAGGCACGCCTGGCCAGACGGATCTTTTTTTTTATTTATTACATAAAATAATATTTTGTACTTCTTTCTTGTAATGCATGAACGTCCTTGTAATGTTATGTAATGTAATAAACAATGAGTTCTCGTAATGCATGAATAAAATAAATAAATAAACAAAACAACATTTTTTTAGTTTTTTTTTTAGAAAAAAAAATAGTCGACCAAGTTCTCATGAAGGCCGGCGTTGTGAGGCAGCTAGAATAACAAGGTAAACATGCGAGAATATATACATACGCACACATACAGACTAAGTGGTTCAAGGGTCAATGATACCCTGAAGAATTTTTCGAATAATTGGAAGTATAAAACAAAAAATGAGGGGAGAATGGGAGTAGAAAACAAAAATTCGGCTTTTTTTCTCAAAGCTGATTAAAAGTTGCTGGAGATCACATGAAACTTTAGGAGCGGAATAACATTCCCACTAAAAGTCTTGCATTATTCCGGAAGTATAGCTTTCAATCACAGTTTGTTACTTCATTATTGGACAATGTTAAGCGATTCAAACGAATATACAGCTGAATATCAGCAAGGACCACCCGACGGCACAAGGACCGGCCGACATTTAAACCTTTGGAGGTCGATTTCTTCAAGTTGGTGAGGCGAGGAGTATGAAAGGCAACATAATTACAGGGAAAAAGTAAGCAAACAGAGAACGCATAGCTTCAGAAAACAGTTTTTGGACGAGCTTTCTTAGAATGCACTTTGATTGAGGTGGGAATATCAAGATGTAAACGTTCACTTAGTAGAAGAACATTGCTCAGCAAGAATTCGCTTTCTCAACGTTTTTGATTTGGCACAGTGGAGAAATGAGCAAGGCCAATCACATATGTAATATATTATGTGATGTTCTGTTCATTTTTATTCATTACTTTGTATTAATAATAATGGTAATTCCTAAGTTTCAGGTTTTCAATGTAGTAAATTTTGCGGTAGAAATTTTACGATAGAAATTCACAGGCGCTGAGAAAGTCCTCTCTGAGTTTCCAACACAATTAAAATCTCTTTGAAGAAAGAAACGTATCCAAAAAAATAATTGTATCCTAGTGATCCAGACGGAACATGTGTAAATTGATCATCGCAGCAAACTCTATTTCCTTTTTTTTTACTTCTCAGAAGTAAGGACCACTTCCTCTGCATGCATCACCCTGTTTCGTTTTACCGGTGTCTGTTTCAAATGGGATGATAGCTGATTATTTGTGCACATTTCCTGACTGCCTACTCAAATTCTTTCATTTCCCATTATCTTCTCTAGTTCTCTTTTCCATGCCTTTCTAGCTATCTTCGTCAATGAAATGGAATCACAACTATTGCTTCATCATTTATGCATTTCCAGCGCATTTGGACGACAGCAGGTAAAAAAAAAGAAACATGCGTACAGAACTGCTTGAGACTATCATCTTTAAATTGTCTTCCTGCCCTTCCCTAATTTATTGACCATTCGGTTCGAAATATCAAGCAAAACGAGCAAATCACTAGGTAATTCTCTTCCAAGTGAATGAATGAAATTATGAAAAAATTTTTGAGCATTCTGATACTTGACTGTCCCTGAAGTATAGTAGGGTAACTCAGACAGTGCGTCTGAGAGTTTGTCTTCAATTATGGCTACAGCGTGGTATATCTTTGTAGATTCTAGTAATCATGCCGTGATTATTTCCACTTTGATATTTTCCTACTGTCGCGTATAGGGCAATTTATACTGGGTGCGTGCGACTGGCGCGCGTGCGTCTATATGATGAAGAATGAGGCCCAGTCGCACCGCACTCGCAGCTCAGACGCACGCGTTTAGGGCCTCGCGACGGCCGCGCGTCCTTTTCATTGAGGATGTGCAAGCCGCATTGACCGATCTTTTTGGAAAATTCCTTGCAAATGGATGCGTGCGACTGATGTGCGACTGACGCACGCAGCTAGTATAAATTGCGCTTATGTACTATATTCATTCTGTGGCCTACTCCCACTGATGGAACCAGCTGACCGAAGCCGCAATTGAAGACGAATTCAGAGACTCACACTCTGAGCTACCTGGCATAATATTCGGAGGCGCCGAGTCGCGATATTCGAATATTCGATTAGTCTCATTTTTACGAGAGAATGAAGGCTCACACATTGTTGCGTGTTCAATTTTTTTCGAAATTCCGAAAGTATCAATGTTATATAACGTCGCTATATGGAATATTTATGGAAGAATATCACTATTTATAATATTTGCAGATTTCTATTCCATGTTTTTTCTCCACGGATTGTCAACATTCGACACAAGCCTTCTCCTAGCTGGGGGAATCTTTGAAATCAGGAACATCTACCATTCAAGCAGAAGAATATGTGAATAGATCGTAGTTAATGGATGGCGGTTAAAAGTGTAACAGTTACAGTTACTGTAGGAGCTGAACTTTCTTTGGGAACCCCATCATAACTACAAAATAAACATACGTAAGTGGTAAACTAGTTCTCGGTTTTGAGCCTCAAATATTTTCCCCGCGTTCTGTCAGCAGGTTCGACAACTGGTCCTTTTATGCCAGAGATCCGTTCGATGTGTGAGTCAAAAAGCAAACAATCACAAAATGAGTTGTCGTCGGTAGCGGACGTTCGGCTGAACGCCCGAACTGTGAGACATTGGTTATATGGTCGCAAGGAATCGTGGAAGCGATTGTGACGTACTAGACAGCAATGACGGGAAAAACGAAAAGCATTTATTGAAACAGTTGAAGTGGCTGTTTTTCTAATTCGTTTAATAATATGCTATCTTTTACGTATGATGACATGTCCTGTGGTTTTGTTGGACTCGAACGTTGCGTCTCTTGCACTATAAGTTTCTCCGATTCGTCTTCCCTACAATGATCGGAAGTGATTCTAAAACTAATCAGTTTGGGCACCAGTAATAATATTTTTTTAAAATTTCTTAATAAACGTCATCATAATAAAATTCGCTTTGGTTGGATCGTTTTCACATTAGATATAAAGAAAAGTTCTTGTCCAGGAACATAGGCCGCACCCTATATGAGGAGCAGTATAGGCACCCTTTCGCTCTTTCGTAAGGATATGGGCTGTTTTGGTGACATACAGGCATATGTTCACACGAAAACGTACGCTGTGATAAATTATGACATAGAGTGTACGGGAATGGCGGTGGCCCACCTGCGGCCTCAAGAAGGACGCAGCGCGACCTCGCCGCGCGCGCCGGGATCTGTGTCGTCGCCGCTGGAATGCTATTTCTGGGGTCTTTTCTTCTCGATTTGCTCGAAAATCTTTAAAATAGCGTAGAAAAGCCGCTGGAAATTACATAACAGCAGCAGAATACATAGGTTACGGCGCGCGCGGCGCGGTTGCGCGGCGTTCTTCTTGAGGCCGCGGATGGCCACCGCCATTGACGTCCACTGTAGTTTGTATGGTACCATGTAATAACTCAAACTTTTAGGTTATTTTTCAGCTCTCTTCCACTGCTTTCGAAATTTACGGTTCCACCAATGGAGCAGGGGTGAGCCTTCCCAGACTAGTGGAGAAAACATCAGGATAAGGGCCCACTGATGGAGAAGCGGTGCGCCCTGGCGCAATGGCCCGGGTATACAAAGGCTCCACTGGTGGAAAAACGGAAGGGGGTACCCACACAACTGTTGAGAGAACCTCATGCGATCATGCGACAGGTTTTCGAATGTGGAAGGTATTTTCAAAAGTGTTAAAATTAGTACAAGCTCCACGCGGTCAGTCCACATATTTTGGAAAACTGCTTCAGCTCCTAGGGTGACGGAGGAATGAGGAGTGGCAACACAAAATGTAAACAATGTAGTCTTTTTTTTGTGAAAATTCCAGAAAAAAAAAACAGAAATTCCGAAGTGGATGCCGAAAGCATGGTGATTTCGAGACGAGTAGCATCGCAGAACGCGTACAGTTCTCAAATGGTCTCCTGCTATACTCCTCGATTGCTACAACGATTTTGGTACGTATCGATTGATGGTCGACGACGGCGGCGCGCCAACGACGCGCTCCCCAGAATCAATACGTAGCAAAACCAGTACAGCCGCGGACGTAGCGACCTAAAACGCTATTGTCCTCAAAGACTATAGCATTAGCTTTTAGAGAGCTGGAACGCAAACCTATAAAAGCCGGAAAATGGAAATTAGAGAACAAAATTTAGTCAAATCGAACGCTCAAGGCTGACTTACAAAGTGCCCTGAAGTTCTTTAAATCCTTTGTTATCCTTCAATCCATAAGGTACTGCAACTAAGGGTGAAACGTTCGGGCTTGGTTGATGCTCGTGCTTCTTTTTTGCATCTTTCTGAAAGGAGAAAACGTGAAAACACATTGCTCCGATCGTTTCAAGCACGCTTCGCAAAGTTATCACCTCTGCTGCCGACGGTCGAAGCACTTTGCCCAATGCATTTTTTTCAATCTCACCATAAAGACTTGGCAACCGTTCCGGTCTCATCTCATCCGATTCCATTTCAAAATCATCAATTTTAACACCTCGTCTGTGTCCCTAAGAAAACATGTAAAGGTTTTACGCGCAATCGGCGGAAAATTTTCGAGCGCGCCCAGCATGGGGCGCGTGCGCGGCGCGGCCCTCTTGTGGCAGCGGTCCCCCGTCGTTCGTCAGATTTTTGGCCCAGGTGAGTGTTTTCCTTCATTTTTTTCTTTGATTGAAGTTTATCTGAAGGTATGAGGTCTGTGGCTGGCCGATGTCGACCGGACGGCCCCACATGCCTCATAAAAGCAATGAAAGCAAGCATTTGGGGCATGCACGAGGAAAACGTGCAAAATATGAGGCATGCGGGGCCGTCCAGTTGATATCGGTTAGCCCCAGGCCCTCACAGCTTCAGATAAAATTCGGTTAAAGAAAAAATGGAAGAAAAACACTCACCTGGACCAAGAGTCTGACGAACGACTCGGGACCGCTGCCACAAGAGCCGCGCCGCGCAAGCGCCGCATGCTGGGCGCGCTTGGAAATTTTCTGCCGATTGCGCATAAGGACTTCAACTGCTCCTTTTTCTCAATCATAGCTGCATAATTCACGTAATCCGAGATAAAGTTGCTGCATGCTAAACTTGAGTAATGCAACGTCTATTCCCTATTCCCATATTTTAGGCTATAAACTTGTTTATAGTAAGTACTTACACAAGGCACAACCAGCAAGAATGCAACCACCGAAGCGAAGACGAATACTGGTATATAGGTGATCATGCAAATCGTTGAAAATGGAAGTGCAACCTAAGTGATAAATAGAACCATTTGACACACAGTCCTCCAAGACTCAAGCGTTACTCGTGAGAGGACCATAGATATTATAAATATTACGGATGCAAAAAGTTTGGTGATGTCTCCATTTCTGTCCTTTTCCTTTCATACAGTGGGCGTCAACGGAAGTGCACTTTTCGCGGATTCGTAAAGCACGCGAGGCGGTCCTGCCGCTCGGAATCGGTGACGTAATCACGAAGCAGGGTTTTCTAGACAATTTTTTGTACTACTCGATGTCAACTATCGAGAGAACCCCATGGCTTGGTATAACAACGGCAATTCCAGCACGAGCGGCGCGGTCGCGATGCGTGCCTCAGTAGTCCGCGAAAACGCCACCACATCGACGCTCACTCTACATAGTGGCCATGAACGGTTGTGAGCCGCTAGCATGTACAAAACAAGTGCGGTGTCCTACCCTGGTTTGCCGCAACGCGCGACCGACATCAAAAGCGTCATTTTCGATCAATAACCTAACCCTCTGCCCTAGGCTGGCAGCACCGCTTGTGATGCTGTTCGTGGTACAGCCTCCAAGTCCTAAGATGACTAAGTTCTAAGCATTTACTTCCACATACGTCTAGTTTCCTGAGAAATACATCCTTCTGATGGCCTAATGTAGGCTTCGACCGCAAATGACTCTCCCGGTGGAAGTTCGGAAACTGCAAACGCCGTGGTAAATTGGAAGGAATATACGTAACTGCAGACGCCTACTGCTAACCCCATCTCCATATGGTCTGCCAGATTTAGCGATTGATATGAGCGTTCGGAATGCAATCAGCATATTTCTAGCAGCATAGTCTCCGCTGGTTTCCAAGTCGAACCTGAAAACTCAAATGTGTTCCGTTTGGGAAGCTCGGGAATCACATTGTTCTTGACTTGGTGAAATCACACCACCACTGCATAGAAGGGCTACAAAACTCTTCCATAAAGCACTACTATTCTGCCTAGGTATCCCTGCTGAATAATGAATCGACATGAATCGAGATGGACTCTAGGGTTCTACAATGAAGTGGTGTTCCAGCGTAATGGCTGCTTGATGTCTTCACGTGTACACTCTTCCCCTCCCTTTCCCTCTTCACATTCTTTCCTCTCTTTTTCCACCCTGACACCTTGTAAACAACTGCTCGCCCATGGTTCACGATTATTCGTGATCCTGAATGGCGTACATACTCATCTCCGCAGGTAGGAAGTGGTTTTGCATTCATAGCGATTCCCAGCGTTGTCGCTACTTAGCCCACATATTCTCGATCAATCTGCAATCAATGCTTGTGTTACGGATATTTGGAAACCAAAAAGCGAGCAGCAACAATTGCAGTCGGTATTCTTCTGTTTTATGCTCTGACGACCCTGTTTACGTGACACGTTTCACTCTGACAAGGGAAGTGCACGAAATTAAGCTGCGCTTTCGGAACGAGACATATATGGTTGGAAAGCTTATCTCAAATGATGTTACAGATTATATTTGAAATTCGCTAGATGGTTAATACGAGCTCAAAATTCCATTTCCTGCCATATTGACATAGACCTCCCTCAATCATGGCTGGGCAGCTGGATAGCCGAGTGGATAGTGATTCTTTGACTCATAGGATGAAGCCTACTAAGCTGTTTGATAAAGGCTTGGCCCAATTCTTTTTAAAATTGGTCACTCTCACAGCCTGAACAAAAACAGGTGAGAAAGTGACCGAATAGATTATATGGCACATCAAAATACTTGGTCTTTGCAGCGACATTGCACTAACACCCAGTATAGAGCAATTTTCCATTATTTTCAAAGCAGCACTCGTAGCTATTGCTCATTTACCTCCTGATCAGTTCCGCACTCTGTCAAATATTAGCTATTAAAATTCGCAAAAGTTCAGTGGGGGACAGGATGCAAACCCTCGACTTCCATCCTATGTGCAAACATCACTATCCACTCGGCTATTCAGCCGCGAAACCTTGATTGAGGGAGCTATATGTTAATATGGCAGGAAATGGAATTTTGAGCTTGTATTAACCATTTAGCAAATTCCAAATATAATCTGTAACATCATTTGAGATAAGCTTTCCAACCATATATGTCTCGTCTCCAAAGCGCAGCTTAATTTCATGCATTTCTCTTGTGAGGAGGAGAACTAGTCAACTTCTGCGAGTAGCGTTTTCTCCTCTATAAAAGATTTCGGCGATCTAGACCCGCTCCTACGCACTGCACCATCTGCGTCTTGATAGTCTAGTAGTCTGAGCTTCCATTCAGATGATATCACTGTTCTCATTTCCGTTCGATGCTGTGGTGCAGCGTTTGCTCAAAATCAACTCAAACTTACCTTAGATGTCCACCGTTCGTTATCATATTAATAGTAAAATATTCAGTCGGTTCCACCTTATTTGATGTAGTTATGCGTACCTTTAAAAATTCATAGAAATAACAGAGCTATATAACGAAATTAGGGAGGGAATTTTCCAGCAGAGGGGCTATTTTCAACGCCTCACCTCTATCACACTCGGAATCGCACCATATACTTGGGCATCGCAGAACGGGGTCTTGTAATCTCCACGAGTTATTATTACATGAATTTCCTCCGGAACAGCTTCGATCTTAACGAACTGTTAAGCTTTCTGTGGAGTTGTTCAGACGAAGGACGTTGATTACCGTAAGCAGCTGCATACAGGGCTTATCAATAATCCGAGTACCAGCAATATTCGGCGCAACTGCTCTCAGTATACATGCTATGTCTAGTGATTCCGCGTCTGTCTGAAAAAGCGCGTCAAATTGGAGACTTGGACCGTAGTCTTCATGATGTTGGTATAGATCAAACACGTACATCGTTATAAATCATGAGAACGTTTGGTATTCCACCAAGAATGTGAGGGGGCCCTTCTACGTCTTCCTGTGTGAGCATATCACAAATTCTGCCACTTGGAATGTCCTGAAGCTTGAAATTCATTGATGGTATGGCTTTGTACAGATCCACTAAAGTGTACAAATGTTACTTTTCTGTAGATCTTTTTAGGACCTCGCATTACATGTTTTAGCTGTTAGGTCTGCTATTAGTAATAGTGATAGAATCGATTGACTAACTCAGACACTCGTGGGGTTCGACCCTAGCACGAAAAGTTCTAGCCCCGCCCACTCCCATGGAAGAGGCGGCGTGCTGCTATTGTCGTACTGTGTTCCACCCCCCCCCCCCCGTTTACGTAGTGCTAATCGAGGATTAGCTTCTGAAGGCAGCTACGATCTAGAAGAGCTTTGGTCTACTGTGAATATGCAATAATCATACGATCTTATCAATTTGGGGAAGACTCCATTGTCATTATCTGGACGTGCACAAAATTCATCCAGCCTATTCTTCAGCATCTTATTTGGAAGGACAATTCAAATACCGATTCCCCAGAAAATCTTTTCTGTATGACAACAACACGGTAACAGTGATGATATGTGTGACAATTGAATTTGGAAGGCTCTTATGAACATTGTTACTAAAATATGATTTTCGAAGTCTCTCGTGAAAGGGATTAATTTGCGGGTCTTTGGTACAAAACATTCAGAAAATAATCCCGATTCATTGCCGAACAAAGTGTAGTGCTCGGAGCTTGCAAAGACGTGGTTTACTCATCGCGGCAATGCTCTTCAGAGGAGCTATGTGTGATGTTCCTCAGTTCCTGTCGTAATTAAGTAAAAAAACTGTACTTCAACTTTTATACTCTTACTTCTCCACTCGACGGTGAGTCGTCGAATAACTCGTTGGTTGTTACTGCTGACTGGAGACTCGAGTATGTGGATGAAACCTGCAGAAATTGAAATATCCTAAGCTGTCTAAATAGTTTTTACCTACGCATTTTCTGTAGAATATCATTTTCTTAAAATATGCTTCAATCTAGGTGAATGCTACTGTTATGCCAGAGTTCCTTCTAGAGGATCATCAGAAAGGGGGCATTATTGATTACCTTATAAAAACATCGCCATCCAATATTGTTCTGCCCTATCTGGACCACCCATCATGGGCTTCAGAAGTGGTTAACCCTTGTGGGTAAAGTGGAGTTGGGGGGATATAGACGAGCTGTAAATGACAACAGCTAGCATGGGTATATAAGCGAAGGAGAAGGGTAAGTATCATTCAGATGCAAGGAAGAGGAACCGACACGGCGGGGATGTAGCGTCAACAGGCCTACATAGCAGTTCAGCAGTGTGCAGGTTCCAGCGCCTGGAGGGTGCATTTCTAGGGCTGGCAGTCATAAACACATAACCAAGCGACACCGGGTTAGCAATCCTATTTTTGCGTCATACATCTCCTAATATTACCTGGTCTATAGGGAGAGCAATCGCTTTAACAATCATTGGATTCGTGATTAACGCCTTATGCATCCCAGCATAGGACAATCTTGCTTCCCCACTACTGAACGCTTGCGCACTCTTCCTGTGGCGGAGCCAAGCAGTGGGAAAAGAAGAATCTAGAAATTGCAGAGATATAAGTGATTGCTTCAAGGTGGCTTCATTTCGGAGAATATGTTCAACCACTCAAGTCGGCAGTCAGTGAACGGATGAAGGATTACTATGAATCTAGCATAACAAATGTGAATGATAAGAGGGCAGCCAGGCACGGTTGTCCAAACGGCTTATCTCCGGGATGAGGTTTGTAGAAGCTTGCCAAGACGAATTGACTTGTGAAGCCATCGATCTCACCGATTCAACATGTCGAGACTCGTTGGCCAACGCTGCAGCCATGGCGGTTAGCAAGTGCAGATTGGAGCGATCCGCCTCCCGGCTCCAAGATGTAGCTATTTCGACCATTTCAAATCCCTTTTGACTATATCACTTTTGACGATCTCTCTACAGATGCCTTCCCTTCCAGATTCTGTTGAGAAAAAATCTGCGTTGGCGGTGTTAACGCGTCATTGTTTTTAGGATTGCGGTAACTTTCGATAGGTGTTCAACCAACCTCTTCGGCCTCTGTAATTGTAACGACAACTGCCAGAACCACTACGGAGAGAACCATTCCTTGGACTAAAAATAGCAAAATGAGTAACACTTACTTATCCTTATCTCAGAGCCTGTTATCAGATAGCTCGCGATTGGAATGGATAAGTAAAATTGTTGTAAACGAATGGATTATACATTTCCGCACTTTTCAAACATTTACAGCCTGTGTCAAGATATTTGCCGAATGTAGTGACCGAGAATAGGGTATCTCGCGGTCATCCTCATTCAAAGCTGTTTGCTTTCCGGTCATATACTACTACTCATGTAGGAACGTTGGGCAAGCTCTACAAGTCGTTCGTTAGGCCAGTTCTCGAATCAAGCTCGGTTGCTTGGAATCGTTTCAAGAAAAAAGATGTTAATCTGATCGGAGGTGTACAGAGGACGTTCACACGAGTGATATTTCATAAGACTTCCAGGCTCGAAACATTCACAATCAGTTCCAGATTATGAATGTCGCCAGCTTAAAATTGGACAAACTAAACGCAAGGCGTACCGCCGCTGAACTGCTCTACTTGTATAATGTTTGGAGGCTTGAACGCCGTTTATGCTTCTCTAAATTTTACGTTCTGAAACCATGTAATGGCCGCACGTATTCTTTCGATGTTAGCATACCGCACACCAAAAACAAAAACCATCACCATTTCTTTTTTTTTTGTGAGAACTGCAAGAATGTTCAGACACCTACCAACTAAATTTTTTCCGCAAGGAACAAAACATAGAATAAATTCTCACTGATCAGTCACTCCGACCTATTCCAGACTGTCCAAGCAACGACTGGTAAGAAAAATATGGAATGCGGCGTTTTACAAGTATTCAAGGAAGAAAGAAATACAGAACGATTAGTGAAAGGATGAGAGCATGCAAACAATGCTCAACGACCGGACGAATGAGGCTACTAAGAATAAACCACAACGGGCTGGAAAAGTTCGAGGAATGGATGAAAACGAGTGGACAGAACTGACAACTACATGGATGTCATACGACCATATAAATCGAAGACGGCGAGGACACCCAATGCACTTGGTGGCGCAATGAATTATCGAAGAAGATCGGACGAAACTGGTGGGGTATGTCGGATGAAGAATTTGATAAGGCTAGGTTTCGCATTCAAATATGAATTGATACCGTAATAAACACTGTAAACTCTGTAAGATCTGTGGTTTCGATTTACCACTCAAAATAAGGCGAAACCCCGTCATAGCAGGCAAGTTTTGGAATTGAGAAACGAAATAAAATCCGACACCCCACTTTCAAATGACGTGATCACCTTGTCTTTCAAGCACTAGCTCCAATACAACGGAAGTGCATCGGGCCCGTGTATCTAGACTGACAAGGGAAGGATACCAAATGTCTGTGGCACTTCAAAATGGAATGTGCCTCATAATATGAAGTTGACGATGCTGATCTCGATTATGTTCTCCATTAGTGCCTAATACTACTGCGCAAAAAGTTATAGCCTTGTCTGTGCAGTACATTCGAAGCTACAGTTTCTACATCCACCTCCCGTGAACCCACAAAATAGGCGTTGTAGTGCAAAATGGATGCAGAATTCGCGATCAGTAGCTCAACTGAACCTGTATGCAAAATTTCGGCGAAAAAGGGCAAGAACTACGGTTAGACAATGTGAGGAAAATTGCGAGAGATCTCTTAAACGGACCCAACAAAACTCCATTTCATATTCGAATACCGTAGAGTTGTACATTGCAAATTCGCAGTCCTGGAACTTCAGATGTTCAATATACGTACGCTTAACATTAGGAAGTACCGAGATCCTCGAAAGCGCGTGAATTCCACTCTTCTGCAGAATTTTGCCACTCTTATACATATTCGGGACATAATATCACACGGTCAGAATAATATATAGGTACCGGCGTCCAACTGAGAGTGTGTTTCAGTTGAGAACTCAGCAAATGTGGTATCCATCTATCAAACTGCATCTTAAACGTGATCCGTTATGTACAGTAAGAATTAATGGCAAATGAAAGATGCCAGGAGCTTCCTTATTTGTGTGGACATCCACTCACCGTCTGCCGCCCAGCCCAATCCGTACTAAAAATTTTAACAAGAACATCTGGCGTACTAGTATTTCTTGGAGTTCTTGAAGTTCTGTGTTTTGCTCATTATTTAATCAGTATTTGATCTGACTGCAGTTTCTCCTCTTTTTGGAGAAATTAAATGATCGGTTGAAGATCATCCTCATCTCGAAATGGATACAGTCGAAGTTGCCGTGGATGAGGAACTTGTGAAACCAGGTTCTTCATCAGATCGACTCCACATTTGCAGTCGATTTCTATGTAGTTGCCAACCACATGCCATGAAAAGAAATAACGAACAACAATTCGTTGGTAGTCGTTCCCATAACACCACAGCCGAAACATTCTGCACCGTGTAGCAGAAAACAATTTTGCCAGCATGTCTGCGCAGATAAAGGATGAAAGGAAGTCTTAAGAATATCGAGAATGTCTGCCAAAGAGCGATTTACGTGGTTACCATATCTAATGGATGCCGTTTAATTCCTCGGCAATGTTTGAGATCTATCTCTTGTTACTGATCGAGGACATTCTGAACAACTCCAATGTGCAGGCACACGATATTTAAATAGTTCTTATCTCCCGCTACTCGTATTGAAGTTGTCGATGTTGATAGTAGCACTTAAACTATGTAAACATTAATTTATATGTTCTCTGTTTGAAATTGGGCATCCTTATAACTGATACTCTATTTCTGCCCCGACCAGGTTGTTAGGTAGAACTTTTATTTTCGACGGCCTGACGCTTCGACGGGTACATCCTCGTCAGTGGCCTGAATGTCGCAATAATGTGAAGATTATCTCGAACAGCCTCTATATTGCTGTAAAATCCAACGGTCAAACTTCACAAATCCAGTTTTGCAGCGTACCCAGATTAATCATAATTTTATTCAGAGAAAAACGAGGTGAATGGAGCAACCATCTAATTATAATAACTATACATAACAAAGTCTGTCGACATAAACACTCAGTACTTCCGCCTATAGAAAACACTTCCGGAAAGTGAAGAATTTCTTGACAAATTCATTTGAGAAATTATTATTAGGTTGTAGCATAAGTTTCCGTTCTAGAATTTTCGATGAAAACATTTTATAAAAAATCATATTACAAAAGGTACCAATCGAAGTATGGACCACAACAGTCGCTGGTCTTTGCCATTTTTACAGCAGGAGCTCTACTTCCCTGGTTCGAAAAACCGTGGACCGCGAGGCAAAGAACTGAGTGGGACAATGCTAGAGATCATTGACTTTGGGAAATCGTTTCTCGCTCAGTAGACATTCTTGTACAGGGTGTTTTTCCGGGAGTAAAATTGGTGCAATTGCGGACCCAGTACAAAGGCTACGTGCGAATTGCTGGAACCTCCGCTCAGGCCCCAGCGCGGCTGTCCCGGAGGCAAGCTGGGCTTCGTGAAAAAGGCGAAAATCAAAGGGGGCTTCGTACAGGGTCCGGGGAAAAGCCCTTAGGAAATTGGGTTTTTGTAGTCCTAAGATGGAGAATACGTTGATAGAGCAAAGAGGAAAAGGGCTTGTGGGAAAACGGCTCTTAACTTCGAGCAGCGCAGTAAAGGGCGATCGAGGACGAAAAAGTTCGACTGGAGCAGATCATTTACAGGTTCCCATTATCCGGAGCGTGCGAAGGACTGCTGTGTTGCCGAAGCTGCACGGATTTACTTGAAATCTTCTGTGAAATAAGAACAAAGGGAATACTGGAAGTTCTTTGAAAATACATTCCAAACTTATGCAAAGTAAAAAAGCTGTGCTAGGTAACTAAGTCCACACTCCACGGATTCATTTCAAATTTTGGGCAAACATGTGTCTCAGAGTGCACAATAAGCGTTTGAAATGGAATGGTTCCCCAAACCTATGTGAATCAAAAAATTGTATGCTCATTAAGTGCCCGCAGCCACGAAAGGCTGAGCCTTTCGTGACTCTTCAGGAACATAATTTTTTCTATTTAAACACATAACTTTCTGCTGCCTTTTCATACACCTATACATCTAATCCAGTGCTGTCATACGCACCCTAGTATGTTCCATATCATCTCCTTTTAACAAAAATACAGCCGTATAAAGCTAAACTTTTTTTTACCCTATAAAACGCCAACGTACGAATGAAACGCATAGGTTTCATTTGCGACGCCGCTCTTTATTCGAATCAGCCTCATCTTCAAGCTTCGTTTTTGTTTCGAAAATGTTCTTGTTTTTGCGTTTTCGTTTTTCAATGTTGTTTTTTAGCTTCTTTCCTTTCAGAGTCTTGCTAATCTTGGAAATACTTGTTTTTTTTTCAATAGTGTTGCGCAATGTATGATGAATACTTTCAAGTTTTTTTCATGTTTGTTTGGGACCACGAAAATAGTAGCTAAGCTGAGATGAATACCCTTCATCTCAGCTACTATTTTCATCGCCTCGGAAGAGTTACATCCTTGACCAATTGTCACCCAGGCCATCAATGAACACAGTCGCCAGTGACGGCGACGTGGGGTGGTGTACTCCTCGAGGAGCATGGTAGCTACCTTCTCAGGTCAGCTTTTCGGTTTTTAGGGATTCACAGCCTGGCTGTGAAACGCTCGCGCTCGCTTGCGTTTGTGGAATATGTTCCCTACTACTAGACGCCGCCGCATCACTCTTGCAGCTGTGAATCAGTCTAGTGACATCTTCCCCATTGCTGTCAGTAATAGATGCGTGCAGTTGGGGCGTAACTAACCCACGCACTTAGTATAAACTGCTGTTTACGGTAACGCAGCTCTTTTTGGGCAGATGTCCGAGAAAAACAAGTTAATTTGGGATTTTCCCAACGTCTCAGTATTTAAGGGGGACTTCGTAAAATTTGTGTTTTTCAAAGGGGCTTCGTTTTTGTTCCGACCCTACGAAAGGCTCTTGCTGGGGCCTGCCTCCGCTCTCACGTGGTCTTTCGACTGAGAATTTGATCTATTGGAATGGATCAGATCGCGCGCGATGTTTACTCCCGGAAAAACACACTGTAATCTGATAACGGGCGACTAGTTAGAGCTAGATTTATGCTATATAATGCACTGTTGAAAGTTTCGCTGCGACCTCTTTGCCTTTCCGGAGAGTTCGACTAACAAAATGAGGGCGTTCTCTGCGGTGTAGCAGAATGGTGTGATTTCTACATAGCGCTCGGAACTTGTTCCAAAATTCTGCCGATTAGTGTCCTCAAACGATTGATCTTTGCAGTCACAGTGGAAAATATCCCACTTCAAATCGCCTCAACTCCAGGGAGAAGAACGGCATAACCAAAATTTTGGGTTCTCAATAAAATTATTAATGTTATAGAGAGGTTTATGATAATGAAAAGAGGTAAAATTCATATAGAATTGTTGTCTATTTGGACATTTTTTTTTGTTTCGCAAGTTTGATGCCTATGCCTGAGACAGCTCGACAATAAAATGGGAAGAGAAATTATTAGAGAGAATAAGAATGGCTTCAAGATTACTGCACCCAACTTTGGTTAGTCTCATGCAACGTTATGGTAAACTTATTATTCGTGCAAGTACAGTTAATGAATTTGCGTTCTTGAAGGGTTCACTCCGAAAATAATTAAATCTTCAAGATAAGACGCAAAAACAGATCTCAGCCTTTTAAAACAGTATCTAAACATGCGCGAAATCTAATTCGTATCCATTTAATAGAAGCCTTCGAAAATGCCTATGCGAAAATAGCGGAAACTTATTTTAAAAGCTAATAGAAAACTAACATAAAGTACAGGAGAGAAACCATGAACCCAGATAAGCTGATATTTGTGGAAAATCTCAGTAAAATACACCAAAATACAAAAAAATTAGGTAAGTGTGCCGAGCACTTTGCGGATTCTGACCACGATCAGGTAAAAAGAGCTGTTACCAGTAAATTCAACGAGGATTTTATGTTCATTTTTCTACTAAGTGGATAATTATTGGACAACCTAAGGTATTTGGTGACGTTTCGCCCACTTATTCAACATTCATTATGTTTGAAAATGCATTGCGAGGCTTAATAAACATAGTATAAAAAGGCAGCACAGAATTGACCCACATACTTAGATTTAGCTGAATAAGCTGAGTTTACCAAGTATTCATTCCCGCTTCACATCGCAACTTCAGAACTTCGTCCTCCTTGTATTTCTTGCAGCCTTTTGTCAGCCTCACACTTTCAAAATCATGTTAACTCAAAGAAGCTTGCCGTTCTTAACCATCCTTGGAATCAGCTTAGTGATTGCAAACATTGAATTAGATGCTAAAGAAGCTCTGAAGGAAAAGCTAGCGGTGAGTCTGCTCAAGATCTGATCTACATATGATTCCAAAATTGCACACGCTATCTCAGATGACCACTACCAGAATGAAGGTCTTAAACACAGTAAGATTTGGCCAGCAGAGTTCCTGTTGTTGTGGAAAGCAGTACTGGAGCCTGTTAGGGCACCAGCACTGCTTCCACGTAGATCTGAGAATGGCCATGAGAATTTTTGATGGCAATGGACGCCTGCACTGCTTTTCGCATCACCAACTACTCCACATGCAGCTGAAGAATAGTAAATTCCTAGAGAATTATAAGTACTTCCATCCCAACAATGCAATTAGCGTTGAAAGCATGCGTAGGTAGCCGCTATACTCCTCGAGGAGTATAGCACCTTGTGTCGCCGTCGCCGGCGTCGGCGGCCGCCAGTGTTGGCACCACTCACAATCGATACACAGCGGCGCCGCAGTCGCCAACATTGGCGGCCGCCGATCGTCAATGTTGGCGACCAATCGATATGCACCGACGTCACAGTCGCCAATATTGGCGGCCGCCGATGTTGGCGATCGCCAGTCGCCGGCGACGGCGGCCGCCGCCGCTACGCCCACAATCGATGCGTATCGGCCTCATAGTCGCCGGCGACGGCGACGCTAGGTGCTACAGTCCTCGAGGACTATAGCGGCAGTGGTAGACAAACAAAAATGAAGGAATAATGGCATGCTTAGGAACTAGAAGGATCGAGCGATGAGCAAGGAAGTCGAAAATTTGTGCATCAGGGCGATATCCTCCTTACCGTGTTAGTGCAATATTAACTACCATGTTGCGATGCAAACATTTATCAAAAAAAAGGAACACTCGTTCAGGGATGAAGCCCGTGATCTCATTGGAAGTGTGAATAAGGATTCAAATCGACACAAACGCCAGGCGCAACGAAGAAATGCGTCAAATGAGAATTTGTGGGTAGATGGAGTAAAATACGTATTCGATCCCTATGCTAGTGAGTTTATGTTATTAGTTGCTGTGAATAAACCACCTGGTTGACGTTTAACAAAAGCATATCGCAGGTGAAAAGCTGAAACACGGTTTCACCCTCGCGGTAAATGCTTGGCAGAAAGACACATGCATCGACTTTAAGTTGATGAAAAAAGAGGAACTGGCTGAAGGTAGGAGGATTCATACCCTTGACAATTCAGTGAAGTTCGAGGTAATTACAAGTGTTCAGGTGGGGTTGAACAGGCTTTACAGGGCGGATACATTATGTAGGCATTTGCGATACAGTAAATGTTGTGTGACCAAAAGATTAACATTTCCAGGAGAAGATTATCTTTATGTGACCGTCGATGAGAAATACCCGAATGAATGTTCATCTCATTTCGGTAAACTTGGAAAATACCAGCCCATCTTCCTTGGAGAGGGTTGTGAGGCATTCCCCCATGCTGCTCATGAAGTCGGACACGCACTAGGACTGTACCACACCCAAAACAGACATGATCGAGACAAGTATATAACACTGAACGAGGATAGAATTAAAGTATGTTCCTAGTGCTTCTATTAGCTTTGCTAACTCATTTGCTTGATTAGGAGCAAAAACTCGAAGAACAATTCATAAAACTGAGCGAAGAGGAAAACGAGAATTATGAATTGCCGTACGACTACGGGAGCATTATGCACTAGTAAGTCTTCAAAATTTCAGTAATAAGTCAGTACTGATTTTTTTGTTGCAGTGGTTCGTCCATCGAAGAAGCTAGAATAACTCCTAAAGATGAGAACTACAAAGCCACTATGGGGTCGCCCTTGATATCGTTCCTCGACCTTCTCATGATCAACAAGCACTACAATTGTACAGGTATTGAGAATACTTACAAGTTGTCATGGAAAAGATACTTGAATCATCATTCGACAAAAAGGGAACACATAAGAAAATAATGAAAGGCATAAATTAATAAACACGGCAGACATAGGAATATTGTACAGGGATGTCTTTTTGGTCTCCAATCTTGTGGGCAGAAGCGATGAGAAGCCCTTAAATCATTAAAAGTCATGGAGCGACCCCTCAGACTGGCCGCGCTGGTGCGGTGAGACAGTACAAATTGACGTGATCGCAAACTTCCTAGCGAACTGAAGGTTACTCTGACTTATAGATTACTCACTGAACATCTTAGTCAGGTAGGCTTGCAGTCATTACACCACTTGCTGCGGTATGAAAATTATTTTGATGAGAACCGAGATTCCCCAATGCAGAGAAGCCTATTGCATACATTTAATTTGGGCGTCGGTGAATAATCTTCAGAAACAATAGTATCTAATCCAGTGTCTGTATTTCTATGTGTACTGGATTATCACCAAAGATGAAACGGTATACCCACCAAAGTTGAAGCTTGGGTTTTCTAGACATTTGCAAGCCAGAAACATCAGCAAAGTGTGAGAATGGAGGATTCCCTCACCCACGTGAATGCGATAAATGTGTTTGCCCTGGTGGCTACGGTGGGCCACTTTGTACGGATCTGGTAAGTGAAACGTCCACTTTTTTTCATTCTTCTGTATAACGTGGTTTTGCAGCCTAGAGACTGCAAGGAAGGAAAAGAAGTGAAGGCAAATGAATCTTGGGATAACTTCGTAGCTTCTTTCAAGAAACTCAAAAATGATGGGAGTTATGCTACGTGCACCTACTGGATAACGGTATTTTACATTGAAGTTCTCATGTTCTTCCGCCAACCAGTAATACAATGGAAGATCATTTTTGAACATGGTAAATTTAGAAATGATAAATTCAGGCTCCAGAAAATAAGAAAATCGAGATTATACTCGAAACGGTCTACACCAATAATCCCGCCATTGGCTGTGCGACAGGAGGAGTGGAGATAAAGGCTAATTTAAATCACACCTTGACCGGTTATAGGTATGTGACAAGCACCTTTTAGTTGAGAACCTAGACCTCGTGATTACTTGCAGGTCAAAAATCATCCGAAAGAATCGTGGAAAATTCATGAAAGAAATGAAAATTTACTGCCTTTGGAGGTTCAAGATTCTGGCCTATGTTTGATTATTAGAGCAAAATGTGACCCACCGATTTGAAAGTTTCATAAGTCTAATGAATTTCCTGCCCCATTGTTCTCAGTTTTTGACCGTTGTTCGTGGAATGTCAGACAAAAATCATGCATGACCACGATTCACTATAGTGTCTAAAGTGTGGCGCATCGCAAAAATGTCGTTTTACAGGTGGAAAGAACTCTGTATTGGCCTATTTTCTTCCTAATCTTTGGAATATTTTGAGGTACTGCCAAATAGATGATGATGATGTTACCATCAAAGCTCACTCAAACCGTGTTCCTATCATAATGTACACCGCTGAGACAGCATTCGAAACTGGCGTAGAACTACGATATCATTACGGTGAGCATTTTAACATATTGGTTGTACTCGCCAGGTTTCTAGAAGTGGACCTTCTCAAAATGAATTTCCAGTGGATCGAGAGTGATTCTTTGCAATTCTGATTGAACAAATTCTCCCGTTTCTCCCGTTCCGTAGAGATGGAAGAAGAACACCTCTATTAGCGCTGTAATAAATATTACAGTTGAATGTGTGCTCTTCACTGATAGTGTAAGCGAGCTTGATAGGAATGAGAAATTACAGAACAACAAGGTGAACATAATCGCTCATTGGAAACACATGGGGATAAATGGGGAAGAACGTTTTGCATAGAAAAGAATTCGCTGAAATAATGATGGCTCATACGAATTTCGACTTACGCGCAGTTTTGAGACATTTCTATCTAAAAAAAAGCTCAAATGATGAAAACGCGTGCTATCCGGGCTGCAGGGCGCGTAGGCGCATGTAGCAAATGCCTTCATTCTTCAAGTTTTCGGTGGTAAATTTTTTCTAAGTGCGGGTAGATGTCTTACGTGGGGGGACGTCGGCCATATTTAGGGGGTAGGTGCTAGGTGCCCCGCGATTTAGGGTCCACCCCCAGGTACAACAGGGGGTGGACCCCTTTTCTACCTGCAGTCGACCCCCATGAATGTCTGAGTATGTGATGTTCAACAATGTTATTGGCGCTGAAAACACCGGAAGAAAAAATATATAATGGTATGCTCACGCACTAGAAGGATCCAGCGATGAGAAAGGAAGCCAAAAATTTGTGGTTCATAGCGATATCCTCCTCACCATGTTAGTAGAATCGCTATGTTCTGATGCAAATATCAATAGAATAAGAAAACGCTCGTTCAGGAATGAGGCCCGTGATCTCATTGAAAGTTTAAGTAAGGATTCATATCGACATAAACGCCAGGCGCAACGAAGAAATGCGTCCAATGTGAATTTGTGGGTAGATGGTGTAAAATACGTATTCAATCCCAATGCTAGCATGCTTGGAAATCGATTGCAATTAAATAACGTCGTAGTGTTTAATAAAAACACATCATAAGCCCGAAACTAAAAAACGGTTTTACGCTCGCAGCAAATGCTTGGAAGAAAGATACATGCATCAATTTTATGTTAGTGGCAACCCGAGAGGAGGTTGAAGGTATGGGGATTCATATCTCAAACTATTTAGGGTAGTCCATTTAGTGTAGTTTAGGGTAAATTCTACTATTTATGTGAAGATGACATTTGTAGAATGAAATGCATCGCCAAATATTTAATGTGACATTTCCAGGACAGGATTACCTCCACGTCACCTACGATGATGAACACCCAGATGGGTGTCTATCCCATGTTGGCAAACTAGGGAAGTACCAGCCAATATTCCTTGGCGATGAATGTGAATCATGCGCTCACGCTGCTCATTAAATTGGGCACGCATTAGGGCTGTACCACACTCAGAGCAGACATGATCGTGACCAGTATATACATCAAGACAATAATAATGAGGCGTATTATAAGAGTTCATCATGATACAAAAATGACTTTACTTTGTAGAAAGAGAAACTTACTGAAGAATTTGTGAAAATGACAGAGGATAAGAATGAAAACTATGGACTCCTTTACGAATTTGGAAGCATCATGCACTAGTACGTTTGAGAAATTTTCGTATCAACTACGGTGTGGAAAATTTTTATAGTGGCTCTCCCATCAAAAATCCTTTGGTGGTCCCGGAGGATAAAAACTACAAGACAACAATGGGGTCTCCAATGATATCCTTCACAGACTTGTTAATGATAAATACGCACTACAACTGCACAGGTAATGGGAACATTTGGAATGTTCTCCGGTAATCAAACCAACAAAACATTAGTTTGTCAAGTGTGGTATGTCGTTTCTTGCCGACTCATGAATCTGATCGCAGATATCTCCACAAATTTCTTCATCGTTTTGTATTTTCTCTCTTTTATTGTGAAGGCTCATCTTCTGAAGCTCTTCTAGATTTAGAGAGTACAATGGAAATCCTTACCCTGCCAATTAGTAGAACGTTATTCTGGCGGAGAATGAGTGTATGAGTCGTTCTCATATCTCTCTCCTTATTCAGTATGCTAAGAAATGCATTAGCACAACTCAAATGCCGATGATCACCATCACCGATGTGGGTTTCGCGTCTTTAGAATGACTTCCAGTGTTTCCATGTTTCCTCCCATGAACTATCATTACCAAGTTTAGGACGAGAATAATATTATAATTTATGCAAGACGTGCCGTTTCTGAAGTAGAGTTCTTGCTTTTGAGCTCTTCTATCGACAAGGAATTCTTGTTTCCGCCATAGTTTAGGCACGTTATTCAAGCAAATTTTTTTTATCCGAGACAATCAAAACTGTTACTATAGCTGCTACAGAATGTTCCGTAGCAGTTATACCAATGGTTTCTCCTTTCTTTTGGACGAGAAATAAGTTAAATTTCAAAAAAATCCATAATTCTATCTTATGGAAGTTCCCAGGAGAACCCTGTTTATGAAACTCTCCTTTTTGGAGCTATCTAGGAACATTGGCAAGGAGAACTCCAACTACTCTAATGTTCATTGGCGATACATTTGGCAAGTTTTGTTTGGCAACCTCGCAGACGAGCTTGCCAACTACGTAGGCAAACGAAGCCCGTCAAATGTATTGCCGATCAAGAAATCCCGTAAATTGATTGCCAAACAAAACTAGTCAAACGCGTCGCCACTCAAAACTTGCCACTTGTATCGTCGAGCAAAAGGGTTATCAACCACTCTAAGATTTCGATATCATCAGGAATCGTTTCGTGATACCAATCTCCAGGGTCCGCTGCCTTACCATCTGAGCCATCCGGGTCGAAACCGTCGATGGTTAAGCCTCGAACTAAGAAAGAAATAAATGCCTTATCGAAAAACCCGTGAAACGTATCGCTACGCAAACCTTGCCTTTTGAATCGCCACAACCCATAAAATGTATCGCCAGCAGATTCTCTTGCCTTTTGTATTGCCATACAGGCTCTTCACTCTTCCTCTCGTAAAATGCGTTGCCAAGCAAAATTTCATCCCTTAAAATGTATTGCCAAACACATTCTCTTGCCAAATGTATCGCCACCAAAAATCAGAGTAACTAGCGGCTTTACACCAGACTCTCCGTCAGATCGATTCCCTGTTTGCATTCGATTCCTATGCAGGATTCGCCGATCCCATGCCATGAAAACAAATAAAGAACAACAATTCTCTGGTGGTCGTTCGGAAAACATCACAAATCGCACGGGAAACGTTCCGCACCGTGTAGCGGAAAAAAGATGTAGCCAGCAGCTCACCATGCCTCCGCAGATGGAAGATGCAAGGAAATCTTCAGAATATCGAGAACGGTTGCCAAGGAGCGATTTATATGATAACCGTACCTGATGAATGTTGATCCATTTCTCGGCACAGTTTGGAATTTATTTGTTGCAATTGATCGAGGAGATTCTGACCAACTGCAATACAGGGCATTCATCTCGAAGTAAACGTCGCGTTGCAACACGCGCGCTAGCTGATCCGTTCCAATAGATCAAATTCTCAATCGAAAGGCTACGTGCGAGTGGTCTTTAGCGGTTCGAGCGTAGCCTTTCGATTGAGAATTTGATCTATTGGAATGGATCAGCTCGCGCGCGTATTGCAACACAATGCTTACTCCGAGGTGAATGCCCTATACTCAAGCACACGGTATTTAGATGAATCTAATCTCCCGTTATTTGTGTTAAAATCGTCTGTGTTGATAATAGCATTTAAACCAAGTAAATATTGTTTTGGTAGCCATATTTCTCCAAAATCCAACAGTCAGACATTTACAGAGCCAGTTTTGCAGTGTCCCCAGATTGATTATGATTCTGTTCAAAGAAAAACGAGGTGAATGGAACACGTGGTGGAGCGCGTGATGGACCATTCAGTTATAATAATCATACAAAACAAAGCCGGTCGACATCAATATCTAATATTTCGCCCATGGAAAACAGTTCTGGGAAGTAAAGAACTTCTTGACGAATTCATTCTGAAGCCTGGAAATTATTTGAAAACTGATATAAAGTACAGGAGGGAGGCCGTGAATCCGAGCAAAGTGATACTTCTGGCTAATCTAAACGAAATACGTCAAAAATTAAGTAATTGTACAGCGCACTCTCCGGATTCTAACCACAACAACGGGGTAAAACTGTTACTGATGGTCTCAATATGATATGGAGCACTATTATCTTTCACCCTCTATCCAATGGAGTCAGGCGAAAATCTGAGATAGGAAAAAAAGTCCTATAACTGCGAAAAAAAAAACTACGCCAACAAGGTTCTGCTAGGCCTTCATGACCTGCCAGCAGTCAGAATGAAGAAACCTGAAAAATAAAACTTTGTTGAAATCCAATTTCGTCTCATGCCTCAAGGTGATAATTACATAAATGTTCATATTAGGTGACAGATGGCAGTTACAGCCCGATTATGGTGAGTTCGAGACCAGAATCTCAGGTGGAAAAATTCCAGTAGATTACGGGTGCTTTCGAGCAGATTTCGCTTATTTTTCGCCGAAATCTATCCCGATTTCGCCCGAAAATTACACGTAAATCTCCGAAAAATAAGCGAAATCCACTGGAATTTACCCGAATTCCGCCCGAAAAATAAGCGAACTCTGCTGGAAAGCACGCGAAAATTGCTGCGACATCAACTGAAGCGACGAGTTCCAGCCAGGATCGGCGGCCACGCAGCGTTGCGCTGCTGTGGGCCCAGAGCAAAATTGCTGCACTCCGTCAAACCCTTCCGGGTGCTGGTGGTATGATCGGCCACGACTGAGTACTATTCTGAAACGAGATCACTCATGCAGTACATCCAGTTGACGTGCTCCATAGATTCCGCTGGTGAATATTTCTCATGTTAGCATGGTATATTTATATGCATCATATAAATTTACAAAGCTTTTTGGTAGTTATGATGAGTGAATTTTTTGGAATTTTTTAAGGCATAACCCATTTCAGAAGATGGAGAAGCAACGGCAATAATTAGTGAAAAACGATTTTACCAGAAAAATAAACGAAAAACACACGAAATCTACTGGAATTTACACGAAGTGCAGATTCCGGTAGATTTCGCTTATTTTACGTGTAAATTCCAGTGGAATCTACTGGAATCGAGAAAAATTGCGAAATTCCAGTGGATTACGCTTATTTTACGTGTATTTGTTTCGGAAATAAATTTCCGAAACAAATACACGTAAAATAAGCGTAATCTACTGGAATTTTTCCACCTGAGATGGGGCCTCAAGTTGACCGGCTTCTACCCTGCAGTTTTAGTTGCTTCCCAATATAATCTGAAAAAATAATTTCAGGGCAACCTCGCATCACGGTTACCTTTCTTAGCTAAACTTCTATGACCTAGAAGTATTGAGAACTACAATTTAGCTCGAATTTAAGGGTGTTGTATTCAATGCGAGTAAATCTACCTCTACAGTATACCATGCATGCAACTGTTTTTCGCGAAGCATCACTCAAGGACTGCTGTAGCAGTCAAATAGCTTATTAATCAGTGTCGCAAAAATACATCCGTTCGGCGCCTCTTGTTTTGGTTCAATCAACCTGAAAATAGGATTTTATGTTCAATATTATATTAATTGGATGGTTGCAGGACATTCTAAAGTTTTTGGGATATTTCGCCCACTAATTCAACATACATTCTGTCTGAAAATGCATTGTAAGGACTAATAAGGATATTATAAAAGGAGAGCACAAAATTGACCCACATACATACATGCGGTAGATTCAGCTGAATAAGCTGGGTTTACCAACTGTTCTTTTCCCTCATACATCGCAACTTCAAAACTTCGTCCTCCCTGTATCTCTTACAGACTCCCATTTCAGAATCATGTTAATCAAAAGGAGCTTGCTGTATTCAACCATACTTGGAATCTCCTTAGTAAATGCAATCAGTGAATCAGATGCTGTAGAAAGCTCGAGAGAAAAGCGAGAGGTATGTATGCTTACAGCCTTGCTGGTAATCCCAGAATAACTCATCTCATCTCAGGTTGCCACTGCTGAAATAAAGTTACTAAACATGTCAACAAAAGATTTCTCCAGCGGTGTTGATACTTGAGCTGGACGTTGTAAAGCCGTCTGATAGGACAACTAAGCTGCTTTCACGGAGCTTTTAGAATGACATTGATAGTCTTCAGACAAAACCATTGTTGTCTACAACATCAAACGCTTTGCTGACAGCTACAGTCACGACCAATTTTTGCAGTAGTATTAATTGTGGGCCACTGCTAATGGAGCGAAAGTAGGGTGAAAGGAAAGAGGGAGAAATTCAAAGGTTGTTCTTAGGCGAAGGAGCTCTACGATGAGCAAGGAGGTCGGACATTTGTGGTACAGGGCGATATCCTCCTCACCAGGTTTGTGCTCAAAAACCGCATTGGTAAAATCTGTGTGCTCCAAACCAAGCATCGGTTTAGCGAGGAGGCCTTAAATCGACATAAACGCCAGGCGCAGCGGAGAAATGCGTCAAATGAGAATTTGTGGGTAGACGGAGTACAGTACGTATTCGATCCCAAAGCAAGTGAGTTTATTTCAAAGAATTTTGCAAATAAAACACACATTCAATGGTTAATAAGAGCATGTCGCAGGTAAGGCGCTGAAGGAAGGTTTTGTCCTTGCTGCAAACGCGTGGGAGAAAGATACATGCATTGACTTCACGCCAGTGGAAACCAAAGAAAATGTTAAAGGTGAGAGAATAGGAACATGCAAATAAATTGTTAATATAATGTGAAGGTCTTAAAAGAGTGTGCCCCATTTGCTCGTTTCGTACCCTTATCCATATATGGGTGAATAGGTTCAAAATTGAACTCCAATGTGGTTCATGCTACTTTGTAGCCTTAATCTAAGAATGAACTCGGTTTGAAGACCATAGTGTAGCTCCAAGCAGTAAGTTTTGCGCAGCTACAACAGTCATATTTGCAGGAAAGGATTACCTTTACGTGACTTACGACGAAAAAGACCCAACAGGATGTATATCACACGTTGGCAAGCTTGGTGGATATCAGCCCCTATTTCTTGGCAAAGGGTGTGAATCCTTTCCTCATGCTGCTCATGAAGTCGGACACGCACTAGGACTGTACCACACTCAGAACAGACATGACCGAAACAAGTATATAGATCTGAATCAGGGGATAATTAAAGTATGTCATCAGACCTTCCAATGCCTCGAAGAATAAGCATTTTTCGTTCAGGAACAAAAGCTTGTCGAACAGTTCGTAGAATTGACTTCAGAGCAGAACGAGAACTATGGATTGCCCTATGACTATGGAAGTATCATGCATTAGTAAGTTTTCGAAATTTTAATATTGACTACGAATCGCATTCCCATTTTAGTGGCTCTTCCATCAAAGACGCCAGAATAACGCCTAAAGATGATAAATACAAAACAACCATGGGCTCTCCTCTAATATCCTTTATCGACCTGCTAATGATCAACAAGCATTATAATTGCACAGGTACGAAAATATTCAGGAATTCATGAGCTTCGCTGCACAAACCGAGTCGATGGTTGACCACGAATGGCATCGCTTTGAGAACTGATGGCCAGTGCAAGGAAAACTGAGTGTCTTTCTAACTTTTGCCGCTGCAATAATGTCATGGTTAAGCATAAATGAACAATCACGATTAGCTGAAAATAAAAAAAAACAAAGAGGAAGTAGAGTGAGTCCGTTCTATCAACCCCCCGCCCCAACATGGACTAGGATTAGATGAATGAATACTTCTTGAAAAACGGAGCAGAGTAGGGTCATCTATACTAAATTGTCCGCTACAATAAAGAACCAAGGAATGTTTATGTCTGTCTGTCTATGAAAACTCCATGATGACTTATTTTTCTGTATCTCTAGTGATTCGCACGTGATACCACAAGTAGACTGGATTCGGATTGCCTTCTTTGCCCTTGGCAAGGGCGTCATTATCTTACTTGTCAGCTGTGGCACATTCACATTCCTTTAGTGAAACTCAGACAAGGACTGTTCACAGAGTTTACTTTGTCTTGGCTCCAAGAATTTTTTTCGTTCATCACGAGCTTTTCCAGACAAATGCGCTCCCGGTTCCTCAGCGCAATGCGAGAACGGCGGGTTCCCTCATCCACGTGACTGCAATAAATGTATTTGTCCCGGTGGCTATGGTGGATCTCTTTGCAATGAACGGGTAAATTGATACCTCAAGGTTTCCTCAAGGAATTGTCACAGCATTTTAAGCTTTTTCCAGCCCAAAGACTGCGAGCAAGGTGAAGAAGTTAAGGCCTCCGAAAAATGGGAAGAGTTAGTAGCTCACGTTTCCAAAACAAGTACTGACGGAAGTTATGCATTGTGCACCTACTGGATTACGGTTTGTTTAGATGTTAGGTTGTTCCACAACCAATGACCGCAAACTAGTGGTGAAGACTTCTAGATCCATAAGCCCACCATTTCAGGAGCTAGCTGCAGAATTTTTGAACCCTAATGAAGAACAAGCAAGGCTTGCGCTATATAAATTCTGAATTCTGAAACGGATTCATAATATCCAAAGCCTGAAAACGATAATAGTTTGTCAGGAACTGTTCAAAACAGCCTAGACCACAATCGTTTTTTGGATATATTTTCTTCCATTACTAAACCTTCAATACCCGAGCTGTGATCGTCGATTGAGCCGACGAGTTTGTTGACTTGAGCGCTCATAACAGTGCAACCACGTCCATAGGTACGAAAACCTGAACGTGTCTCAACCCACCATCTCTTACACCTTGGGGGGAACCTTCCTCTACGACGCGGATCGAAAAAGGGGGCGAAAAGTCGTACATTTTGTTCCGGAAATGCAGAAGTACATGGAACGCGCAGTTGTGGATTGGACTCTATACGCAAAGCAAGCGTTAGGAGACAGAAGCTCGGGAGTCCTCGGCGAATACGGGTTGAGAGAAAGTTGACAAGATGGGCGTAAGATCGCCTGAAGTCTGAGCTCTAGCCTGGAATATCACCTTCGACTGAGAAAAATAAGTGTTGAGCAGTTGTCAGATGGAACAACAATGCCAGATTACACTAGATAGTATTGTAATGACAGAAATGCAGCCAAGAATAACTGAGATATCTTTTGAAACCTAAAAACAATCATATCTCTATTTGGGAGAATTGAACATTGCGCAATTGTCAGCTGAAATCAGAATGAATCTCTGAGCAGAATGGCATGTAATACTTGATAGTTTCATCCACTTCCATCAGTGTGAGACAGATGCCCCGTCTCTCTCACCTTCGCGTCGGGTGCCCTCCCATATTGCGTGCTCTCTCGCTAATCCCCCCCCCCCCCCCTGAGCTACAAGGGCCACTTGTCTCTTTTTCAGCCCAGAAAGAAAGCAAGTATAAGATGTTGTACACCATTCTACTCGAAATCCCATGGGCTCAGCAGCTCACAGCTGCGCAACGCCTGAATTGGAAGCGTTGTTCAGCGGAAAGCGTTTTCAAACATGATCTGTTTTCTGAGCCATTTTGAGTTAAAGGCACTTGCTCCGATGAGCTTTGCATGCGCAAGGATGTCGCTAATTAAATAGACAACTGAACAACTTACGATTTCTCAAAATTGCTAAGAAATTTTAAGTGCGCAAATCCCCGCCTGGATTTTGAAGGTTGGTTTCTCCGTGGATTTCCAGAAAAATTTGTCGTTCCTGGTTTTGTTCTAGAAAGGACATTCCATCAAGAAAATCACTGACACATGTGCAACACAGAGTTTTGTGGTTAACAAAATATCTAACGAAAATCAAATTATCACGCTATTTGTGCTGAGCTGAACGTAAGTCCTGGCACGAAAGCAGGGCGCCGGTGCAGATCTCAATCTAACATCTCAGCTTTCTGACATGTTAGAGTGAGATTGTCGAGATTGCTTGCTCACACTCCGGCTTTGAACTTGTAATCTTCTTTTCCTTTTTGAACATTGCTGGGACTTTTTCGGTGCAAACCATCTTGGTAAAGGGCTTCTCTATCTTGTACTCTATAAACATCACTCTTCTGACCTACCTTTCTCAACTTCATCGAAGTAGTTGGGGAACCTATGGCCGCGTCGCGCTCTGAAATCGTTGATTCATATGAACGTAGACTCGTGTGTGGACCCTCAAGTCCATAAAGTCAACCTCTCGATCGGGGTTCACCGTACGTGTGTGAGAAAGGATTTTTCATTGCACGGTCCCAAACATTTCCCAATCATCTATTCAGAAAACTTTGGGAAGGACATCAGCAGGAAGAGATTTCGGTCGTATGCATAATAAGAGAGAGACGAGGAATCAAAGGACGCCGATTTACCGCAGCAGGAAGCCTGAAGGGCCGAAGCAGAATGAATTTTGCTAAAGTCCTTCAGTTTTTTCATTGTGGTTTTTTCCTGGTGCAGAAAATGCAGAAGAGTTGCAGAAGCAGAAGAATGCAGAAGAGAGTGAGAGTTATCAAACTCGTCTCATACATGGAGCACACTTTTGTTGTGCTTGCCAACAGAACTTGCCAGTGTGTTTAAGGTTGGGGGAGCTATGTGTCTAGGTGTGCTGGACTGTAGTACCAGTGACCTCTGTCAAAAACACAATTCTTGCCGTAGCTACTCCGCAGAGACTGGATCGGGACTAGAGTATCTGGTATGCCATACCTGCAGCTACGCATTACCGCAGCAGCTGTTGTGGAAGAGCAAAATCGCTCAGTCGTTCTGCCCCTCTGCTGCGGCTCTTCTGAAAGTATGTCTGAATATATATCTACACCACGAGGCTTATTAGAATTATTGGGAGGACAAATCTAGTGATGGTCAACCTCAAAAGAGCAATAATTTCAGGCTCCAAAAGACAAACGAATTGAGATCAAAATTGACCGTATCGATAGTAAAGACCCCAGTATTGGGTGTGCGAAAGGAGGAGTGGAAGTCAAAGCCAATGCAGATCACACTTTAACAGGCTATAGGTATGTGTTTCCTGTTTTATGACTATGTGCGCTTGCCTCGTGATGTTTATGTTTGCTTGTAGGAGACAACAAAAAAAGACACATCTTAGGTTGTACAGCCTTCAGAATATACACGATTAGCAATCTACTTGGATCTTTCTTAAAATTGCATGCAAGAGCTTTTCATAGCACTGCCTTTCTGCATATTCTGGAATGCTAGACCAAGCGGATCATGCTCGCCTGAAGGAATTCAACCTTCTCTAGTGTTTCCAAACTGGATCTCTTCGTTAAGGTACTGCGTTGATCCGCGTGAAGGAGAATTAGTTATCAAATCCCACTCAAACCGAGTTCCCATCATCCTGTATAGCGGTGTACCGTTCTTCTGGACCAGAGCAGAGATGCAGTATCGTTACGGTAAATAGTTTGAGTCAATTCTTTACATGTATAAATTGTGCACATTGCCAGTGTAAGGAGATGAGGAATTATGTATTTCTAGTGAATGGTGATTCCTGAGCGATCCGGAACTGCTCTTCATGTTTTCCATATAATTCGAGATTGAACTAGACATAGTCTTAGTAATCGCCATATCAATCTCAATAAAAGTTGCAGTAGCATTCTAAACACTGAGTAACACCACACACTAGCGAACGACAGCAATAAATATATCCGATCATAATCGAGTTGAATAGAACATATGGCCTTCGAGCAGACTCGAAAACAAGGTTTTTGAATGTTCGAACTTTGTATGACTCACTCGAATGACCGACTATTCGCTCGATTCCGTTCTAGGTATGTATACGTATTGAGGCCCAGCAACTCATCATGTTAAGCTGGACTCAACGGCCTTCTTTTGCATAGTGAGCTAAGAAAACTCGCTTATAATAATGGCATGATCTGTGTAGTGATTGTTCCAGCAACTGCTAAATTAGAATTTATAGGATTCGGAATTCTACCTCAGAACATCTCTTATGCTGTTCACAGCAAAGAGAACCAAACGTTCGGGATTGAACTATTAGGATTCGTTACGGTTGAAAACTGCAACTTAACCTTGGAAATCTCCTCATCTCTCACCTCATGTCTCACCTCATGGTGAGATCAACGTAATCTGGTCCAACATTCCAAAAAATTCAAAATAGGGGGTCTTGACCGTTTTTTTTCCACATTTTCTGAAAAAAAAACTGTCAGAACCCCATATTTTGAAGGCCTAATTCAATACTGGAGCGGGCGAGTTTGTTTGCTGGGAAGCTAGCAAAAGCGCAGAAGCGAAGCTGAAAAGTTAAGGTTGCGCATAAAAATGAACATTTGAACAGTGGCTATCATCACCTGATCAAGTACTGCCGTGTTGGAGAAAACATGCCGCACCCTCAGCCACCTCTTGCTATGGAATGAAGCGTCTCGTCGACTGTCGACGAGACGAAAAAAAGAAAAAAGTAACTTATTGGTTTTTGACGTTTTCACGGAAATCGAAGCACATTTTCGTGCTTAGCGGCTCGCATATGTTCTAGCAACCTGGAAATCTCGAACGCGCTAAGTGAGCTGAGACACTGCGTTCAAAGCAATTATCAATTAGTGTCTGAAGTAAGGTTTTTCATATTCTCCGTTTCTTCCATCCAAAATGTTGTATGGCTAGAGGACATGAAGTTTTGTAGTCTATGTACAAAGTATATACATATTTTAATTCTAGCTATGGTTTATCTTTCTTTTGGAATTTTTGTAGATATTGTTACCTATTACTACCTGTTTTAGGTGCACATGCGCTTATCCGCATGTAAACGAATGAACGAATGAATTGCTGAGGGATACCAGCAGTTGAGGGGAGAATCGCAGCAACTGGCAACCGTTGGTGCTAGGGTTTCTCCTCGAACCATTACGCCGCTTGGGCTGCGTTCGTGCTGCACAGTTATCAGAGAAAGTTTTCGCCATGGACACGACTTCTTTCTTGCAAAATGCTTATCATATTTATAACCAGCGCTTCTTTATAAAATCCGCAAGCACCTTTTACATGCGTAGTTTTTTAGAAAAATCTGAGAGGAGGGTCAAACTCTTAAAAAATCGACAATGTTCAAGTCATCCACGATCAGCAACCTCAACTACTCTAATATGCGATTCTTTTGAATGAATTCATGGCTGAGAGTTTGAGGCTTCGTGGAGGGGCTGCTGAAGTACGATGGTATGTCTTTCTATACGTCATTCATTCGATTTTTCATGAGATTTGCACTCGTTCTATATTTTTGTCCCTATGCGAAGATAAGTGATTATTTGATGCGTAGCAGTATCACATGGTGTCCTCCCTTAGTTGCTTATTTTCGTTTTGTTTCTTTCAGAAATGCATGGAAATTCAGCTGTCAATAGCGTACACCGACACGGCACAGCACTGTGACTGTCCACGAAAGCTTACACATCTACTTCGTACAAGCTATCCGAGCCGGAGGATTAACTGTTGCTGGTCCGTGCGTTGCATGAGCAACCATGTCTTAGTCGTAGGATTAGCATCTTTCAATCTCATGCAGAACACGGTTTTCAAGTTCCCTGAGTAAGGCTGCCAGTATCCTTATCAAGGAATATAGCAGCTATCATCTTCTTCCTGGAGACTTCACTTTTGATATATGTACTTTGATGGTCCATCTTCACTGTTGGATTGGTCTTCTGAGTGTGGACCACATTCGCTCCAGGTTCTCCTGTCTCGGGCTACTTTCATCCAGTTTGTCAGTTCCCTTTGTTTAAAGTATCCCCAGACGTCGCCAGCAATCGCCACGAGCGACGACAGCGGGCGGTCGCCACATGGATAATGCGAATGAGGGGACATAAGAGAGATGATAATCAATGGGGCGTGGCGATCGATAGGCATCGTTTCCACTATCGCCATCACTCACATCGCCAAATCATTTTGGGCACATCGTCGAGAGAAACAGGCGATGAGAAACGATGAGCTATGTTTGGAGGCGATCCAAGGCGATGTGACGTAGCAATCGATACGTATCGTTCCTACTGTTGTTATATCTTATATCGCAGATGATTCATTGATTCTATCCATTTTTCCAAGGTTGACCCATTCCTCACATCTCTCTGAAGACACACACACACAGTTGTTTCGGGTGTGCTGATCACGTAAGAGCGGATTATCCATATGCGCTTATCCGTAGCTGTTATCCGGTCACTTTAGGCCCCTTTCGATCACGACTGGAGCTAAACCGAGGAAAATCGGTAAATAGATCGATAAATCGATATTCGGATTGATACTATCCGATGAGTAGTCTCCTAGGCCCACCGCCCTATTCGGATGGTGTCGCATGTTTGCAAGGCCCTTTGTTCACCACCTTGCTTACAGAGGAATTCCTATCGTTTGAATTTGCCCGAGATGTATCCGTGGTAGGTATCAGTGACCCTTTGCCGTGTTCTGCCCACAGAACGAGAACCTCGTGCAATGAAGTCGCTGCGCCATGAGGCAATATAGCCACTCGTCCAAATTCTGACTTCGGTGAGGTTTTGGAGTTTTTCTCTTCCGAGAAAAGCTTTTTGGATATATGCAAGTGATGGCCTGAAAGCGCCAAGTCTAAGCTACATGGCGAACATAAGCACGACTTCCCAGCCTGGACGAGAAGATGAGGGCGATCGAAAGTTCGATCGAAATTCGAAATTGCGTTTCAGTTACCCAATGTCGGGGTATTTTAAAGGAGTCGCTTTTTATACCAATGTAATCTAGGAAGGAAACAAGTATTCTACAAATGTTCACAATAAAGTGATGCATGATTCTGTTTTTGTCCTTCTCTGTTTGAAGTCTTATAACACACAAGTGGAAAATCTATAATTTTGGTCGATCGCTTTCAAAAATTTTCTAAAAATCGGGAATTGGAATCTATTCGACAAATCAAATATGCTCAGATGCGCCATGAATTGCTCTTTCAGAAAGTGTCAAATATTCTAGTATACGTGGTCATCACTGAGGAGTCCATTAAGGCGGTAGAAAACAGGGAGCATCCATAGTTTTACACCCTAATAATTTGAAGGGGATTAAAGCCCATGAGATTTTCATTACTTACATAAATGTTCATATTGGGTGACAGATGGCAGTCGCAACCCGGCTACGCAGAGCTCGAGACCAGAATGAGACCTGAAGTTGACCGCCTGTTACCTTCTTAGTCTCAGTTGTTTCATAATAAATTCTGAAAAAGTAATCTCAAGGCGACTTCGCGGTGACCTCTGATGGTGACATATCTCACGGTTATCCCGATATTCCAGCTGAACTTCTATGACCTAGAAATATTAAAAAACTACATTGTATCCAATAGGAATAAAGCTATCTTTACAGTATCCTATACATGTGACTATGTTTTCACGAAGTATCGTTCATGGACTTTTGTAACAATCGAATATCAATTAGTGTTGCAGAAAACATTCGACCTGCGCCTTGTGTTGTGGTTCAACCAACCTGAAAGTGAGGATTTTATGTTCAATCTTCTACTAATTGGACAGTTACAGTATAATCTAAGGTCTTCAGTGACGTTCGCCCAAATGTTATTAGGCAATATGCGGGTTTTGGAATGAGCTATGCTTTTTTTCAGTTGACTGATGGTGAAGCAATTGCAAATTCCTTGCCTATGATTCTTGGAAGTGAAGGATAAATATCTCTGCTGGTACTTTAATAAATATTGCATCTAAATATGTATCCTGTACTGATAGTGGATACGAGTTCCACGGGAAATAACAGAACAACAAGCTGAACGTATCAGTGCGAATACATATTACGGTGGTTATTTTGAGAGAACGTTTTTGCATATAACAAAAATTTTCTATGACGCACACCAATCCAACGCACATCAATAATTAGTGTAAGAGACCCTTCCCTACCTTACACATAATGTGTGCTCTACTGGAAAACTTGATGAAGTGAGTCGAAATAGCGGCTCAAGCGAATTCTGATTTCCTCGTCGTTTCTTGACTTTTTTTCACCAAATAAACACAAGCTATATCAATGGTAGATCCTGGCACAATAGTGTATAGATGTATCCAACAGGATATACCACTTTTCTTACTCGACTTTTCAAAAACAAACTTTTTCGAGATGTTTGTAGACGTCATCATAAAAAACCTTCAACAGTTGATTTTGAGACAAGATGATGGGGAGGCCTCTCCTCACCCCACACATAACAGTGGCGGCCAGCGCACAGCATTATATGGTCACTAGAGGTCGCGGACTACTAAGTCCAGTCAGACTCGGAAAATAGCTCCTACTGAAGAATAAAAATAAAATTTTTGCTAAGAATGCGTACAGTTCGTGAATGATTTATCTCAGTTGCAATTGGTTTAGTGCTATTCATCTCGAATCCAAGCCGAAAGCCCAGGAAAACTAAACATAACACGAAACTGTTAAGAACCCGTTAGAACTCGTCCGAACTTGTTAGTGGACTTTATCTCAATCCCGGAAAATTTTCAGGAAATTTCGCTGGTTTGAAGGAGCGTGTTGATGTCCTGTAAGCTCCAAGTTGTGCGCCTAGGAGGTGCCGATTCTCCTCCGAAGAATCGTCTTTCGTTTTTGAGGAACCGTATTCGTTTTTCGACAAAAAAAAACGTCAAAAATGGCCAAAAAAAAATGGTCGAAAACCTCTTTTTGACCACTAATCACAGTTTTTTTTTCAAAAACGGAAACGGTTTCCCAAAAACGAAGGATGCTGTCATGGAGGGATAATTGCTCGTCTGGTGTGCATCGACAGCCAAAATTTCAACGTGATCCGTCACCTAGGGAGAACAACACCTGATTTTCACGGAACGCGCCAGAGCACAAGAAAAGGATGAAGTGATTTACAGTGATTTACAGTACAGTTCACATTAGATGTGTGTGTGTGTTTGGCAAGCACTAATCTATTCCATGAAGGATAGAACTAGCCGCAGCTCTGACGGTGGAAGGGTGGAAAGCTATGGCTATCAGTGGACACACATCTAGTATGAACCACAAAATCATTCTATCGATCGCATCACAACGTTCAGGACGCTGGAACTGAGTTCCCCTGAACATGCTCAACGCGTACTAAGTCCTGCTGGTTAACGACCCCTCTATTTGGAAATTTAATTCATCGGTAGAGATTATTATTCATTTCTAAATGGATATAATGGAAGTTGCCTGACAATGAGTTGGAGGACTTGTCAAAAGCAGAGCTCTCCCTCAGATTCATTCCCTGCTTGCATCCGATTCCTATGCAGGATTCGTAGACCCATGCAATGAAAACAAATAAAGAACAACAATTCTCTAGTGGCCGTTCCGAAAAGTGAAACATTTCTCACCGTGTAGCGGAAAGAGATGTTGCCAGCAGCTCATCATGCCTGCGCAGATGAAGGATGCAAGGAAATCTTCAGGATATCGAGAATGTTTGTCAGGCAGCGATTTACTTGGTAACCGTATCTGATGAATGTTGATCTATTTCTTGCCACTGTTTGAAACTTATCTTTTGCTATTGATCGAGCACATTCTGATCAACTCTAATGTTCAAGCACACCGTATTTAGGTAAATCTTATCTCCCGCCATTTGTGAGGAAGTTGTCTGTGTTGATAATAGCAGTTAAACCATATAAACATTGTTTTGGTAGAGCCTCTATATTTCTGCAAAATCCAACAGGCAGACCTTCACAAAGCCAGTTTTGCGGCGACCTCAGATTATTCATAACTTTGTTCAAAGAAAAACGAGGTGAATGGAACACGTGGTGGAGCATGTGATAGACCATTCAGTTATCATAATTATACAGAACAAAAGCTGTCAACAACAATATTCAATATTTCTGTGTATGGAAAACAGGGAAGTGGAGAATTTCTTAACGAATTCATTCGGGAAATTATTCGAAAACTGACATAAAGTACAGGAGAGAAGCCGTGAATCCGAGCAAATAGATAATTCTGACTGATCCCAACGAAATACGTCAAAAATTGGGTAATTGTACCGCGCACTCTGCGGATTCTAACCAGGGATGGGAAAAGTGGGAAAATGGGAAAAGTTGTTACCGATGGTTTCAATAAGGTGTGAAGCTCTCTTATATTTTTCACTGTCTATCCAATAGAAACGGACGAAAATCTGATAAACGGTTATAATGAGCAAGCTCCAAAACTTTAACATTCAGCAAATATTCAGTTCAACAGATACGACTGTGAAAAGAATAAACCATGATTGATTCTCTCATATCAGCCGAGATATTTATTTTTTGGCCCATATTATCTGGACTATATATTATTTAATTCTGTAAAAGTGAGGCATTGTATCGGAATTGCAAATCTACGTTGTCGTGGAGCTGCTAGATTGCGTTGGGCTTCAAAAGCGAGGCTAGTGACTCGATCAACACCAAGGCAACCGTGATGTGAACCACGTAATCTGTCCTCGATGCGACCGAGCTGAGAACTCCAGCTGCTAAATCCTAGATAATCAACACTTTCAGAGATTCTGAGCTAGAGACCGCACACACAACACTCAGCCATAGTTAGCGTTAGCGTCGATAGGGATTTTTTTTATCTATATTAAACTTGAAAATTTTATTGAAAATGTCGTACATAATAAGACCCAGAGGTGACTAAACAATATGTAGTAATCAAGAGCTTGGGAGTGGATGTCGTGGGTCCGCTTTTAGAAGTTCAAAATCAGCTTCAAAGTACGCTCGATTCCATGCAGTATGTCCAGGCTTTTCCCACTGCTTGGCAGAGCGTCAAGTCAGTTCAGACTATCTTCAGTCATAACGCTGTTCTTTCCTACTCATGCTTCGGATCCGTGGAAATTTTCCTTAAAGACTCTTCTCACTATGAAGAAGACATGAAAAAGTGGCAATGTGGTCGCTTAGGTTTTGTAGACAAATGGAGCATAACAACTGCCACTGAAGCTCTACAGTCAGGATATTGATGAAGTTCACCTACACGCCATGTCATACAAGAAGAGCATTCGGACTGTGGTTGGACAACAACGGAGCATATGCATGGCATCTGGGACAACTTTATGAGATATTTGAAAATGTCCTATAACTGCGGAAAAACTAAGCCAATGATGGTTTATTAAGCCCTCATGACGTACCAGCCAGAATGGAGAAGCCCGAAAACACTTTTTGGAACCGACTTTCGTCTCATGCCTCAAGGTGATACTTACATAAATGTTCATATTAGATCATAGATGGCAGTTACAACCCGGTTACAATGAGCTCAAGAGCGGAATGGCTTTTACCTTGCAGGCTTAGTTGCTTCCCGATGTGTTCTAAAAAATCAAGTTCAGAGCAACCTCGCGGTAACTTCTGATGATCACATCACGGTTACCTCGATGTCCCAGCTGAAATTCTACGATCTAGAGATGTAAAAAATTACAATTTACATTGAAGTTAATAGTGCTGTTTTCAATACCAATAAATTTTTATTATCTATGTACGTGCTGTGCTCTATCCTATACATGCGACAATGTTTTTTTCTAAACAAAGTATCATTCATGGACTACTGTAATAATCAAATAGCTATTGATTAGTGTTGCAAAAATACATTCGATTGGGGCCTCCTGCGTTGGTTAGGCCGACCTGAAAATGAGGATCTTATCTTCATTCTTCTACTAATTGGATAGTTACAGGACAACCGAAGGTTTTTAGTGATGTTTCGCCCACTAATTCAACATTCATTCTGTCCGAAAACGCATTGTGAGGCCTAATAAGGATAGTATAAAAGGAGAGCACAAAACAGACCCACATACTTGCAGTAGATTCAGCTGAACAAGCTGAGTTTACGAACTGTTCATTTTTCCATACGTCGCAACTTTGGAATCCTCCTTGTATCTCTTGCAATCTCCCATTTCAGAATCATGTTAACTCAAACAACCTTGTTGTTCTTAACCATCCTTGGAATCAGCTTAGTGAATGCAAACATTGAATCAGATGCTGTAGAAACTCTGAAGGAAAAGCTAGCGGTAAGTCTGCTCAAGATGTGATCTATAATCTCAAAATAGCACAGGCCATCTCAGATGACCAATGAACACTTCCAATATGGAGGCCTTAAATAGGGTACGACTTCTCCAGCAGAGTTCCTGTTGTTGCGGAAAGCGGTACTGGCGCCTGTTGGGGCATCAGCCCTGCTTATACGTAGTTCCGAGAATGGTCATGACAATTTTTGATGGCAATGAACGCCTGCACTGCTTTTCGCATCGCTGAAGACATAGTAAATTCTTAGAGAATTATACATGTTTCCATCCCAACAATGACATTAGCGCTGAAAGGATGGGTACACAAACAAAAACGAAAAAATAATGGCATGCTCAGGGGCTACAAGGATCCAGCGATGAACAAGGAAGCCGAAAGTTCGTGCATCAGGGCGATATCCTCCTTACCATGTTAGTGCAATATTAACTACCGTGTTGCGATGCAAGTATTTATCAAAAAAAGGAACACTCGTTCAGGGATGAGGCCCGTGATCTCATTGAAAGCGTGGATAAGGATTCAAATCGACACAAGCGCCAGGCGCAGCGAAGAAATGCGTCAAATGAGAATTTGTGGGTAGATGGAGTAAAATACGTATTCCATCCCAGCGCTAGTGAGTTTGAAATGGGTTGTAGATAGTTTACGTTGCGATTTTCTATAAAAGCACATCACAGGCCGAGGTCTGAAAGAGGGTTTTAAAGTCGCGGCAGAAGCTTGGCAGAAAGACACATGTATCGACTTCAAGTTAATGAAAAGGGAGGAAGTGGGAACAGGTGGGACGGATCATATCCTTAACAGTTTAGTATAGCCCGAGATAACTTTCACTGTTCAGGTGATGATGACCCAAGCTTTGCAGGTCGAAATGCATTGCGAAACAGTAACGGTTGCGTGATCACGAGAGTAACATTTGCAGGGGACGATTACCTTCATGTGGGCGTCGATAGTAAACACCCGAATGAATGTGCATCTCATGTCGGCAAACTTGGGAAAGAGCAGCCCCTATTTCTTGGCAAAGGATGTGAATCATTCCTCCACGCTGCCCATGAAATTGGCCACGCATTAGGGCTGTACCACACTCAGAGCAGGCATGACCGTGATCAGTATATAAAATTGCACGAGGATAATATTAAGGTGTGTCATCAGGGTTCCTTGTAATACAAAACTCATTGTGCTTCGTAGAAAGAAGGACTTACTGGAGAATTTGTAGGAAGAAGGACTTACTGGAGAATTTGTAAAGGTCACTGAAAGTCAGAACGAAAACTACGGACTCCCTTACGACTACGGAAGTATTATGCACTAGTATGTCGTTGAAATTTCATCATCAATCACGGCGTGAAATTTTTATTTTAGTCGATCGCCCATTGAAGATCCTTTGATCATTCCGGCCGATGAAAACTACAAGACAACTATGGGCTCTCCAATGATCTCGTTCATTGATCTGTTAATGATCAATACACACTACAATTGCACAGGTTTTTTTTCTTCAAAAATAGAAAATTCAGAATTAATTAAACCGACAAGCCATCAGCTTGTCAAGCTTGAAACGTACCTTTTCCCTAAACGAAAAGCTTGATAATAGATCCGAAATTCCGCTTCGTCTTTTCTCATTTCTGCTCTCTTATTGTGGGGGTACACAATTTGCTAGTAAAAAGCGACTGTCCTAGATTTGGAGAATACAGTAAAAATCTTCATCCCTCTAGATAATGGATTGGAGCTCCTCTGAGAATTGAATGTTTGAATTGAAGGGTTCTTAGCGTTCTCATGTATCTCCTCGTAACCCGCATTTCGACTTTTTCACGAAATGCACTAGCTGGGCTCGAATGTTCAGCGTAAGCATTACGGGTGCTGGTTTCCATTTCTAGAATACATTCAAGTGAATATTCTCTTCAGTAATTTCTCATAGCCTCTTCAGTGACCTGTTAACGGCGAGTTCAGGATGAGATTAGTGGTTCATACCACAAAAACGTTTCTGAAGCGAAATTTTAGCTTGAGATCCCTTCCATCGGCAAGATTGTTTCATTTTAGAAGAAGCTTGTGGTTTTTGCTCGAGCATTTTCCAAACCTGTTGAACCTATTGAAGTAACTGCTACAAAACAGTGTACAACCTTCTTCCCCACGAAGGTTAATAGATGATAATTTAAAAAATGCCTTGCAAACACATCTTCAATCCGATGTAAACTCCTAAAAGCAACCTTGGTGAGTGTATTTACTTATTCATACCACCAATTAGGAAAATGGGGATACCGCTTCAGAGAGGAATATATAGTAAAACATTCGATTGATCATGAAGTAAGTGGTAAAGTGTTATTGACTGCTTGAAGAATCCACAGCCGGATTCCCCCAGATGTATGGAGCCAGCGAACTTGTGGGCGGAAGTTAGCAGAGTATGACCAGCAGTGTGGGAAACGTGACGTTTTTCGAACGGGCCCAACAAAGTGCAACAATCATTAACCAGCAGACAACACCTACAGTGTTGATAAAGATGCAGAAAAATTAAGGCATTGGATGTATGAACGTAAGAGACAAGGAAAAAGCAGATTTACGATTCCAGTGAGCGGATAACATGTTGTTCACACTATACACCCAACAACAATTAACTTCCCGTTTCTTTTAATCTCTCTCACGTCTGTAAAAAGGTTAGAAGATGACGAGCTTCACTTTGAAAAGTTGGTTTCTCCAAAAATGAAGTAAGGAGTGTGGAGCAAAAGTCTAAGCTTATCATCTTACTAGCCGCGTTCGTGTTAATGCGAAGGAGCGTATGTTCGCGCTCTTGCTATAAGGTTGGGGAATAAGTTCGTTCGGTTTTTCAGAGCATAGAAACCACCATTTTCCACCATCATTGTAAACCACACTAAATGGGTAGCGTAGCGCATTTCCTCCTCTATTAATGCTGCCAGGCACAAGGCTGCTTGTCAACTCCAAGTCTACGAAAAATTTCTTTGTTTGAGACGACTAAAATTGTAGCCCGCAACCGCAACTCTTGGATGAAGTCTATCAAATTAATTGGGAACCGAACAAAATAAGCTATGTATGACTGAACTAGACCAGAGGAGTCGGTAGTGGTAAAAATTCCCTACATTTGAGATTTTTGCTTGTCATTTTGGTGAAATTCGTACAGAGGAGTCGAGCATACCCAATGTGGACGATCACCACTTATCCAGCATTTTGAAGTTTTGCACGGAATGCGTTAGCTAAACTTATACATTGTTGAGAGTTAGCATCAGTATGGTTCTTCCTTACATCTGAAGCAACCTTAGCGGATAATCGCCTTTATTCCCTACAAACTGGGCGTCCAGAACAAGAAACAACTTTAAAGCCAAATTTGCCTGTCTGAAGTGGGTTCACCACTTCTGTGCTATCCTTTCATCAGTAGAGATTCCTCTCCAAACGTCATTGCTTTCCCTAGCCAATTAAGCCACTTTTGATCCACAATTGAAGTCGAACGGTTGTCGGTTGCGGGGAGGTTCAATTTTGTCGACTTGGGTCGTCACAATCCATGCGGTAGAAAGCGGGGTAAAACGAGAATTCAGGAATGAGGTTACGACATTCAGAAAGAGCAAATCAAGGGCTTCAAAATAGACTATGACTGCCGGTCAAGGAAAGTTGATGTCGCCGTGAAAAAACAAGTTGAAAAAAACCGAACGAACTTATTCCCCAACCCAATAATTAACCCTGTCAACTCTGTTTTCGATGAGAACTCGTTTTCCAGACAAATGCCCTCCTGAGACATCAGCAAAGTGCACCAATGGAGGATATCCCCACCCACGCGATTGCAAGAAGTGTATTTGTCCAGGTGGCTAGGTGGACCGCTTTGCGACCAGCTGGTAAATCGGGTGTTCAGTCTTCCTTTTTTGTGTCTGTCTGAAACATTTTTTTTCAGCCCAAAGATTGCCCTTCAGGAGAAGGAAAAGTGTTAGAAGCGACCAGCGACTGGAACATTATAAGAGCTTCCGTTCAAAATTTGAAAAGGGACGGAAGTTACGCTACATGCACATACTGGATAAAAGTATGCCATTATATTTGCAAGCTTAATTATCAAACATTAGCAAAGGTCGAAGTTGGTGAATCTCCACCACGAAGGAAACAATTTCAGTCCTCTAAAGGTAAAATCCAGGTTAGTATTGAAGATATCAACGACACGCTGACAGGTTACAGGTAAATGACGTGCTCTGTGTTAACACATAGGCCACACTCATGACATCTAGTCCTCGAACTTGAATCAATGACGTCACCACTACTATCATATTCCTCTTCTCTTGCTAGCATGAATTATACACCTATCAAAAAGTTTCTGGCCTGAACTACTCGCAGATAAGCTACTGCAGTGTAATTTTGAGGCAGATAAAAGTGAATCTCTCGAAGTTCAAAGCACTTTCCATCTTGTAATTTTATTCGATCTAATCAATTTTATGAGGATTCGATCACCCGGACATAGACACCAGACATATACTCTTGTTCGTTGTTTGTCTTGTTCCGCTCCCTAAACGCTGTCTATGAATTGACTAAGTCAGCGAAATGCACCCGGATTGTCATGAAACAATACAATTCTGCGAAAACGGACGTCTCATTGAAGAGGTTGATTCCCACTCAGGAAGGGGTGGGACAAAGTAGCGTAGTAAAATTCTACTGAGATTTTGTCCAACAAAATCCGTTTATAAAACAAAGAATCCGACAGTTTCTTTTCGCTAAATAGACATTTTTGATTGACAACCATACCGTGGCTTGTACAGAGCGTTTTTAATTCCAGAATGTTTAACGAAATCCCATGAAGCTTTGTAAACTAGCATGAAAGGCTTCACCCTACATGATGCTCGCAAAATTGTACAGAAATATGAGATAGGCAAGCGGATGTTGGAAACTTTTTGATACCCCTGTAGATCTTCACGCCATCAATGATACTTGACTGAACGGTTAGCATCAACATCGCTGCGACAATGTCTCACTCTTGGAACTTTTTTTGGAGGAATGACTTTTTAGAGGGACAGATAAATCAATTGACCGATTAAGGTACTGCGTTAAACCAGATAAAATCATCGAGTCCCACTCAAACCTCGTTCCCGTTATCCTGTACTCTAGAGAGTTCTTCGTAACATACGTAGAGCTGAAATACCGCTTCGGTAAGCTTGCTGCATTTGCTCAATTGAACAATTTGTATAGATTTTGGACTAATCCATGGTGGGATGCATGTACATATATTTCAGTGGACTGATGCAAACTCGACATCTATACGCAGCGTGTTGCAATTTTTCCTACCGTTGGTTGAGAATGTGCAGTGGTGTATTTTCTTCATTAATAAAGGTTGCACAGTGACCGTGTTTTCAATAAGTTGAAATAGAAGTGTTTTTGATAGACGAGAAAAAATGCTATTGATAAGCATCAGTTGAAGAAACCAGAGATCTTGTGCACAGTGACCGTATTTTCAATAAGTTGGGAGAGAAAAAATTTTGGTAGATGAGAGAAAAAAATGCCACTGATGAATAAGTAAAGGAATCAGAGCTCTTAGAAGTAACCTTGATAGCTAGAATACCTACTAATTTTCACACCGGAATTTGGGGAGTGAACTATGTAGATGGGACTTGTGGCCTCTTTGATGCTCCTGGGTCTTGGACCCTTCCACCAGTAGTTTGATGAACGTCCTCGGGAAGGTTTTAGCCTACCCGCCGGGTGGACGAGCTTCGCGCTTAAAAATTCGAATTCACGAAACCGGCCAGTACCTTAGAGGCCTACCGACTGGACGGGAAGGTTCCCGCTTACCCGACCATCTAGGCCTCAGGAAGTTCTAACCGTCGATGGATTTCCGCGACATTTTTCAACATTATTGCATTTCATTGACAAATCGTGACATAGCAATGACTTCTTAAAATTAAGAAGAGTTTTGCATTGCTTCCCACTTGATTAATTGAATGCTATCTCCATTCCGTGCTTACTTGTTTTCACAGCCCAAACAATATTGCTTTTTATTCTCAGATATGTGAGTTATTTGATTGCCCTTAAATCACCCTAAAAGCGCCAGTTATCCGAAGAAAAAAACCGTGGGCACTATTTCACATTAATGGTCTTAGAATCTTCAGAAAAAATTCGCCGAAAATTGGCATGGGGATAGGAGTTATTTGAGTTGCTGAACCCGAACATCGTATCCATTTTGTACCATAATCGCATTTTTGTGAGGTCAGGGTAGGATTACTGTAGAGACGGTACCTCGTGGAATCCTCTCAAATTTCGCGTAGAGAGGTTGTTTTAGGGGCTGATCACAATCATTCTCATTATTGTGCATGTCACCTTAGGTTCACCCCAAATGTCACCTTAGGTTTGTTTTTTTTTCTAAATATACTATCACATAGAATACGGATCTTAACCCTATAAAAGCACCCTGTAAAAATGGGGTTGCGTTTCAAAATGGGTATATTAATATTAGTGTTCAGCACTTCAAATAACCCCTCTATACAAAGTTTATGCGGAGAAAAATTTGAAAATTTCGGGTTTCCTGATGTAGGTTATACCGAGGTAATGATTTTGCATCACCGCATTGAGTTTTTTTTGTTTTTCCTATCGTTCTATTCTCTCCTTTTTCTGCATTTTGAGCTGGAGCTGAGAGCTAGTCATGTAGGCTCCTCATGTATTACTAGTGCGAGACCCACATGGAGACCCGCTTCTGGAAAGGATAAAGATTAAAAACAACATTCTCGTTAAATTCACCACAGATTATGGTCTAAAACTTTTACTCTACGCCTCGAAAACTCGGCCGTGTTTACGAATCTAACCGGTGCTTCATGGTCTTCCACCTTCCTCGTCGTACATGAATACATATTTTACTCGTACGAGTGACTAAGAAGGTTCCGACCGGGAACCAGCGACAACCGCCACGTCAATTCCCATTCCCGCGCGTTCATGAATACCAGCACAGGAGTTCCAAAGGACACTTTAGAATGTTTAATATTCCTTGGACCACAAGGAGATGATATGAGGCAGTCCGGTGATAGCGCTAGACGATGTTGGTGTAATACAATGATACAAAGGATAAAGGATAAAGTGGTCGGCGTTAATCTATCCCGTCACGAGGGATGCGCCACGCATTCGACTTCATCTGAGCATCGTAGAGGCGTTGAATGCGTATGTGCCCTGCACAATGACTTGCGGGGGGCACCCGATGTACCAAGTCAGTGCTTCATCCTCCCAGACTCCTCTGGTACCAATTTACCGACCCCGGAGGGATGGCAGGCTTGGTTGGCCTCGGGCGGGATCGAACTATCGATCGTGTGCGTGCGCAGGGAGCCTTTTACCACTGCGCCACACGCGCCCAATACAATGATATATGGTATTGATATGAACCACACTTCGATGGGAGATATCAGTGCTTTTGACATCTCACAATCGGCATAAGGGCAATTCATACTAGATGCGTACGACTGACGCACGTGCGTCTATATGATGGAGAATAGGGCAATTTATACTAACTGCGAGCTTCAGTCGTGCATCAGTCGCACGCATCCATTTGCGAGGGATTCTCCATGAAGACTGGTCAAAGCGGCATGCACATCTTCAACGAAAAGAACGCGCAGTCGTCGCGAGGCCATGAACGCGTGCAACTGAGCTGCGACTGGGTCTTATTCTCCATTATATAGACGCATGCGCGTCAGTCGCACGCATCCAGTATAAATTGCCCTTATGCCGATTGTGAGATATCAAAAACACTGATATCTCCCATCGAAGTGTGGTTCATATCAATACCATATAACATTGTATTACACCAGCATCGTCTAGCGCTATTACTGGACTGCCTCATATCATCTCCTTGTGAGCTATTTTAGTCGTCAAGGTTTTTAAGAGCTAAGAGCTCTGATTTCTTCACTTTATTCATCAGTGGCATTTTTTTCTCTCATCTACCAAAAATGTTTCTCTCCCAACTTATTGAAAACACGGTCACTGTGCAACCTTTATTAATAAAGAAAGCACAGCACTGCACATTCTCAACCAACAGTAGGAAAAATTGCAACACGCTGCGTATAGATGTCGAGTTTGCATCAGTCCACTGAAATATATGCACATGCATCCCACTATGGATCAGTCCAAAATTTGTACAATACGGGGGACGAATAGAGCACGTGAGGGGTGGAACGAGGGGTTCGACCCCAGATGTAACTGGGATCGAACCCCACAACCCATTTTTGGAATCAGCTCGTCGAGTAGGACCAGATCTCGTTGATATTTCGACACCCATCATGAGGTGAGACACTACCTTTGAACTGTGAAATAAGAAGCAATCAAACTCAAAAAGGAGACGGTTGAGATATTTTCCGAGACCCGAATAACAGTGCGGATAACGGAACTGCCAAAAAAAATGACCGGAAAACAGCTAAACATTGACAACTCATTGAAAACCTCAAGACGGATCTTATGTGCAATAACTTCCAGCAGAACGTCGACTCCTCCTTGTGGGCGTCTGTTGCAAGTTTCAATAGTGCTGTAACAGGAATGCAAGAAGAACCTACATGCAAAGCTATTGCACCCGAAGCCGATAGTGTAGGCAATCCATTTTTTCCACAGTAACAATACTCTGACAACCTTTACACGGAACGAGTCCTCCTTCCTCCCCCCCCCCCCCCCCTATCCAGCAAGAACGTCTGTGAGTCTGCTCTCGAAGGCAGAGTCTCACCTCATCTTCTTTACTGGTTGTGAGATATTAAGAGTTTCTTCACCAACTCTGCGCGCTGCCTTAAAAGTATATGTGAAATGCTTCAGAATGACAGACAAACCGTTCATAGAACGTCATTCAACTACTGCTCACTTGTGACGAGGCAACGGTCCTCCCCCACAGATGCCAAGACGCCCGCTCTTGGTATAAGGATCAGGGGTGTGCGGAATTTTCCACTTTCCGTTTTACGCTTTCGATTTCCCGCCCATTTTCGGCCTTCCGTTTTCCGTTTTATGTTTCCAATCGAGGGTATGATTTGCCAACACCTGATAGATTTTTCTTTGTAATCTTCCGCGAATAAACAAAGAAGCAGCATATTTCGATTGGCAATGCGAGCAGCAGTGGTAAAATTAGAAAATCAGAGGGGGTGGGGGGTGGAGGAATGATAGACAGGAGATCAGCAGGTTAGGTATGAATTTTCTGAACAAAACGAAGAAGTTGCTCATAATATTGATTTTTTTTCAGTGAGTATGCAGAGCACATTGTGATAGAAGTGCCATACTACAAGTAACCAGTATTGAGTACTGGAGGGTTTTTAGTGGAAAGACTGAAAAAAGGGCTTCCTCCAGGCGATGAACTCGTCCTTACTTGGGAGGTGGGAGAAGAATCATGCTTTTTTGCCTTTTCTTATTATGAAATATACGCTACAAAGCTACAGCAGTACATAAACAAAACGCAACACCACAGGAAGCGAATAAGCTCTAGTGCGACAAGTGCATAATCAACGAAGTAAGTACAGGAAGCTCCAGATGTCCGCAGTCAAGAGGGGCGTAGCCACGACGCGGCTTTAGGCGGAGACACAGGCGCTCTGCATGTTGCCACCGGTTGTCTGCAGAGTCAGAGAAGCCAGAGGCAGCATGGAGAGCGCGTGTGTCTGATCAAGGAGCCGCGCCGTGGCCACGCCCTTCTTGACTGCAGACATTTGGAGCTTCCTGTAAGGTGAGGGAAAACCTTGTGACACTTGCTTAGTAAATTTTCTTCGCTCAAGAAGATACGATAGGGAATCAGCTAATTAGTTACATATTACTCATATTTCATAAGTTTCCCACGTTATATTCCCGAATATCCTTTTGTGAGGTCCATGGGCACAGGTTCCCTGAATAACAACGAAAACGAAGCAAATCCGATTCAAGCCATAATTCATTCGTGTGAACTAGTTTTATTACTTCAATAGAATAGGTTGGATAATACCAACCAGGGAGTGATTTTCCTCAAAACAACTATGCGTGCACTGGCGTCCGTCGTTATTGCAAACATAACAACGAAAACGAGGCTGCGCCGCACCAACTACGCAGCGCGGCAGACCGCTTTTCGTTGTGCTCCTCGAGCGTGGATTGCTGCTTTTCTCATTTATTCCATTTCCAGTTTATTTATGTGTGTAGGTTCAACTAGCACCACTCACGTTCATGCCTAAGATCCACAGATAGCGGTTGGTCTGCCGCGCCGCATGGGTGGCGCGACACGCCCAGTTTTCAGGTGTGTAGTAACGATTAACTCCATCTGTATACAGCCTTGATCACCTCATCAACTAATAGATATAAAGTTGCTGAGCATTCTCCCATCCCCATAAAGTTGCTGAGCATTCTCCCATCCCCCCCCCCCATGAAAAAAATAATGGGTAGTAATACTATGACGAATAGTCCGCAAAATCACACGCCGTAGTCTGTTGTACCAAATGTCCGCCCGCAAAAATTGGAAATCAGTTTAGTTTATTAAAAACTAGACTAGACCGTACACTGGAGTGACTTTCTATTGAATAAGAGTAGAATAATAAGAGTGGTTCGGAGTCAGTGGGGCTCAGTGCGCTGCGCCTTACGCCTTACGCTCTACGCCTCAATGCGAAAGAACAACCGAGCATCCCGAGATATTCTCCTGATTTGGGGCTGGTCGAAGGAGAATAGATAGATTTGTTGTCCCCATACATCTTTTTTTTCTGCGTTAGCTATAGAGTGACTGCTCAGAAGCACCTCATAGTTTCTGAGTCATCGACGACGTGCTTTTCTAACCATGAAAAATAACAGAGATAACAAGTGCGAGACTCGCCTTCGGCAAGTCTCGCACTTGCCCGCTTCACGGGACCTTGATACTGATGTTGAATTTATGTAGCTTTATTTACAATCAAAACTGGTGATGAGAGAAGTTTCGAGGCTCGCGAGTCGGAGCACTTGTTGCATTGAAATGTTTGCATGTCTTTCGTTAAATGTGACTCCACAAGTTGCCGATGACCGCGACTGCTCCATCATGATCGTCCATAACCTCTACATCCAAAGCCTCCACTTGCAAATCGCCCACTTCGTAGTGCTAGCCTGAAAATAAAGGTTCAGGAGAACATAAAACATTCAAGTCATCTTCAAACGAACATGGGAGATCATAAAACCACTTAAGAGGGCACGAAAACGCATAAACTTCCTAGAAAAAACGCGGAAACACTTGCGAAATCCAGCGTGCGCCACTTTCGGAACTCCTCCGCCGCCGCAGCCACCGTGACGTCACAGCCTGTGACGTCACGGGCAGCTCAATTCTTTAAGTGCTGCAAAATCTCAAAAGCCGTCGCAGCTCTAGTCTCCAGGGGTGGAGCCAAATCCGCCCAGTGCAGTAGAAAATAACCCCATAAGGTTAGGATATCAATCGGATTGCTGAGACGAGCTAAATCGATATTGAGCTGCGATGGGCGTGGCGAAACAACAATTCTCTGGTGGTCGTTCCGAAAGCATCACAAATCACAGGTAAAACATTTGGCACCGTGTAGCGGAGAACACATACTATGCCGTGAAAACAAATAAAAACAACAATTCTCTGGTGGTCGTTCCGAAAGCATCACAAATCACAGGTGAAACATTTGGCACCGTGTAGCGGAGAACACATACTATGCAGTGAAAACAAATAAAAAATAACAATTCTCTGGTGGTCGTTCCGAAAGCATCACAAATCACAGGTGAAACGTTTGGCACCGTGTAGCGGGAGAACACATACTATGCCGTGAAAGCCAATAAAAAACAACAATTCTCTGGTAGTCGTTCCGAAAGCATCGCAAATTACAGGTGAAACATTCTCCACCGTGCAGCGAAAAAAGATATTGACAGCAGTTCACCATGCCTGCGCAGATGAAGGATTCAAAGAAATCTTCAGAATATCAAGATTGTTTGCCAAGGAGCGATTTACGTGACAACCGGATCTGATGAATGTTGATCTACTTCTCGCCGCTGTTTGAAATTCCTCTATCGCTATTGATTGAGGACATTCTGACCAACTCTAATGCTCACCAAGCACACAGTATTTAGATGAATCTAATCTCCCGTTATTTGTGTTAAAATCGCCTGTGTTGATAATAGCATTTAAACCAAGTAAACATTGTTTTGGAGTCTCCATATTTCTGCAAAATCCAACAGTCAGATCTTCACAAAGCCAGTTTTGCAGCGTCCCAAGACAAATCATGATTTTGTTCAAAGAAAAACGAGGTGAATGGAACACGTGGTGCAGCACGTGGTGGACCATTCAGTTATAATAATTATACAGAACTAATCCTGTCGACAACAATATTCAATAATTTCGTCCATGAAAACAGTCCCGGAAAGTGAAAAATTTCTTGACGAATTCATTCGGGAAATTATTCGAAAACTGACATAAAGCACAGTGGAGAAGCCATGAACTGAGGCAAAGTGGTACTTCTGGCTAATCCCAACGAAATACGTCAACATATGTATAAAAAATCAAGTAAGTGAGCGTAGTTTGCAGATTCTAAACACGACAAGGGGGAAAAGAACGCTCTCTTATCTTTCACCTTCTGTCCAAATAGTGAGCAAGGTGCGATACTTCAACGTTCAATGGATATTCAACAGATAAGCATAACGAATGGTCGATCCTTTCCCACACGGCCGGGACAATTATTAGGTTGTGGCATAAGTTTCCGCTGTTTTCGCACAGGCATTTTCAAAGGCTTCTCATTTATGAATACCGATTAGATATCGCGCATGTTCAGATAACTTTTAAAGCGCATGATCCCGCAAGCATTCTGAAACGTGAGACCTATTTCTGTTTATTTATTTTGAGAATGTAGATAACTTCGGAGTGAACCCTCCAAGAATGCAAATTGGGTAACTGCACTTGCACGAATAGTAATTTCACCATAACGTTGCATGAGACTAACCACATTTGGGTGGAGTAATCTCGAGACCATTCCTATTCTCCCTGGTACTTCCTTTCCCCACTTCATTACCGAGCAGTCTTAGGCACAGGCACCAAACTTGGTAACCCAAAATTTTCATTATGCTGATTTTCTCTTTGGAGATGCAGCGAATTGAAGTGGAGTTCATCTCACTGTGGCTACAAACATCAGCCGTTTGGGGACACTAACTGGCGGAATTTTCGTACAAGTTCCAAAGGCTCAGTAGAAATCACAACATTTTGCCGAACTGTGGGGGGGGGGGGCTTAATTTTGTTGGCCAAACTTTCAGGGAGGCAAAGAGCTTGCGGAGGAATTTTCATTTGCGCTTCATGTAGCGTAAATTTAGCTACAACGATGCGCCGGTTATCAGATCACAAGAATGTCCACTGAGTAAGGACCGATTTGCCAAATTTAGTGACTTTTTACACTGCGGACCCAGTTCCTTGCCTCGCAGTCCACGGAGTTTTGAAGCAGGGGAGTCGAGCTCGCGTTGTAGAAACGGAAAAACTCCAGCAAATTTTTTACTCCGTACTTCAATTGGTGCCTGTTGTTCTCGCCTTTTCTATAAAATGTTTTCTTCGAAAATTCCAAAACAGTGGAAACTTTTGTATGTTTCAACCTAGTATTTTATGACGCATATCATTTAGACATCTATACATTATTCAACCCTGGAAAAGTGAGGCATTATATCGGAATTGCAAATTCACTTTGTTGTAGAGCTGCTAGAGTGTGTTTCCTTTCAAAAGCCAGTGGGGCTAGTAACTCGATCAACATCAGGGGATAACCGTGATGTCAATCATGGAGTTGCATCCGTGGCCTGTCCTCGATGTGACCGAGCTGAGACATCTAGCTGCCAAATTCTAGTTAATCAACGCATTTACTTCGAGGAGGATTAGAACCCATGAGATTTTGAACTAGAGACCGCATACATACCACCCAGACATGCCGTGTAGATAGGGAACTTTTCGCTCCATGTGGAACTTAGCAATTTTATTAGGAATGTTGCACATGGTAGCCGAACAATATGTAGTAATCACAGGTTCGTGAGTCAAAGTTGTGGCTGGCTCTGGTTTCAGAAGTTTAAAATCAGCTTCAAAATAAGCTTGATTCTGAGCAATATGTCTAGAATTTTTTCCAATGCTTGGAAGGGTGTCGAGTAGGCTAGGCTATTTGTAGTACTACGCTGTTCTTTCATCCTCATGCTTCGGGTCCGTAGAGATTTCCCCCTTAAAGACTCTTTCAGCGAAGAAACATGAAAAAGTGGCTCTGTGGTAGCCTGCTCATCGTAGGCAAATGCAGCATACGAAGGACAGCAAGGAAGCAAGGATATTCGTGACTTCTGGGCTAAAAATGTCCTATAACTGCATATGGAAACTAAGCCAATAAGGAACTATTGAGCTCTTACGACCTGACAGTCAGAAGAAAGAAGCATAAGGAGACTTTCGTTGGAACCGACTTTCACCCCATGCGTCGAGGTGATACTTACGTAAATGATAGGTGGCAGTCACAACCCGAATACAGTGGGCTCGTGGCCGGAATGAGCCCACAAGTTGCAAGACTCTTACCCTGCAGTCATAGTTGTTACTCAGTATATTCTGAAAAATTAATATTAAAGCGACCTTGCGGTAACCCCTGATGGTCACAGCAAGGTTACCTCAATGTTCCAGTTGAACTTTTACGACCTAGAAGTTTTAAAATACGATAATTTAGCATGAATTTAATGGTGCTGTATTCAACACCAATAAATTCATCTGTATTCTCTACAGTATCCGAATCATGTGAAGATGTTTTGATGAAGTATCATTCAATGCTGAATGCTGCAATAATCAAACACCTATTGATTATTGTTGCAAAAATACATCCGATTGGGGCCTTCGGTCTGGGTTGAACCAAACTGGGGATGAGGATTATGTTCGATCTTCGATAAAAGGACAGCTATTGGGAAATTTGAAGTTTTTAGTGGTGTTTCGCCCACTAATCAAAAACTCATCCTGTTCGAAAATGCACTGTGAGTGCTAATAAGGCTAATATAAAAGGAGAGCACAAAATTGAGCTACATATTTGCGGTACATTCAGGTTAACAACCTGAGTTTACTAAATGTTCATTTTCCTCATATATAGCTCTTTACGATTCTCCATATAACTCTTGCAGCCATTATTTTTTTAGAATGTTGTCAGTCGGCAGTAACTTGTTGTTATTAACCCTCCTTGGAATCCTCCTATTAAGTGCGCACAGTAAATCAGATGGTGTAGGAAGTCAGGAGGGGAAGCTACAGGTGAGTCTGCTCACAATCTTGTCTGCTGATTAGAAATAGCATTGAATAATACCAATACCAATAATAATAATAATAATAACAATAATAATAATAATAATAATAATAATAATAATACCAATAATAATAATAATAATAATAATAATAATAATAATAATAATAATAATAATAATAATAATACCAATAATAATAATAATAATAATAATAATAATAATAATAATAATAATAATAATAGATTATTTCTGCCAGGGTGGTAAATTGTGAATACGCCTTTTTGCATTGAACAGAATATTTTCTAAAAACAAAGCTACAATACCCCAGTCCAAGTTATCCAAAATTAGGGCTGTTTTTCTCTGCCCTGGGAAGTTACCGACTCAAACAAGTGCTCGCATGATAGCACAAGGCTTGGGCTATTAGGCGGTCACAAGCAGCTACGAAGTGGAGGGCAGTCCAAGAACGGTCACTATTTCGGTCTAGTTACCCAAGTGCAGGGCATTTTGGAACATCGATTGTCGCTTGGATTTACTCGGATGACGCCACAAATTTCTCTCAATTCTTTATATGACTTGCTGTGGTGCTCCACTGCAGTTTTACATTCTTTAACGACATAAAACCCGGGAAACGGAAATTCGAAACTTTGGTCGGTCTTCTTATGAAACTTTTAAAATCAGGACCAGAGTGATATTTGATTATCTGTACACCAAAGAATTCTCCATGAAAGACTTTCAGAGAACACCAAACCTACGACAAGAGGTATTTCGCAATACGTTCACAAAAAACGTCAAAACGTCACGCAGCGCACATTTCCAATTTACCACCCTAATGCTGAAATATAAAGTTAGTAAACATGATAGAGCTTCTCGAGCAAAGTGAGTGTTCATGCTAGAGGCAGTGCTGGCGGCTACTGGGATATGCACTGCGACGAAGAAAAAAATTTAAAGGTTGTGCTTAGGAAAGAGAGCTCAAGGATGAGCGGGGAGGTCGGACATTTCTGGTTCGGGGCGATATCCTCCTAACCAGGTTTGTGGTCAATAAAGGTATCACATTGTGAACATTTGTGAAAATATGCAAATAGAGTTGCGCTTCAGGGATGAGGCCTCACATCGACAGAAACGCCAGGCGCAGCGAAGAAATGCGTCGAACGAAAATCTGTGGACGAACGGAGTAAAATACGTGTTCGATGTCAAAGCTAGTGGGTTAAAAATTCGCAATGATAATATAAATGGAAATGATAATATGACATTTGACAAAAACATGTAACAGGTGAGGAAATGAAAGCTGGTTTTATCCGCGCGGCGAAAGCTTGGGAGAAAGATACGTGCATCAACTTTACGTTGGTGGAAACAGTAGAGAAGGCTAGAGGTAGGAGTATCTATATCCGAATTCTGGCCTGAAATTTTTACTTTTGAATTGCCTAATTTATCATATTAGGTCGTCAAGTATGAAATGTCCGATTTTATGAGCGGTCGGTTTGACAGTCTCTATCTTCGAAGATTTGCTAGATCTCTTCTCATCTTTATATTCATTATGAAGATACATCCTCTTCCTTTCAAAATCACTCCCTGGGTTTTTGATCAGTTCTGGGATTTTTGTTCGAAAGCATTTTTAGTAGAACTACTCAAAGACGAGAAATCGTGTCGTTTTGGAAGACAGGTTCCATTTTCCAGCCATTAGAGCTGAGAAAGCTGGAAACATCATGGTAGTGTTAGGGGACACTGACTAGTAAAGGCACTGAACAGCGTTTGCTTGGGAAGTTCCACTCAGGAGATATGAAGCTCCGAAGTGAGCCTTATGATGAACCTGGATATCGATAAACTGGAAGCCGTAGCCGGAGCGGATAGGGGTCAAACTAGGTCAGCGTAGGCAGAAAGGTATGACCTGCATAACCCACTAATATTTAGGGACTCAGGGCAATATGACCATTAAAAGTGGTTCGGTAAACGAAATTTTCCCAGTTTGACCCTCAAAAATGGGTGCCAATTTTTGACCATTTTTCACAAATCCACGCTGCTTAAGCCAGAGGAACAGGGGTGAGGAGCAACCTGCCACTCACTGTACTGGGCAAACTTTGGTCTATTTAACCACAACTCCTTTCAGGGATTAGCTCACTTCTTGCTGGAGAAAATGTTCAATTTTCAACATGATGTTGGAGATGCTCTTCGCCACTTGACTGCTGCTAGCCTTCCACGTTTTCAAGCTGCTGGCAAATTCAAGCTGTAATTAAGATGGCAAGGCTGTGGGGATAGTATAGGAGCATATTCGGATATCCTATACTGCATCTTGCTTTAGAAACAAAACTCGAAATATTCTCATCCAAAATCAGACATTTCATACTTGACGACCTAATAATTTTCAGAGTCTACGTAAGGTTAGCATTGCTTTGAAGCCTAAAATGTAGATGCAAGCCGCAGGTGCTGTGTAATATTTGCATTATATGGCAAGAGTAATGTTTGCAGAGATGGATTACCTTTACGTGACCTACGATGAGAACGAAACGGAAGCATGCATGTCGCACGTAGGCAAATTTGGGGGATATCAGCCCATATATCTTGGCAAAGGATGCGAAGCATTTCCCCACGCCGCTCATGAAGTCGGCCACGCATTAGGGATGTATCACACTCAGACTAGACATGATCGCGACAAATATATACGTTTGCTTGATGGTAATATAGAGGTATGTTATTGAAGCCTTTATTGCTCCACAACTCATCCCGCTTCATGTCCAGAAAGAATATGCTGAACAGTTCGCAATATTGACTGAACAGCAGAACGAGAACTATGGGTTCCCGTATGACTATGGAAGTATTATGCATATATATTTCTATTACTATAGTGGCTCTGCAGTCGAAGAGCCTTGGATGGTTCCAACTGATCCGAATTACAAGACAACTATGGGATCGCCGTTCATATCGTTCATTGACCTATTTATGATGAACAAGCACTATAACTGTACAGGTGCGACTACGTACGATTTTACGATTTTCCAATCCTTGAGTGTAGTCAACTTATCAGCAATCACTCCTCTCCAGTGCCGGACGCAGGAGTGGCAAGCCGGGGGGGGGGGGGGTGTGAGGAGAAAGTAGTAATGTCCGCAACTCTGGGCAAACCACCCGGGAATGGGTCGCCGAATTGCTGGAATTACTTGAGAAAAACGTGGCCGGACGAGTTAAAATAACAAAGATATCAGCTTCAACCCAAATAATCCTGAAAAAATACTAAGCATGTGACATTAATAAACAATAAAAAATGAGCATACAAAATCCGTCCATTTTGTAAAGTGAATTTAAAAATTTGGCGACCCAATCTGAGTAGAGCTCCCTCCCCTCTCCCTCCTCGCTCCCCTAATGCGCCACCGCTGCTGCTCACATTCGACGAAAGAAGTTAACAAACTGGGAACATCTATCGCGATCGGCAGCCCTACATCACTCGTTAACTAATACTGATGTATGTTAGCACAAATATTGATTCTGAAACGCATATCAACATAGGTTAACGAGTGATGTGTGGCTGTTCCACTGCGAGTCTTTTTCGATAAATTGTACAACCGAACTCTTGAATGGGGAAGAATTGTTGAAAACGATCTTCTGCAAGTGACAGCTGAAGGAAAGGGCACCATCTCGAACTCTCCAAATAGAAACGGTTCAACATTTTGATAAAAAGAAGTTTCCTATTAAGTTTTTTTCTTATTTCAAAGCTGGAAAAAGCTGTCCTCCAATTCAAAAGGTGAAAAACATGGGATACATCATACATTCATCTTAAATCTATTTGAAAGTTTCATCCCCCACAAATGCATGCCCCAAAATAGATCACATTTCGTTGTGGAAGCCTCCGTTATGAAATAAAAGTAGATATCGCCACTATAGCGGTGCGTGTTCAAGAATGGTGTTCAGAATGGACTGCCTTTCTATTCCAGCTTTGCATTTCTATGTGCACTGAGCTCATGTCTTCAAAGATAGAATGGTAAAGTCACCAGAATTAAAGTCGTTTTCCCAGATAACTGCCCTCCTGAAAAATCAGCAAATTGTGAGAATGGTGGATTCCCTCATCCGCGAAGATGTAATGAATGCATTTGCCCTGGTGGCTACGGTGGAAAACTTTGTAACCGACTGGTGAATGACAACAGCACTTCTTTTCTTTTTTAAATCCACATGATTTCACATATGATATGATTTTACAGCCTGAAGATTGCCAGCAAGGAAAAGAAGTAAAGGCAACACCAACTTGGAATGAATTTCAAGAAGTATTTAAAGATCCCAAGAATGATGGAACTTATTCCACATGCACATACTGGATAACGGTATTTTAATGATATGACCAAGCAGTAATGGAGAATAAGATTGTCCCTACAGGTAGTCTATCTGGAGTGGATAGTATTTTCAGGCCCCAGACAACAAGAAAATCGAGGTTAAGGTTGTAAGTGTACATACCAAAGCTACCATTGGTTGTGCGAGAGGAGGAGTGGAGATAAAGGCTAATGCGAACCACACCTTGACCGGGTACAGGTGTGTGACGTGGCTTTATTAATTTAGAACTACACAAGCATAACTACCCACACGCCTCTTGAAATTCCGCCCCTCAAATATCCTTTGAGAGAATGTCATCGTTCATTAAAGAAGTGAAACCTATCACCTTTGGATGCACCAGGATTCTGTTCTCCTCTCCTTGCCTGTTAGACTAGAAGAATGACTCATCATTTCTAGCACAATGATAAAGTCACTCTTCTACTCAAGCGAAGTGATTTTCCATCCTTACTGTTCCCTCTTCTTAATTACTTGTTTGTAAATGTAACAGACAATCCACTCAAAATCAAGGTCTCCCGGGTCTCCGTAGAGTAGGGCCTACTACGAAAGTTCGTTTTCCAGGTGGAAGAACGAAATAATTCTCCATTTACCGTTTTTAACTGTCTGTACCCGTTTTTAATTGATTCTTCATAAAATGCCACATAAAGGTCACTCAAAATCACCATTTTCTGATGAGTTTACCCCTAATATGGCTTACTACGAAAGTATCGCAGCTTCCCTAAGATGGAATTTCTATTTAGTTGGCAGGGTCTCGAATAGCCTAGTTCCCTCCTACTTTGGAAGATATCTTAAGGTACTGCGTCGAACCAGAAGACGAAATAACTATCAAATCTAACTCAAGCCGCGTTCCTGTCATATTGTACACTGGGCAACTGTTCGCCACTGTCGCAAACCTGGAATATCGCTACGGTAAGCATCTTCTCTTGTTTTTTTTTTGTATTTTCCAGGTTTTTGAAACATTGTTTGTTTACCGGTTCGGAATTAATTTTTGGTCTTTTCAGTGGACTGATTGTGAAGCAATCAGATATTCAGTAGCTATGCTTCTTAGAAGTGAAGGACGGATTCCTTCAATAAGTGCTGTAATAAATGTTCTAGTACTCTATGTGGTTTGCCTTCTATTCCATTCCATATCTTCTCCAGCCGCAAGGAGCAAACCCTCTAGTAGATGCAGAGCACGCTTATTTAAACCACTAGTTTTCTCAGTAGTCTCACGTATTTCATAAAAACGCCCCCAAGCAGTTTGCAGCCCCAGTTCGTGCGCAACTGAGCGGTCTGCGCAAACTACGTGATCTCTCTGCTCCAGAAAAGATCAAGGTATCGGTCAGCGATAAGGGAGGAACTTGTAGTAACTTCACATAAATTAAACGTGGCAATAACTGAATATCACCTCGTCGATGAGAAGCTGTATTGAACATCGTCTGAGGGAGAAATAGTTCATAAGGTAATATAGCCGCCTGGAGAGAGTATGTATGAAAGGAACAGAGTCAGCCGGATCACAGGTTGGCCGAAAATTCCACTGAGATTTTAAATGCTCTAAGTAGGTCACCAACTGGGGTGTGTTTCATCGTGATGTGAAATGTTGATTTTTGAAATGTTAAAATTAAATTGAAATGTTAAAGGTCTACTGTGATTGGGGCATTACTTGAATACGTTGATCATAGAGGCTTGGTAACACTCCGTTTTCACTCACAATGAGTCACAATGATACATATCCCATCAATTACAGGGAGCTAAAATTTTCCTAAAATTTTGTTGATCACAAAAATATCTTGGAAACTCATTAGACCCCAAAATAGCATTCACTTGCAGAAACGCTGACTCTCAACTCAATGTCTTTACAGATGCTGCACAAGATCCTCGCTTTAGTTCTACAAGAAAATTCTAAATCGTGGATCTATGCACTTTTCGAAAATGGCGGACATGCTCTGCAATAGGGCTCCGCTCTTGCGCTAGAAGCAGAAGTCTTTTCGCGCTGGGGCCGAACCCCACGACTGCCTGAATATCTATCAAGCACAGGTCGGTACAGTCATCTTAGGATCATGAGTACTCTTTATGAAAAGCATGCTAATATCCCAAGTCCGGCCTTCTTTAAACCTCGGCATAATATTCTGATATTTGTATGCTTCTGTTTCTCTGCCCACCCTAAACAGACGAAAAAATCGGTTGTTGGCAACATATTCAAGACAGCAGCAAGGGTTTGTTCAGGGAGGGAAGAGAAGCGTGAATCGCTCCACTTGGCTCAAGATATCGTCATTTCTAATGGTTATGCCCTCAGAGGATCCCATGGTTGGCGGCGCAACAAACAAACGCGAGAAGAACGTGCCAATATATCCAATACAATCCAGTTTTGCATGCCGTTCATCACCCATGATGTTAGCAGAGCCACACGACTCTGTGTGAGGAGAGTAGGTCTGGAAAGTTTGGTGACGATCACTGAAATTCCACCAAACAATCTGAAACACCAATTGGTTCGAAACCGCTTATACGACCGCCTCTGCGTAACGCCAGAGTGTGTCATTTGTCCATTTGGCACAGAGGGTGATTGCATGAAATCTTGTACTGTGTACATGATCAAGTGCAGAGCCTGTGGGGACGAATACATTGGTGAAACTGCACGGCCACTCTGCGTTAGAGTTAAAGAGCATCTTGAAGGGAAGCTAAGTTCTCGCTCATCCAACCCTTTGGGTGCTCATCGAATGCGAGTACATGACGGTGTTGATTATGAAGTAGAAGCAACGATTCTTGCACTTGAAACTGAGATATCAGCACGCAAGACGCTCCAGGCCTTTTGGATTCATGCCAAAAACCCAAGAATGAACCGCAAAGAGGAGTGTCCCATCATCACCAGTGAGCTCTATCCATATCTCGCACTGTGTAAGATCTGACTCGAGATATGACTAATGACAGAATGTCTCATGCTGTTTCCAAGTCCAGGGTGTTCGGCTGTCGTCGAAAACACCACTCGGTCGGCGGACTTGTGAAGAGGTGAGTGAGATGATATGGTTGCCGACACAGATGGTATGGTTGCCCATACCGCTGGGGTTATTCGTAATTTTCGGGTAAAATCTGGATCGAAGTTGGATTGAGGAGGTGTTTGTCCGAGTACTTTAACTGATCGATTCGACTCTTTCAGGCTCTGACGAAGGCGAAGTCGCAGAAACGTCAGCCAATAAAGAAATTTAACAACCTCGTGCATCGCTAACAGAAGCATTTAACATTTCCATGACCCTGTACGTACTCGTTGTCCAAAGGTCTATCGACACAGATGATATGGTTGCCCATCTTCATAGACTCGATTCCAAAGACGTTTACCTTGTCGCTTCAGGGTTTTGGATTCTTTCTTTAATTATTTTCTCCATCACCATTAGGGAGGTGGGTAGGAGACTGATCGGGTGAAAATTTGTTACTGAGGTGCTAGAATTTGACTTGGGAATCGGCGCGACGATGGAGACCTTCCACGATAAGGATGCTTGGCCGAGCAAAAGTGAAATGTTGAAAGTAAAAAGATAAAAAATAAATAGAAGCTTTTCATCTCATTTCATTATGCACCACAGGCCACTGATATTCTTGAGAGAGGAAAATTTCTGGCAAAGCAATACCTGGAGTTAAGAGAAAACAGTTCTAATCTATAATTCAATAAATCATTCATTAAACAGGACAGATTCACAACATTAAAACTGTTAGTGCAATAGTGCAATAGTTGCAAATTGTCTCACACAGGTTACTCGCACGAAATCGTATTCAAAACGGAAACTGCTTCTTTGTTCGGAATCTGCTTCTTTGTTTTTTTTTTTGCAGAAGGTTACAAAGAAGTCTTTCAGATGTTGGCAAATCATAGCCTCGATTGGAGGATCTTTATCAAGCATGTGCGGGAGTAAAAATTTAGATCCCGCAAAATGTTGTAAAACGGAAAACGGAAGGCCAAAAATGGACGGAAAACGGAAAGCGCAAAACGGAAAACGGAAAATTCCGCACACCCTTGATCCTTATACCAAGAGCGGGCGTCTTGGCATCTGTGGGAGCCGACTGGTGCCTCGTCACAAGTGAGCAGTAGTTGAATGACGTTCGTTGAACGGTTTGTCTGTCATTCTGGAGCATTTCATGTATTCTGTTGAAGGAAGCGCGCCGAGCTGGTGAAGAAACTCTTTGTATCTCAAAACCAGTAACGAAGATGAAGTGAGACTCTGCCTTCGAGAGCAGCACTAGACATTCTTGCTAGATAGGAGGTAAGGAGGGGACTCGCTGGGTGTAAAGGTTGCCGAAGCATCGTTGCTGTGGAAAAAGAATGGATTGCTTACACTGTCGGCTTCGGGTGCAATAGCTTTGCATGTATGTAGGTACTTCTTGCATTCCTGAAACCTGTAACAAACAAGGTGTACCTGTAGGCCGACAAGGTGTACCTGTAGGAATCGACGTTCTGCTGGAAGTTGTTCAACGTAAGGTTCGTCTCGAGGTTTTCAATGGGTGCAACGATTGGAGGATCCTGAACAAACTCCATTTCTCTAATAAAAGCCGTAAGCAGTTTGTCTTCCTTGCTCAGTACAGAGACTCACAACGAGTGGTGAATGTGCATCAAAATGTCTGGTTTTTCATGCTCCACACTTTCCTCGCTGCAGCAGACTTTGGGCTCGAGTTCGATAACGGTGCACAGGCTGAAAAGTTTCTCTTACAATGCTATAATCCCCAATATAATTTTTCCCCTCATGAAAAAAGACATTGCATTGTTGGAGACTAGACTAGAAGTACAACACTTGAAAAATTGTGCTTTGTAAAAGTGGCTTCTTCTATTCCAGTATCCCCATTGCAGAAACTAGAAATAAATACTGCAATCTTTCCAGCCTGTAGTCAAAGAGGGAGCTTCATGATTTAATTCTTCACAATTTGTTACATTAACACCATCATTCACTCGAGAAGAAACGAAAATTTGCTGTCCACGACTTAGAACCACGGTCAGAGACAAAATTCTTCATCGTTTGAGCCCACTCGGCTTTTGTTCGTTTGACAAAGAGGTCTGGGGATCCTTAGCCTCATTCAAATTGAAAATGGCAGGAATCCTTCTCAGGTCATAGGTTTCCTTAACTTTTTGCTCAGGGGCATATTTGTTCTATTTCATTACCGATTTCATTCAACAGGAAGGTAGAATAGTGCTAGGATGCAAAATTGCTCCTCTGTGGTGGAATGCAGTTATGTATGAAAGAAAGCACCGAAAAGAAGGTGCACGGCAATGCTGTTAAGGACATATAGCAAAGTCTGTAAAGGCAGACTTACCCCGGTTGCTGTCGCTAAACTTCGTGAACGTACCACTCCTTGAGAAGAGTCTGAGCTTTCTATAACGTTCTTTGAGAATGTCGTGGATGAGCGTGAAAGCCCTGTACGCATTTGAATTTCCAATCACCAGAATGTTCGCTGTACCTGTTCCGTACTGTAAGTGGAAGTTATCATTTCTCATCAACATTGCATTCTCTGCGGCTATTCCGCGATATTGTTGCACTTTAGAACCCTAACTTTAACTCCAAACTCCGACTCATGAATTTTCTTTTTAAAATGTGGATATAGGAGTAGCTGATGATCCATTGATTTCAACCATTTTTCCAAGGGTGACCCATTCCTCAGATCTCTCTGAAGACAAACACACACACAGTTGTTTCGGGTGTGCTGATCACGTAAGAGCGGATTATCCATATGCGCTTATCCGTAGCTGTTATCCGGTCACTTTAGGCCCCTTTCGATCACGACTGGAGCTAAACCGAGGAAAATCGGTAAAATCGATCGATAAATCGATATTCGGATTGATACTATCCGATGAGTAGTTTCCTAGGCCCACCGCCCTATTCGGATGGTGTCCCATGTTTGCAAGGCCCTTTGTTCACCACCTTGCTTACAGAGGAATTCCTATCGTTTGAATTTGCCCGAGATGAATCCGTGGTAGGTATCAGTGACCCTTTGCCGTGTTCAGCCCACAGAACGAGAACCTCGTTCAATGAAGTCGCTGCGCCATGAGGCAATATAGCCACTCGTCCAAATTCTGACTTCGGTGCGGTTTTGGAGTTTTTCTCTTCCGAGAAAAGCTTTTTGGATATATGCAAGTGATGGCCTGAAAGCGCCAAGTCTAAGCTACATGGCGAACATAAGCACGACTTCCCAGCCTGGACTAGAAGATGAGGACGATCGAAAGTTCGATCGAAATTCGAAATTTCGTTTCAGTTACCCAATGTCGGGGTATTTTAAAGAAGTCGCTTTTTATACCAGTGTAATCTAGGAAGAAAGCAAATATTCTACAAATGTTCACAATAAAGTGATGCATGATTCTGTTTTTGTCCTTCTCTGTTTGAAGTCGTATAACACACAAGTGGAAAATCTATAATTTTGGTCGATCGCTTTCAAAAAATTTTCTAAAATTCGGGAATTGGAATCTATTCAACAAATCACAGATGCTCAGATGCGCCATGAATTGCTCTTTCAGAAAGTGTCAAATATTCTAGTATTTATTTATTTATTTATTTATCTAATACACCAAGAAAAAGGTGCACCACAATATAACAGCTTGTGCGTACTCGCAAATGGGTATACAGTAAGTGTACGCTATATGGGTAAAAATCAAACCTAGCTGGTTAACATTTTAAATATGGGCATTCTTACTCCACTTAATGGCACTAAAGAACGGGAATTTTCATAGAGAAACAAGACACCCCAATGTACACAAACCACCCCTAGATGACCAAAGTAGCACTACTACCAGTTGGCAGATGCTGTAAGGAACTGGAAGAGGATAGCCAGATATACCCGTACCAGCCAGCCACGTACCATCCAGCAATTTGCTTTCCGAACATGATGGAACTTCGGCACGCAGGTATACTGACTGAAACCCCCTGCGGAACCATCATGTTGGGCAGCCAGCAATCCTCAGATAAACAGCGAGCCATTTGCGGTAGAGGCTAGTGTTAGTTGTAAGCAGGTGGAAAGTATGTGTAACTAAGGGTGCAGAAATTAGTAGAACAGCTAGTTAGGATCACGTTGATTAGTGCGATTAGTGGATAACCACAAAAATACATAACCAAACATGCGTGGATTGAAAGAACACAGCAAGATATTCACAAAAAGGGAAATAAATCAGAAGCAAACAAGAATACGGAAAGGTTATTGTGGAAAACAGACAGCAGTAGTAGATAGAAGTAGTACATGGTCCATGCATTTTGGAACAACTCTAAACGAAGTAGGACATCGACCATAGACAAAACGCCACACGCAGCAACGTTAGCTGAGACGCACTGAAATGAAAGGAAAGTAATAGCCTAGGTCATAGCGAGGTAATGATCAAATGATAAACTGCTAGCTCTGGAGCGTTCTCGAACTGTAGTTAAAAGCAGACGTTGAGACATGCAGATGGTTCTGAAAACCCTGGAAGCAAAAGTGTCAGCCAATATCAAGTAAATGCAGCAATTCCAGGCTCATCAATTTGTTCTTGAAACTTTTGCTATGTTCAGCTTGGAACACATTCTGGGGCAACCGCTGCAACCACCTGGCCCCTCGATAGAAAATGTTGTGGAATGTCAATGAGAAATTTTTGCGCTTAATGTTTCCGTAGTGCAAGTTGAATCCGCCAGATCTTTCACTTGTCGGCACAAATAACCAGTATTTGCTAGCTTGTAGTTTGCTTTCTTTCTTCAGAATGCGAAAACAGAATACTAAATCTGCGAGTATTCTACGATATGCAAGGCTTTTCATATTGAATTTCTTTAGTCGTTCATTGTAACTAGGTGGCTCATCGTGAGGAGAAAGGCGTTTAAACAAAATCCGCGTAAAAGTCTTTTGAACTTTCTCGAGTTTTTCGATGTACTTCCTTAGAAACGGACTCCATACTTGGGAGCAGTACTCCAAATGAGGCAGAACAAATGATTTGTAAAGACGAATAAGAATATGGGGGTCGGTGCTCTTCACGTTACGGAGAAGAAGAAAAAGGGAAGAATATGCCTTCTGCACAGCGTACTCTATGTGCCTAGAGAACTTGAGGGTGTTGTCTAATAAAACGCCTAGATCTCTGGTTTCACAGCAAGATTTCAGTGTGCGGCCATTCATCTCATATTCCATTAAATCACCACCACCGAGGTGCAGAACCGAACTTTTGTCAAAATTAATCGACAAGTCCCAGGTTGACGCCCATTCAGACAAATTCACAAGGGAAGTTTGTAATGCAGATCGTACCTCTACACTATCTTCAGGAGAGTAAATCCCATAGATTTTAATATCGTCTGCAAACATTTTCACTGTAACATGCAGGGATGTTTTCAGAATATTGGGCAAGTCTATAGTGTAAAGAAGAAATAGTAGGGGGGACAAGACCCCACCCTGGGGAACACCACTCACGCAGCAAAATTTGCTAGAGTATTGGAGCCCGACCTTTACAGTCATATGCCTATTAGTGAGATAGGAATGAAGCCAGTTTAGGAGATTACCACAAACACCAAGTAGCTTGAGCTTAGCAAGGAGCTTGGAGTGACAGACTTTGTCAAATGCCTTTGCCAGGTCTATATAAATCACGTCAACTGCCTTACCTTGATTGAGAGCTAAACTCCAATAGTAGATGCTGTCAGCCAAGTTAGTGGTGGTAGAGGCGCCACTAAGAAACCCATGTTGTTCATTAGGAATCAGATTGAATTTCCTAAGCCAATCCAGCAACCTCTCTCTAATGATTTTCTCCATCGCTTTTACAGGTGTGGGTAGCAGGCTGATAGGACGGAATTGACTCACAAGCTGCGCCCCATTAACCTTAGGTATTGCTGTGACAAGTGCTTCTTTCCATAAATTCGGCACTTCTCCCAAAGTCATCGAAATATTGAATATGTGGGCAAGAGGAGAGCACAGAGAAGATGCACATTTTTTATACACAATCTGCGGAATCCCATCGAAAGTCTCAGTAAGAGAGGGTTTAAGACGCTGAAGAACTCTAAGCACATCAGAGGGGTGGAAAAACACATTACTACAACGGGATGAGATTGGAACTGTACAGTTGGTCGTAGGAAGATTATATGAATAAGCAGATGTAAATACGCTGGTAAAGTGGGAGCCAAGAGCTTGAGCTTTGTCGGAATCACTCAGAAATATATTTCCTAGGTGGTCTTCAAGTACTGGGAGGTTGGAATTTGGTTTGAGTTTACGGTTTACGTATGCATAAAGGCGTTTAACTGAAGTTTTGGCTGCTAGACGACGCTCTTTGTTGGCTAAAAATTTTTTCATATGGTGATCGATGTCAGAACATACTTTTTTATAGAGGGGGTTACTCAAAGGATCAGCTAATTCATGGAAAAGACGTTGTTTTTGGAGAGTCAAAGCTTGAAGCTGAGGCGGCAAACGGGGAACGTATGCGTTACGAACCTTTAAAGGAACGAAAATGGATAATGCAGTGTAGATTGAACGGCAAAACCGAGAGTAGATATCAGAGCAGGAAAGGTATTGGTCAAATAAGGAAAGCCAGTCGATTTTAGCTAAGTAGGAGTTAAGAGAAGAGTAGTCGACGTCAAGAAAGTCAGGTAGGGGCACTGAAATATTCTGATAGTTTTCACACACTTCGAAGCATACTATTTTATGGTCGGACAAACCGAGTGGTGGAAGGGTATGCACATCAGAGACAACAGGAGAAGAAGAAAGCACAACATCAAGAGTGTTTCTGTAGTGGGTTGGCACAGCGACGTTTTGCACGAAACCACAGCTCGAGAAGAATTCAAGAAATGAGGCAGAAGCAGAGTTCATAGAGACATTCTTACTCCAATCGATTTGCAAGTTAAGATCTCCAAGAATAAGAGTATTCGTGTTGCAAGATGCAAAATAAC